>CM060467.1:29125217-29712717 GCA_030544235.1 Lepturacanthus savala
AAATAATTACTTGGTGAAAATTTTCCCAAAATTCTTACATGTCAAATATCCATGAGCAAAAGGGACTGGCAGACAGGATATCCTGGTCATGTGACCTCAAATTCTATGTCCTTCAAAAATAAAAGCCCCCTTTTAACACCTAACTGTAAAAACATAGCTTTTAAATCACTGCTTTTTAGAAAAGTAAAAATAAAGTAATTGTTGCCATATAGCAACACTATGCAATAGAGGGTTAATAATATCAAAAAGAAAGAACATTCTCTTATTTCAGCTCCCATTTAGAGGCACCTAACATTGATTGACATTTTTAACAATTTCTAGCATTTTATAGACCAAGCAAGTAAAGTGTCCTTGTCCTTCATCCTCAAAGTCTCTACTGGAGAGATGGAACATTCTTCCAGAAGATCTTCCCTTGTTCCGTTGTGTGATGACGGTGGTGGAGCACGCTGTCTATAACACTTCGGCCCAGAATATCCCACTACTCATCATGCTCTACACCTGTATGCAGACATCTGCCTTTGTTATGTCTCACCATTCAGGGTTTTTTTTTTTCTTGAATTTGTTATTGGGCTGCAAAAAGTTTGCTCCATAGATAGTTATAACGTAGTGTGTGTGTGTGTGTGTGTGTGTGTGTGTGTGTGTGTGTGTGTGTGTGTGTGTGTGTGTGTGTGTGTGTGTGTCTGTGTCTGTGTGTGTGTGGACGTGCACGGCTGCCAGCTCGTGTGTAAGTGGTTAGGCTTTGGGGCTATTGAGACAAACGTTCCTGACGCCTCATATATCACAAGTCTCAGTACTGTATCATCCCTCTGTAAGTGTACTTCTGTTCTTCTGCAGACAGAAACACTGAAGACAGCAGGTATGCTAACGCATACAGAAGGACCCCCGCCTCTCCTTTGCACACACACACCCACACATACAAATTCACACATTGGAAAAAGGAACAGGTGCAGGTTGAATACGCCAGCTGCCACCTCTCTTTGTAACATCTACATTTGATCAGCCACAGCTACAGCGGCGGCGGCAGCGACAGCGGCAGCAAGGGGCACAGGTGATCCTCAACCCAGTGGGAGAGCGAGATTATGGGGAGTGGGAAGAGGTTTTACCTACACTGTCATCTAAGGTCAGATTTGCATTTTCCTTTTATCGTTAAAGGTTAGGCATTCCGGTGGCTAAGCTGATCTGAGATCAATGCCTGAAGGCACCTTCCCGCCCTCAAGGATGGTGCTTTGGAGCCACCGATGGTGACATCATTTTCTGCGCAGGAAGTTGAAAGGACAGTGCTGGAGATTTTTGCCCTTTCGGGCCGTCCTGATTGGTCAGGCAGTCGGGCGTCTCTCTCCTTTTCTCTGCTTCTCTCGCCTGTAGCTTCCTCTCTGTCATTCTATCTCAATCCCCTGATTTCTGTCTGTGCCACTATCTCTGTCGCCCTATCGCTCCTGGCTTCCTCCTCTCCCCGACACTCTGTGTCTATTTGCCCGTCGCGTTCCCCCCTCCACGAGGACGCTGCAAGGAAGTGCTGTCAGGTGAAACCCCGGTAGATTAACCTCTGACCGCTGGCGTGAGGTGGGACAGATTGGCTTGTAATTGCCATCAATGAAGCGTGTGTGTGTGCGTGGGTGTATAGACTGTGCATTTGTGCCTGTGTGTGTATGTGTGTGTGTCGTTTCTCCATCTGGGCAGTATGATGGCTATCTGGCCTAACACTGGCAGCCAGCACGTTTTAACGGTGAAATGCATTGTGGGATGTGATGGTGCATTATGGGTGTAAGTGGGTTTTTAGTGTCTATACCAAAGAGGATGAAAAAAATCAATTTTGCAACTCTCAGCAAACTAGAGCTCAGCTTACTGCTGTGTCCAGAGCATCTATACATAAACATGTTAACTCTCCATTGCATGAAATATTCCTTCAACATGGTAAAAATGTTTTGAATGTTTTTATTAAAGCCTATATAATAGATATATTAAATATGTAAGAGAAAGTTGAAAATATAGTCTCAGGATAGTTACATGATATGTATTTATGCATGTATGCGTACCGTTTCTATATGGCAACAAAACCTTTTTAGCATATTAGGATAAAAAATAAAATATAACATCAAAATTGAATGTTAAAAAATGATTAAACTTTACCTACCCTAAATAGTGAGTTCAATTTTTTATTTGGTGAAAATTTTCCAAAATTCTGAATCAAAGACAAACTTGAGTTGTGACACAATGATGCTCACATGTTAAATGTCAATGAGAAAACAGGATATCCTGGTCATCCAACCTCAAAGATTTTATGTCCTTCAAAAATAAAAGCCCCCTTTTCACACCTAAGTGAAAAAACAGATTTTATATCACAGCTTCTTAGAAATATAAAGTATTATCAACACTATGCAATAGAGGGTTAACATATATACAGTACAAGGTTGGACTCTGATCACTGCTTTGTACACTCTTAGCAGTCTCTTGATGAGCTTCAAGAGGCAGTCACCTGAAATGGTTTTCACTTCATAGTTGTGCCTCATCAGGGTTATTATTAGTAATTTCTTGCTTTATCAATCAGAGCAAAGGGTGGCTATTTAGAAGAAACTAGTATATAAAACATGTTTTCAGTTATTTCACCTTTTTTATAAAGTATATAACTCCACGTGTGTTTTGATGCCTTCAATGAGAATCTACAATGTAAATAGTCATGAAAATAAAGAAAACACATTAAATGCGAAGGTGTGTCTAAACTCTTGGCCTGTACTGTGTGTATATATATATATATATATATATATATATATATATATATATATATATATATATATATATATATATATATATATATATATATATATATATATATATATATATATATATATATATATATATATATATATATATATATACATATACACACACACACACTCACATGTATATGTGTGCGCACACAACACAGGACTTAAATACATTTGAGATATTTTTCCTCTCTCTCGGCACCTGATTTTTTGCAACAGTGAGCGCTAAGGACCTTCTTCTTGCAGCTTGTCTGATTGGCCGTGTGTGCATGGTTGCCCATGTGTGCAGAATATTTACAGCCGTGTGGGAAAGTGCACGGTTTTGCGCACGCGGGGATGGGATGCTGAGAAACAGAGGCCCTGACTCCCAGCAGTCCTTTGTCACACTGACTGACTTGCTGAAAGGCTGAAAGCAGGGAAAAGACATTTTCGACTGTTGGGGTTGGGCTTAATAACGGCAGGTGCTCTGATCCATCCACAGCTTCCTGCAAAAACACAATACAAGCCTGTCATCTACATCTGTACACACTGCCAAACATGAAATCTTAACAAGGGAAAATCTGTGTTTGGGGACAATTTGTCCAATATTGAGTAGAATTATCTGGGCAGATAATTTAGCTTATTTCATTTTTTTTTCCCAAAATTGGGACAATTTGTCTTGTTTTAAGATAACAAGACTAATATTTTCTTTAAAAAAATGAAATTGAAAGTCAAACTCAGTTTAGTTCATGGGTCACATACAGTGCAGTTTAAACTTAAGTGGGCCAGACCAGTAAAAGTTTACATATAAATAACAACACCTACAAATTTCTCCCCTCGTTTTTTAATATATAGAAATACATTATAAATATTTACATGTTAACATTTGCAAATCTATGAAACAGCAGAGATGGCATGAGAAAAAAAAAGTGCAATTTCAAATGTGATGTCTTTGTTATCCCACATTCAGTTAGTCTACTGTTGCAATCATTGTAATTAAAACCATTTAGCCACTGAAGAAAATTATGTATTTTGAGCGGCAGCTAAAGTTATATCCTGACTTACAAACCATTTACAAATCAGAACTGTAAATATTTTATCACTGGTCAATTTTCTGTCACATTTTTACAGTCTGTATTGGGCCGGT
Source organism: Lepturacanthus savala (assembly GCA_030544235.1). Classification (NCBI taxonomy): domain Eukaryota; kingdom Metazoa; phylum Chordata; class Actinopteri; order Scombriformes; family Trichiuridae; genus Lepturacanthus; species Lepturacanthus savala. Next base: position 29,129,109 of record CM060467.1, read on the forward strand.
TCTGGCCCCTGGGCCACATGTTTTACACCCCCGAGTTTAAATGTCTGCCAGTGGAAGAAAATAATTCGACCCAATATTGGACTAACTGTACCAAAGACCTTTTCTCTTGTTAAAATTGTATTTTTTGCAGTGTGTGCACTTCACACAGCCTCACCTCCTCGAACTAACATTCAAAACTTCTGTAACTGTGCCTTAAACCCAAAAGAGGCAGATTAGTTTGAAAAATTAAATGTGTGTCTCATTTTATTTGCTGCACATATTTAGCTATTTTTTTACATTTAAATATGAAAAAACAAATAATTAGAATATTTTTTGTGCCTGAGTAATAAAATTGTCCATGCTTCATGGCCTAAAAGTCCCTAGTTAGACCTGTAGCAGCAATGCAGTCTGCCTTCTCACACACTCACTCTGAATAAATGTGTTTCCCCCCTCCCTTTCCTACTGAAACACCCACTCTGTTGTGATTGGCTGAGCTCTGTCAGAAACATCCTGCTCCTCGGAGAGCTGGGGTTGGTTTGACAAACAGAAGTCGAGTATAAGAAGTCCGGAAGGAGGGGCGGGGGTCAATGCAGGGGCGGATATTATTAACCCTCTATTGCATAGTGTTGCCATATGGCAACAATTACTTTATCTTCATTTTTCTAAAAAGCTGTGATATAAAATCTATGTTTTTATAGTTAGGTGTGAAAAGGGGGCTTTTATTTTTGAAGGACATGCAATTCATGAGGTCACATGACCAGGATATCCTGTTTGCTCATGGACATTTGACATGTGAGCATCACTGTCTCACAACCAAAGGTTGCCTTTTATTCAGAATTTTGGAAAAAAATAAAAATATATACTCACTTAATGGGGTAAGTAACTTTACAATTTTTTTATATTTAATTTTATTTTGATGTTATACATGTTTTTTTCTAATATGCTAAAACATAATATATTTGGAAATAACATGGAGAATTCCTAGTGTATACAACCTAATGGAGTCCCATTCACTAACATGGCATGAAACTATCCTGAGACTATGATTACAACTTTTTCTTATATATTGTTTAATATATCTATTATTTAGGCCATTTTAAGTAATAAAAACATCCAAAACATGTCTAAGTAATATTCCATGTAATAGAGGATTAACATCCACTGATTCTAAATGGCTTGGATTAGAGACAGAGACAAAATATTTACACACAAACTCTAAAAAAGTGTTTTTTTTTCATAATAGGGCATCTTTAATTTGTCTTAGAGAAACGCTGAATTGATTGTCTTGTTGTATTGTTTTTTTTTAGAGAGGAGGGGGCACAGCGTTACTAGGGTTTAACGTACGACTCACTCAGAGTAGTCGTGTATTTTCCAGGTAGCGTCACCACTACTTCATGAGCCTATTGATGAAATTAATGACCGGCTTGACTAAATGAGCCGTCACAATACACGGCTCCGGGAGACTCACGGGGGTTGGGCAGGCGTTTTACGCCAGCCAAGCATTAACACAATCAGCTGCGAGAGGGGAAATTACAGGATGGAGAGAGAGAGAGAGAGAGAGAGAGAGAGAGAGACAAAGAGACATCAGATGGCAGGAGAATGCTTGCAGTAAAAAAAAAGAAACGGATGGAGAGAAAGGGAGGGGGAATAAAAGTGTGTGGGAGGGAAAAAGAGAGATAGTGAGTAAGTAAAAGCAGGTCTGGTCCAGGTGGGGTTCAGACAGTGAGTATGTTATTTTAGGAGGGCAGAGGGAGGGAGGGCGAGAGAAAGGGATGGATGGAGGGAGGGGAAGATGAATGTAGTTAATTAAGATGAGCAGGCGGAGGAGACAGTGTGGAATTACACAAACACTAATTAGAGTCTTCGTTAGGGGGCACAAAACGAGAGCAGCACATCCATCATCTCAACCCTCCATCCCGCTTTCCTCCCTCCTTCTTTACCTCTGTCCCTCCATGCTTCTTTCTTCTTTTTTTCTGACATGGTGACCATATTTCCTCGCCGTTTTCTCTCGCCGTCGCCAGTACTGCTTTGTCACTTTTTAATCCCACCCCACCCCCTCCCTCTCAGTTTCACCCATTGATTAACTAAATAGGTGTAATTTAACATTTGGAATTGTAATCAAAGCGACCTTTGCTCTCCTCTGCTTGCACTTTGATTTCTATTCTTTGTTTCAATCCTTTCTGTTTCTTTTCTTTTTTTTTATCACTGCTCCGGGAAGAATTTCATTTATACTCTCCTTCTTCAACTTCCCTGTTACATGCTGACACACACATGCACACACACACACACACACACACACACACACACACACACACACACACACACACACACACACACACACACACTGTACCTGTACCATGTCAGCACTATTTTTATTGTCTCGCCAAGCCGGTCCTCCTCTAGCCTTGCAGCTCCTGCTTCAGTTCTTCATACAGTACACACAGCACTGTAAACCACTTACCTTTTCTTATCTTGCTCTCTCTCTCCTCCTCCTCCTCTCTCTTTTACACATGGGCTCTGAGCACTTCTCTTGTCCTCTTTATCGTTTCACTGTCCTCCTCTGACTCATCCCCCTCATTCTCTGCTTTTAACCCGGGGAACCTTTCGCTGTTGTCGTCTGCGTCCCTTTGCCCTCCCGAGACACCCGCAGGGATGGATAATGCTGTAATGAGGGATTTGAAGAAATTTGGACAGGGCTGACGGTAGCCCAACCCTCGTTTTTATAAATATGCACGGCACGACACAAAATAACACCATAAGCACCGTGTAGGCACAATGCAACTTGCAGTAATGGAGGCTACATACATTAGTTACAGACCCATAATTGTAATTTTCTGCATGTTGCATAACATGTATTTTTTTGTGTTTTTATACTAATTTGTATGCTTTCAGGCAGCTGCAGGTTTCAGTATTCAGTTATAGCTTGTTATGTTTATCAAGGACAAGTCTTTGTCTCAGTGAGATTACCTGTTTAAATAAAGGTTAAATAAAACATTACATTCTGTATATCAAAGGATAAGATCACCAGAACTCATGTGCAGAGCTAAACCAACAATGAACTGAACCTATGTATTGTGTGTGTATCCAAAGCCTGATATAGTTATTACTGATATAGATATTACTTATAGGTGTAAGCTTCAGGGTTGGAGCTGACACTGAAACAACAGCTGACAGCAGGAGAGAAAGGTTTTAGAAGTGGACAGGATGATGCATCCACAGAAGATGCCACAAAAACCTTGATTGTTTGATTGTATATATATATATATATATATATATATATATATATATATATATATATATATATATATATATATATATATATATATATATATATAGACAGAGAGATGAATATTTTTGATTGATTTTTTAAAAATAAGTTTGTGTTACTGTCCCCAGTTGAGAAGTCTAAAACATTTCAATTAAAATCTGTGCACCTCTGGATTAAGAAAAAACACAAATATTCTCCAACATGAAATATTAGAAAGAATCTCAGAGTCAGAAGTAGCCAGAAAAAATACATCAGGTGTGCACCAGCAAGTTACTGGGTGTGCCACATCCACAAACTTTCAAAAGAATGAATCTGTCCAATACAACATTATTAACATGAATCCACACATGTGTGTGCATTCTATCAGTAATAGTGTCAACCATGGTTGAATTGTTATGATATTGGATATTCAACAGATTCAAAGACACTCATTTAATTTGTGATATATATATATATATATATATATATATATATATATATATATATATATATATATATATATCTCACTGAATTTTTTTTCAAACAACAACCTTGCAACTTGTATTAAATCAGCTCTGAGTATGATTTAATAATTGCTGTCTTGTGATATATACCCTGGACGATCATGAACACGTTGCTTGAAAAGAATAATAATACATGCACGAGCTGTATTTTAACATGAAAGAAGGCTAACAGTGTTTTCTTAAAGTGAAGTACGACCAACCTTTGTTCAACCAGCTGTAGCAGCGGTGGATTAATAGCAGTCAACATAACCCGACCAAACATAAATATTGTAAAATATTATTCACAGATCTCATCTCTTTTCTCCCCTGCGTGAATATTTACCGCTTGCTGCCTGACCTTTGACCCCGGCGAGAACTTGGTATGAGCTCCTTGCTGCAGGATCACAGAGCAGGAGATCAGACACTCCCGACTGTTTGCAGCTCCAAACTCGGGTCAAAGGTCAGGCTGCGCTCACAGTCGGCGCCTACTAACAAGCTACTGTCCACCTGCCCATCACCACCTCCTCGTGACCTGAGAACAGGGATAGAATGGTAATGGACCACCTGCACTTTTTTATTTCTTTTTTATTTTTTGCACACAAAATACTTACAAATATTGAGGTTGGCAGGCAAGTGAGAGCAGAAGATTTCATGAAGTCATGAAACAAGCTACCAACGCACTGGATGATACTGGCTGATGTCAAACTGATAAAATTCTAACAGTCATTTGGGGTGTTTTCCTGTGTGTTAAAGGAACTGTTCAACATCCATCTATAATCCAAGGAATCACTGCCATTCTGTATTTCTATCTTATATCTCAACAACTATAAGTCAGAGTCAATATTATTTTCCTCTAAAAACAAGAATACAACACATTTTGGCCATAACCAATTGAAACATTGATCAAATCAGGCATGTCAGGCTTTAGGGCTTTGTTGTGTCTATGAGTTATAGTTTTATTTGTTTGTTTTGTTTCTTTCATATTTTATTGCAGTGGGACAAATGCCTGTTTTCTAAATAGAGGAAGACATATCCCTATCTTCCACCTGAAATCTACGCTTATAAATGCTCAAATGCTTATGAAACATATTTCATGTGTTTACTACATCCAGCAGCTAGCCTGGTTAACACCAGACCTCATATCAATGTTGATTGATATTTTGGTCTGAGAACCATCCATTCATTTGTTGGTATTGGAGGCGTGGTTCATGACAGGCCAAAGCTGTTTATTGGGCGCTACAAACTAGCTTCTAGCCAATCGTATCACACATTCCCGATAACGTACCCGATACCTGATGATGATGTAATCGTTTATATCTCTAAAAGTTGCTCATTTTTCAAAATAAACCTGCAGTCTAAATTACTTAGACAACTTTCTAAGGCTGCGTTGAAAGGTAAATCACCTTCTGCCGCCATGTTGGATCCTCAGTTATCAACACAGTTGCTTCTGTGTTTTGTCATCGTCTTGCTGGGGAAAACTGGGCCTTTGTATTTGTATGCGAGTATAAATCCACTCTAAAAAGAGAAACAGGAACCAACTTAATTGAATGTCTTTTTTTGTCTTTTTTGTAGTTAACACAAAGTTAGGGTAGATGATGTTTTTCGAGAGCACGTTTAAATTCACTGTCACACCCAGATAGCAATCAATTAATTAAAGGTGCTGTCGTTTCCAGAAAAAAAAAATAATAACCTCTGGGATGACCAAGACTGAATAAACTTCATCCAATCATTGTAACCGTCCCGGTCATTACTACTGGATGGTGACTTGTCAATCAAAATTAAATTGACATTTCTCCTCCCTTCTCCCTCCTCTGTGCAGACACAGACCCTAGGCTAGTTAGCAATATGTCAGATAGCACGGGCTGCTGAAAAAAATATGGTGGAGTGGTAGCGACATCACGGCAGAAGGAGCGATAACAACCGAAAGCACAAAACTGTATTTGAGAAGACTACTGCCAAGAAAAAGGCAAATGAACAAAAGCAAATGAACGGCAGAGTCACCTGAAGCAACGGAGAGAGATGCTAAGATGCCATGATGACAGGATCTCTACTTGATAGGTAAGATAATACTATGTCTTTACTTTTTTTTTTCGTGTATTCTTGTTTCCAGCATTATGTTTTTATTTTAATTAGGGATGTCCCTGATCCAATCACATAATTTTCAAAGCATGATAGTCATGTTGTAAACGCAACTAGGAATTGTCCGTCTATGTATAGTTAAAATGTTGTTGGGAGCAACAAGCAATTACTGCATGTCTGGTTGAAGTTGAAACTACTACCCACCGCTGTCTGTCACCACTGCTGCTGTCACCACTGCTGCTGTCACAGGATTGAACTGCAGTGTTAGTAATGCTAGCATTTTTTTCTTTACTTGGCTAATTTTACTAAAATGAAATGTTACTGTCAATCAAATGCTATAACTAGCCTTCAGAACCAAGAATTATAACATATTTGTATATTTTTGTTAGCTAGGAGAAGAAGAACAGAGCTTCTACACCTGTTAAACAAGATTCTCTGATGGGGGTCAGGGGTCACTGTGTGTTTACAGTGCAGGTTTGGGTAGTTTACACATCACTGACCACTCTATTCAGATTTTTCAGAGGCAAGATATGTTTAAAAAGTAATTATACATTTTATTGGAAAGCATGTCGTAATCAGTTACATATTGCAGATATGTATGATAGGCTAACAATAGCTATAATGTAGTAAGTTCTGCACACGACTGTACAGTGAGTGTAAAGATTTTTGGTCACAGACATCACAATGTAACATTAGCAGCTAGGTAGCATATGAACTGGGGCTGTCAGAGCCAGAAACCTAATGGTGATGTACGCTGCTCAATGCGTTCAATGCAACAGGGCGAAGCTCTATCTTACTGCAATTAGCTGTTCTTTCTAGCATAAGGTCACTTATGCTAATTAAGTTAAAAACTGAAAAGTTTAACTTCTAATCCAATAAACTAATAAATATAATGTAGGTTCATTATGAGGTTGTCAGGAATTTTCTTATCTGTGAATGAGCCATGAGAAAAGCTTAGCGCAGGTTAGCTAATTGATGCAGCAGCAGTTGTGAACCCAGGAACAAGCATGTCTGTTCTCTGGAGGCGTGGCTTCAGGGCCTGTGCTGAAGTAAGGGGGTTGGCCTTTTGAGTTATTTTTTTCTCTAAATGTTGCCTGCTCATAGCTCGTTTCCAGGATCATCCTCCCTACCTTTAATTGAATTGTTTCTATTTGTACCACCTAAATGAATACGTTCAAATTAAATTAATACGCATGAGTAACTCCAACTTATTCAACATAAGTTCATAAGTAACATAACAACATAAGTAATCTATTAAATTAATTTCAATAAACATATTCATTAAAGTGTTACTAATTGAAACAATTCAATTAAGTTGGTTCAATATTTTTCTTCTACATCATATTCCATTGGCAGATAAATTATCTTATTTAATTTTTTCCAGATTTGGGGTCAATTTGCTCTTGTTTAAAAAAAATAAGACTAACATTTGCTTTAAAAAAATAACATTAAATTGACTAAAAATGAAATAATCTATAATTATCTATTATGTCTTTGGAATAAGATAATTCTACTCAATATTGGACTAATTGTACCATTTTCACAGATACATATTTTATGGAGTCCTTTTACATGAATGTATTGGTTCTTTTACTTTAGGGTTAGTAAAGGATCTGCTTCAAAACTAATTATTAACATCAAACCATAAAAAAAACTGAAGTGTAAAAATGACATTGTGGTTTTGCAGGGGTCAGTGTACTAAACTACATCTGACAGAACCAGGATTTTTGCAGTAAGTGTGGCTTCATATATATCATGTAAGGCTTGAGAGTATAACTGAAATATATCTACTTCACTCATCACAATATTATATTAATCTATGAAATTTGTATATTTTTTTAAGAAATATAAAATGCTTCTTAACAGATTTGCTTAGATATGTCTGAGTGATACTTGCATGAGGAATTTTCAAAGAATTGTTTCCATCTGCAGGCTCCATTTTGTGAGATCCTGTTCTCAAACTGAAACCATATGGGCCTGTAGAATAAATCCTTGGGTTTCACCAAATAACAGAGCTTGCTTTATTGTTCCATATTTCCTTTGGCAGTTTGTTTCAGCTTGTTTCAAGTTTTTATAGTTCATATGCCTGCTCCCAGGAGAACAGAAAGTGTCACCTGTGTGATCTGGGGGATGTTTGAAAGTGAAATGCACTCTTTGTTCTATAGTCCATCAAAATCTTGGCGAGGCTTTTTCCTTAAAATGTCAACGGAATGTCCCGACTTGTTTTCTATGTCTGAGGAATGTCGACTTCAGGACTTGTTTACTTAGCTCAGTTGGTGGGTATGAGGATATTGTGTTATGTGATGTGTTACAGCAGGGGAGTCAAACTTAGTTCATGGGCCACATCCAGCATAGTTTGATTTCAAGTGGACCAAACCAGTAAAAAATAAACATATAAATAACAACACCTACAAATTTCTCCTCCTCCAGAAATGCATTGTAACTGTTTACACGATTCATTATCTTTAAATTTACAAAACAGGAGAGATGTCTTTAGAAAAGAGTGTAATTTCAACAACAGTTGTGTCAGTTATTCCATATTCAGTCAATCTATTGTTGCATTGGAATTCAACTGATGATCTTTGGATTGTGGACTGGGAATCAATACGATTTTTATGATTCTGATTCCAATATCGATACTGCTTAACTATTTGATTCTTTATCGATTCTCTTATTGATTCTAATTTATCTTATAGGATACTCTACTATACTAATACTTATATTGTAACCGTAGAGGTGATAGCTTGGTTACTGCAGCTGCTGCTGGGTTGAGATGTAGCACTACGAAACGTCAAAAACACCACACTCCTTGAACGTAATTCCATGTTGTGTGCGCAAATGTTTGTGCATATTTGTCGTGTTCCCTTCCTGTTATGTCCATTTTGCAATGACTGCAAGTCACTTTGTTGCCATCTGTTTTCATAAAGTGCAGCCAAACTTTGGAGTGTTTGAATCTGGTGGGCGCCATTGAATTAGTCGTGCTTGCTGTAATACGTAACTTGCGTAAATTACGTGACGTATATTCGTGCTGATTGGAATCAATAGAATCGTTAGATAAACTGCCAAACGATTCCATGGAATTGATAAATACAGAAGGTTCTCGATTCCCATCCTTGTGGACAGTTGTACAGTCCTCCAGTGTGGTTGATTGGACCCTTTAGTAGACCGGTTCTGGCCCCCGAGCCATATGTTTGGCAGCTTGGTCTATTGTATATCTTCATATATACTCCAGTTATGTTTTTATAGCTGTAACATGTAATGTCTGTGTTCGTATGAATGGAGGTGTATTATACAGTACATTAGTTTATTGCTTTTGTTGTGTTTGTATTGTCTTCTAAACCAATGACACCTGAAAAATTCATCTTCCCTTCAATTTTAAAGGTTGAAATTCCTCCATCTTTTTCGCAGTCATCTTTCCAGCCTGTAAACCAGCACATTAGCTGCATCCTGGTCTCCTGTCTTGTGTCAGTAACCATTGTGGCACATTCTGAATTCCTCCTGGCCACCAACAACAGCAGCATGCTAATTTACTGTGAAACCACCGTAGTGCGTCCCATCACCACATCTCCTGTAATCCCTGCAGGTGAGAAAAAGCCAGAGATGGATTCCTGAGTATCTGATTGAGCAGCACACAAGCTGAATAATTGATGTAGGTTCTCCATCCCCATGAATACACAGAATACACACACAGCCGGACAAACAACAAACCGTCTTATACAGACCATGCTGTCACCAGTGTCTCAGGCTAAACTAATCCTCCAGGAAATGTAATACGTGATTCAATTAGTGTGTGTGTGTGTGTGTGTGTGTGTGTGTGTGTGTGTGTGTGTGTGTGGTGTGTGTGTGGTGTGTGTGAGGGAGCACTCTAAGTACAGAGCTGAGCTAAGTCCATTCATTAATGTAAAAAATGTTAATCTACAGTGCTTTCTCCCATCTCTTCCAGATCCTCAAGCATAAACAGGCAAACATTTATATGCTGAAGAGAAAAGCCCAGTGAAATGCTTAATAACAAAAAAAAAGGCTATCGAGCGAATTAATATTCCAGTGGCAAACACACTGAATCAAATTATGCGATTTTTTATTGTAAAATGCAGAAAATACAACCTCCAGAATTGACAGAATGGCAAACAAAAGCCTTACTGCAGTCTTGAGCTAATGTTCCCGCCGAATGATCTCTGTTTGCTTTTCCATTATTCATCATCTTGTTTTCATGCACTCACACACAGTTGTTTTCTGTGCTCATAGCAGTGGGATAATGCCACTGTCTTTCTAATGGTCAACCCCCCCACCCCCCAAACACACTCTCACACACACACACACACACACACACACACACACACACACACCACCCTTCCTGCATCAGACCCTGAAGTCTAAACAATACAAACAAAAAAAAAATGTGAGAAAAAGTGCACTCTGTATCTGACCAAAGGCTGTGGATGTCAGTTTCTTTTTAAGACATTTTCAATGTCAAAAAAGAGCATTGATGAATTAACACTTAGCAAGTCAGAATTCAGCAATAGATTACATTTCAGTTTTAAAGTAAGTTTCTAAAGAAGTTTCTCTTTTTTAATAATTTTAAAAGGGATACCTTGAACTAGACACCAAGTACATAGTGTTCTTTTTGTCAGGGTTGTAATTTAGGACAGTGTTTCAGGGAATAAAAAAAAAATCAAAAGTGTATATCAAATGTTAGGCAGGAGCACATTTTCTATGTTATAAAACTAGACAAGCTGTCAAATTTGTGATTTCAGACCTTCTTTAGACACAATATTTTTTTGCCAATTTTACCACAGTTATTTATCTATGACACACTGTAGTGATCAGCTGTTTTTTTTTTCTTTTCCCAGTAATCTGGTATCTTAAATTCGCTCTCAGCAGGGTGATTCCTAAATTCTATTTTCATACATTACAAAGTCATATCTTTACTCAAAGGGAACTTCAACAAAAAAAAAACACTAAACACTGCCCTTAGAGGACGCTTGTTAAAAAATGACATAATTTTTCTCAGTTCTGGCAAATAATAATTGCTTCTTCTTTTTTTTTTCCAAATGCATGTAGTGAAATACAGCCCATCTCATGGTCCAGTGGGGGAAGAGATGGAGGAGAGAGAACAAGAGTGTAACTCTTTATTGCTCCATCTCTCTTTCACGCTCTCTGAATCTCTCTATTACCCTGGAAGTCTCCTGAATCTCTGAAGGAAAAAAAAACACACTCTCTCCACCAGCACAGTGTCCATCCTTGAATGCTGCGTAATATACAGCAATGTGGATATGAATAATGTGTGTGTGTGTGTGTGTGTGCCTCTCAGTGTGTATTTGTGCTTCTGAGTTATGATTGATGTCTCTCTGCTCGTTTTAGGCATTCAAAGACGAATGGGAGTGAGAGAGGGAACATGATAGAGGGGAAAAGACAGACAGTTAAGTGGGTCTAAACCATTTAACCACTTAACCTCAAAGCTCTTTCAATGTCATGCTCAAACTGCTCCTCTGTCCTCTGCTGGCTCCACACCGCCTCCCTCCAATTCAAATTAGCTTTATTGGCAGAATCATAATTAAGAAGCGGTTCGTAAATTGCTGCACTATATATTATAATACGGCTGCAGCTTTATTATCGATATGGATTTCTTTCTTTTGATGGATTGTTTAGTCTGGAGGCGATGCTAACGTTTTCCAACTATCCATCTAAAAGATGTTCTGTCATCGGTTGATCGGTTGTTTAAATTTGATTGATCGATTGATTAAATTTGTTTATTAATTAACTAATTTCAGCTGTATTATCTGACACTATATTAGTGGATCTTACATCTTCTTTTTTATTTTCAATTTAAAAAAATTGGAACATAAAAGACAAACTACCAACAAAAGGCAAAAACAAACAAAGCGTAATACAATAAAAAATAATAAAATAAATAGTAAAAAAATAAAATAATGACTCAGAATTTCAATCATGTAGACTCAGTCTTTATTTACAGCTGTACATGCCCATATTTGAAAAGCTAAAATGAGATTCTGTTTGATAAACTTAACCCATTTTTCCTTCTTTGTTCAAAAATATAAACTTGATTTATGATTCTTATTGTCATTTTTTCCATTCTTTATAATTCATTTATAAGATTCTTCCATTTGAAATCATCAAAGTTATCATTTTTCAACAATTTCTTATATATTTTTTCTCTAATTATTAAATATTAATGCATATTGTTCTTCTTAATGCTCACATCCTTTTCATGTGAAGGACCCATAAACTTAAAGCCATGGACCCCTGTTTGTTGAGATTTTTTGCTTTATTACAGAAAATGTATGAAACCCATGACCCAAATATTCAGATATTATATCCTTGTGTTAGATATAGATAGATTTACAGTGGGAATAAATGATTCCCCTTTTTATTCCGGGGACCCCCCTGGAACTTCCTCAAGGACGCCCGGAGATCCCCGGACCCCTTTGAGAACCACTGCCCTATATAACTACACTAAGCTGTATGGTGAAATATGATGGAAGATTGGGGGGAAAGTGCTGTCTCTGAACAATATTTGAACAAATAATTTTAAAAGAGAATAATATGATAAGATGAGATAAACCTTCAGTCTAAAAAAAAAGTTTTCTTCAGGCTTTGACATATTTTATTGATATATGACAAGGTTGTTTTTTCCCAGAAAATAAATATTGTATTTTTCAGCTTCTACTTCCAGTAAGTCCATTGTGTTGTTTGTTGTGTTAACAGTTTGATGGAGGGTTGATATTTGGTCTCTGGCTGGTCTTGGCTGGTCAAAGTTGTCTTGTATCTTATGTGGTTGTCTAAAATTAAGCACTGGTAAAGCTACATTCACCAGTCACTGGTTTATTTCTCAGTTGGAACAATTCAGCTTCATCATGTGGCCGCCGGGGCTGATGTTAAGCCGTTGATGGTCAATACACTTCTTTAATTTAAAAACCCTATTATCACTGCCTCAGCAGCAACTAACTCTAACTCTTCCTGGGGCCCTAAAATACAAAATTCATTTTCATAAATGTGTAAAACCAAAGTTTTTTTTCATAACTGTGTAAAACCAAAATACTTCTTTTTGAACCACAGTCCTTGTTTTCTTCTCCTTTTTTCCACACTTGAAACAATAGATGTTACATGCCGTGTGTAGGCATTTACTATCATGTAATTAGTAAGAAATTGTAAATTGGTCTCATACCATAGAAAGTCAGATTGGATTGGTTACTGACTCTAAGTAGGTCCTTTGTACCTTCTGATTGTAAAGTCAAGTCAAGTCAATTTCATTTGTATAGCCCAGAATCACAAATCATAGATTTGTCTCAATGGACTTTACAGTTTGTACAACACAACATCCCCTGTCCATAAACCCTCACATTATACAAGAGAAATCCACCTAAAAAAACCATCAAGACCTTCTATGAAACCTCCTGGTCTGTGAAAGAGAAAAAACTGGGCAGGACCCTGGGAACAAAACCGAGTCTCCTGAGTCTAACCTATAGCAGCATAACAATGTTCTCATCCAGCCAGGACCAGTACTAACTATTAGCTGCTTCAAAAAGGAAACTTTTTAACCTAATGGAATACGGTTCCACTGGAAGTCTGGGGGTTGAAGACTTCCCCCCCTTTAATTAAAAAAACATTCTGTAAACCTCTAGTAAGCAGTGTTGGAGTAGTAGTGCAGTGTTCTCGATGAATAGTGAACTTTGAGATCCTTAAGATAGGATGGAGACTGACCATGAAGAGTCGTGTAGGAGGAGGATTTTGATTCTATTCTTTATTTCACAGGAAGTCAGTGCAGAAAGGCTCATACTGGTGAGATATGATCCCTTCTTCTAGTGCCTGTTAATATACGTGCAGCAGCATCTGGATCAGCTGGAGAGTCTTTAGAGACTGACAATAAAGAATCGCAGTATTTCAACCTGGAAGTAAAAAATGCATGGACAAGCTTTCTGCATCTTTTAGAGACAGGAAGTGTCTGACTTTTGTTGCGTAGGTGAAAAAAGGAGAAGTCCTAGAAATGTGTTTAATGTGAGCAGAGAATGACATATTTTGATTAAAGATGACTCACAGATTTCTTACAGTGGTGCTGGAGGCCAAGCAGACGCCGTCCAAAGTAGCTCCTGTATATCACTGGATATTAAATTACTGAGTGTTCCAACCACAATAACTTTAGTTTTGTCTGAGTTATGTAGCAGAAGGTTGCAGGTCATTCAGGAATTTATGTCATTAAGATATGGTTGAAGATTTGCTGGTTGGTTTTATTTGGCTTAATTGACAGATAAAGTTGTGTATCATCCATGTAACAGTGGAAATTAATAGAATGTTTCTTGATTATCTTACCTAAAGGAAGTATATAAAGTGTGAAAAGTACTGGTCCAAGCACAGAACCTTGTGGAACTCCATGTCTAACTTTTGGAAGGATAGAAGAAATATTGTTAACTTGAACAAATTGGGAATGATCTGAGAGATAGGACTTAAACCACATTTTGCTGCTGGTTGGCTTCATTTGGCTTAGTTGACAGAAACAGTTGTGGATCATCCATGTAACAGTGAATTATGAATTCTAGTCTTGATTCCACAGAAGCGCAGTATTTTCAATGGATGATGTGGAACTATGAGATCCTTAAGATAGGATGGAGTCTGACTGTTAAGAGCTTTGTAGGTTAGGAGGAGGATTTTGAATTCTGTTCTTGACAGGAAGCCAGTGCAGGGAGGCTAATACTGGTGAGATATGATCCCTTCTTCTAGTGCCTGTTAATATATACGCGCGGCAGCATTCTGGATCAGCTGGAGAGTCCTTAGAGACTTTTCGGAGCAGCTCGACAATAAAGAATTGTAATTGGTTCACAGCAGATAAGCTCTGCCTTCTTTAAGCTTGAGCAACCAGTGGAGATGACAGATGACGTCTTGTTACAGTGACAATAGCAACTTTGAGTTGTTGTGGTAGATGTAATTCTCTTTTTCGGCTCTTCAGCTGTCATCATCAGTTATTTCTAATTTATTTTGAGATTAAGTTGCATTTGTCACAAACTGGGGACAATATTTAGGTGCCTTGAACGTCTCTCACCGACTGACTGACTGATGTGTGTGACGGTGAATTAACGGTCTGTCTGTAATCAGAGTGGATGAGGTGAGGTCCAACTTCAGACCAGCCAGATGAGCCTCTCATTACTTTCATTGCTACTTTCTTCCCCCTCCTCATACGTCAATTTATAAAACCCTGCTCTCTCGTTCTGTCTCCTCTCCCTCTCTCCCAAGCCTTCTGCTCATCAAATCCCCTTCCTCGAAAACTTGTACATTCCTATTTTTCATTCATTTCCACATTCTCTCTCTGACTCGCTCCCCTTTTCCACCCCCCCCCCCCCTTCTCTCTCCCCTGGATATTTAGTTTGATTTATTGCCTCTTGTTGGAAAGGTTGGCGTTTTAATAACTCAGCTCCTCCTCACCCAAACGAAGGGGAGAATTGTGTGCGGAGAAGAACTTTAGTAAGCACAAAATAAATGTGTGGACAGACAGCTACGGGTTTTTCTAGTGTTTTCTTTTATCTCCTCCTCCGGCTCTCTCTCTCCCCGACTCTTTTCATGTCTTCCAGGTCCCTCTCACTGTTCACTCCCAGACTAGGGGGGGATATAAAATGTAAATCTGCAGCCCTCCAAAAAAATGGATGCCAATTTGAGCTCCTCTCTGATCTGCGGTGAGGAAAAACACACATCCAACAGCTGTAATGGATCCGGGATGTGGAAACCTGACAATCACATGAAAAAAGAGACCATTTGGGTCTAGGTAGGTAGAGGAAAGCATGTACCAAACAAAATAAGGACTTTAACCAGAAGATCAGTGATGAAAGCGAGGGGGGAGCGCTCTGGCCTCAGAAGTACACACACAGTTATAATAAGGAGGAAAAAAAGCACAAAGTTAGAGGCGTGAATTGGACAAAAAGAGAGAGGGAGCAGGTCGGAGACGTATCAGCTAATGGGCCAGCGGAGAGATGAAGAGAGCACGAGCGAGACAAAGATAGTGAGAGACAGACGGGGAGATTTCCAGCACCAAACAGGAGCCTTTATTTAGATGGCAATTATTCACACCGGTCATTAGAGAACCATATCACTTTCCCTCATTTACTGAAAGACAGCAAGAGAGCGGAGGGAGGTGGGGCGAGGAGAGAATGAGCGGGCAATCATTAGGAGATATCACTTTCACCCCGTCTTCTGATGAGGGGAAGGAGGGAATGAGCAGAGCAGACGGAGACAGTCTGAGAATCCACATCCTCGAGCGACAGGACAATAACTATCAATTAATAATTCAAATCCCAAACCAGCAGCCATCGCATCCACACGTGGAGAGTTAAGAAAACCTGTAAACAGAACCTTATGCTCCCGTTCGCTTCGTTCCCTGCGTCTCCACATCCATCTGATCAGGGTAATTATATTTAGCTACAGGCCGAGCGTGTTGTTTGCTCTTTTCGCAGTCGCATCCTCATCCAAGAGCAAATAAAAGTGTATGTAGAGTTAATTACAGAAAACATGATGCACACGTTTCCTGTTTGATTAAATGTTGACAGATATTTGTTGTGCATCAGCCCTTACGTTGTGATGTGTAGTGGTGAAGAGCTGTTAATGACATGCAGATCCACAAATACACACTACTTTCTCTCTCTCTCACACACACACACACACTGTCTGATTCTGCAGTAATAATTCACAGGGAAAATCGTTGATGGGGAAAAAAGTCATCGACAGGGAATGAGAAAAAAATCTTTTATCTTCGGCTCATAATTTAAAGTGGTCCGGCCCGTTTGAACGTTTCCTGGGGGAACAATTAACTTGCTTTTAGTTCCTACCACATTAAGCATGTCTGCCAAATCCCTATCAGATCGCTGCCCACTAAAACACACACCGACAGACTGAGATTTCAGATGACAAGCCTGGAAAACATCCGTATGTGTGCGATTGGTGAAAAAAAAAAGCCATGAGCATTTCAACAGAAAAAAGTTCCAAATTTGGTTTAAAACAAGACTTTTAACAGGCCCACTGCACTTTTGTTTGTGCAGCTCAGTCGTCCTTAATTCTCCACTAAACTAGTTTAGTAGAGCCACATAACTGCTTGCGTTCTCTTCAATGACACTTTGATGGGTTCAAACCTGGATGTGCTGTGATTGGACTGTCAGTCACTTCAACACTAGATTGCCCTGGTGCCTCATATTTAACTGTATTTGAATAGAAATGATTTTTTTTTTTTTTATGTAAAAAAAAAAAAAAGTTGTTTGTTTTTCGACACCAGAGCGTCAACCCGAGGAAGCTGCAAGTCACAACATGGCAGTAAATAGATCAAGACATAACCTTCACTGCACTGTTTTTTGGCAGAATATCACACCGCGTGCGCAAACGGCCACAGTCTCGTTCATCTCAAAGTTAATTTTACTACGGAGGGTTCACTCGGTCCATCTGGGATGGCGAGGAGGAGTGGAGCGGGATACAGTACGGTAGGGGACAGGAAGAGGGAGAGGATAAATTGTGGAGGTGTTCGGGGGAGAGGATGACTGCTGGCACAGGGAGGATGGAGAGAAAGAAAAAGAGAGAGAGAGAAAGGGACTGCAGCGGGAGGCCAGGCGAGTGGAGGCAACAGAAGGACAGATGAATATGCAGAGCTGGCCGCTTGTCCTCTTCTTGCTTCCATCTGACTCTACTAATCATCCACAAATGCTGGGAGAGGGAGAGGGGAGGACAGAAGAGACGGAAAGTACAGCAGGAAGGAAGAATAACGGAGTGAGGGGGGAAAATATCTACTGTCTGTTGGAGACAAATATTTTTGACACAGTACTTCATTTCCAATACCGAAGAATACAACTTTTCACACTGCAGAATATAGATATTTACTGCAAAACCCTAAAGTGAAAGTTCTCTGTAGTCTAGACACAAGCAACCATAGAAAATCTGTAATAATCTTATTGCACATGCACATCATATAATATCAACGAATGTTATTTTATTGCTTTTCACAGAAAACACTGGTGTGACAAATAAAACAAATGGACAACTTCAGACCTTTTTTTATAGCGGCCATGTTGACATGAAATAGTGGGTAAACACAGGTGATACTAATTAAGGTTCCATTCAGGTCAAACAGAGTCTGGTTGCTGCTGTTGGCTCTGCTGCACTAAATGGAACAGAACTCTATTGGTATCATTAGTAACACCTGTGTTTACCCTAATATTTCATGTCAACATGGCTGCCACGAAAAGGGTCTAATTGTGCACGCTGTCACACTGTCAGGGCTTACTGGGACACTTGAATAGAACAGAAGCATCGTTAATGTGATTAGTTAGAGCTGTGCCTTTCCTGCTATATAACAAGTCAAAATGTCTGGTGTGAATAAAGGGCCTGCTGTAGGTCTGTGTGGTTGCTGCCTATCACACACAATTGTCAACAGGACTTGGCAGAGTGGGTGTAAAGCCTCTGTATATAAAGTCCAAGCAAATTATCACAAGCAATGTTTATTCTAACATTTTCTGCACTGTAATCTTAAACGTCACCATCGTGTACTACACTAAAACTGTATAGTCACTGTCAAGTCTCTTCAAAATTGTCAGCTTTTAAATACACATAATTTATCTTCTATTAAATGAATATTGCATATTTAAGAAATCTAAGAAAAAGTTGTAAACAGGATAGTTTCATTCTATGTAAGTCTCCATTAGGTTGTATGCACTAGGGAATTTACATATTTGCATATTGTTGCCATATGGAAAACAATCTATTTAAGCATATTAGATAGTTAATTCAATTTCTCATTTGGTGAAAATGTTTGAATATGTTCTGAATAAAAGACAACCTTCAGTTGTGAGACAGTGATGCTCACACGTCAAATGTCCATGAGCAAACAGGATATCATAAACTGTATGTCCTTCAAAAAATAAAATAAAACATTCACACCTAACTGTAAAAACACAGATTTTATATCACAGCTTCTTTTTTATAAAAATGAAGATAAAGTCATTGTTGCCATATGGCAATAGACGGATAATATAATTTTAAATAACAGCTCTCTCTCTCTCTCTCTCTATATATATATATATATATATATATATATATATATATATATATATATAGAGAGAGAGAGAGAGAGAGAGAGAGAGGGAGAGAGAGAATACTGCATTTTTTTAATCACCGTCTACATGTATTCCAGCTATTCCATTTCAGCGTCTGTTGAATAATAATTAAAAATAAGGGTTATTGCACCACATATTGATTTCTGAACTCTTCTTAAGTGTATACATTAGTTTTGTTATAACTGATAATTTTGCAGTGGTCTCTATTTTTTTTCCATTTTTTTATGGTCTGTTGACTTCCTTGGTGCCTTCAAGAAACATTTGAAAACGTAGCTTTTAAGTTAAACGTGACTTACACCTGGAAGCTGCAATGGTTCCTGTCGCCTCATCCTCCACATACACCACAATTCAATGTATTCCTGTTATCTATTTAATGTCATACTCAACTTTTCCTGTTCGAATTTATTGCTTCCATCCCATTCACACTTCATCTATTGGACCCCTATCCGTTCTAGAAAAGGGATCCTCCTCTGTTACTCTTATTTTTTTCCCTGTGGGTTTTTAGGGAATTTTTCTTTGTACGATGTCAGGCTCTAATCACAGGAGATGTTGTGTTGTACAAACTGTAAAGTCCATTGGGGCAAATCTGTGATTAGTGATTTTGGGCTATGGGGATAAAACTGACTTGACTTTCTTGTTGTTTATAGTATTTCTTCTACACTTGTCTACTTCCAGTCAATGCAACCTTTTTCAGTCACTGTCCTCTAATGCTCGATCATTTTGCCTCACTTGTAAGTGCATCTGTCTAATGTCCTCAGTTCTTGGTTTGGTGGTGAGTACCCAAAACATATAGAAGAACCTATGATAGCCATGAAAAAACAGGACAAATTTTAAAGCCAGGGCTATACTTTATACTTTATTTATTTCCACCATATAAATATAAAATAAAACAAATAAGATAAGGAAGATATCTTAAGGAAGATAAGAAAATGTGCAGGTGAGGTCAAAAACCTGTAAGGTATGACCTCACCTTGACCTAACAATAATTAGTAAAGTAAGTACATTAGTAAAGTAAAGAACATACTGACATGTTTAATCACAATAATGGTAGTAATAGTAATAATAATAAAACAAAATAAATACATGAGAGAAAATGAGATTCAGAAAAAAAATAATCCAGATAAATTATTCTAAAATATCACAAAAAAGAAAAAAAAACATGTGGCACGAGGGAAAGCAAAACTGAACAGTCGAACCAGTTGTTGCTGTTTTCTTATTTAACTGTGAGCTCATTGGTAATGTTCATTCCACATCAGAATCCCTATGTGTTTGATGGTATTACAACAAGGTTGGTGCTGGGGAGCTGCCTGTCTTCCTGTGTGAGTAGAAACTATAATCTATGTGAATTTATGTGAAAATAGTGTTGAAATTGATTTGATTTGTCCATTCTGGGCTACTGTAGAATCATGGAAGTGCAATTTGGCGTTGTTTGTGGAGGATGACTCCATGCAGATGAAAAAGGCTCAATTTAGGGCATTAAAAGGATTAAAAAATAAAACAATTCCTTTTTTGATTGAATTATATACGAATTAAAACACATGTACAAATAATAAATTTCCTTTCTAGCAAGTCTGTTCTGCTCGATGCTGCCAAATGCCACTAAATCCTACCGACCTTTAAGTAGGGAACATTCTGATCAAAGAATCAGAGCAAGCATCTACATGTACAAGTAGGTACTTGCCAGTTTTACATATTCAGTGCTTTGGGCTTTAGGCATATTCCTGTCACTACAAACAATACTGAAGTTTGATTATCAGCTCTATGAAAGATAAACAACAAAAAGAGGCTAGATCACTTTAAAAGTGGAGCTCAGAAAGTAAAAAAAAAAGGTAAGCAGACAGAGAAAGAAAGATAAGCAGATTGGACGCTATCAGGATGATGAGCAGAAAGAGGAGACTGCTTGCATGTCAGATTGTTGTATTCAGTAGGGGCCACTTACACAATCGGTAATGGATAGCACAAGTTGTATCAGTACAATAAGAGGCTGTGTCTCCGTCTCTGCTTACATGTAGTACATGGCAACAACAATAACCCCGACTCCTGCAATGAAAATCTATCCAACATAGTCAATTCTCATCTTTGCTTTATGAATAACAACTATTAGTCACCAAAGAAGCCGGAGTGCTCCCCCCCAGACAACAAAAGAGAGAAATTAATAAAGGGAAAAGACAAAGATGGCCATCGATACACAGGAGTGCAAAAAAACGAATAAACACAGAGAGAAAGAGGGAGAACAGAGGAAAAATAAGGGAGGTAAGGCAATAGGGGGTTTAGGGCGAAGTACGAAAGTGCGTCAAAAAAGCATTCAATAAACACGTCTCTATAGTAACCAAGATGTAATTTGCTTGGTGAGAAAAAGAGAACAATGGAGTTTGAGGGAGAATGATGGAGAGAGGGGAATAGAAAAGCATTTACCATCACTGCTTGAGTCCAGAGCTGTAATTACGGAACTGAGACGCAGCGAGAGAGAGGGGGAGGAAAGAGCGGAGGTAGGCTCCACACAAGAAAAGAGCTGCACACAATGTACTTTTACAAAAGGAAAAAAGGTGAGAATGGGAATATACACACAGGTAAAGTGATGACCCCATAAAATAGGCACCATTGTAAATAAGTGTGGTAGGCGTGGGGAGAAAAAAACGCACCTCTAGAAAGTACAAAACAACAAACATAAAGGGAAAGAGAAAGTTATGGGGAAAAAAAAGAGGGGGGGGATATGACCAGGTCATTAACCCCTTAAGCTCTAGGCCTATTTATCAGTCTACCTCCCGAAAATTACATGCCCATACTTAATGTAGTATATCTCCACAACTACAGGGGTTTTCTGAATGATCTTGGGCTTAAAATAAAGCTAACACCTGTGGGATAGGTGTAGAAGTCCCAGGATCTATTTAAAATGTACAGTGTTAAAGTAAATCCAGGTAGAATGAAGGAAAAAAGTGAAAAAACTTGCTCCTTCCAAAAACAAAAATCATCTATTTGGGTTGAAAATTACTAATACTGAAAGCTAATAATGGTTAAAATAAATTTGTAGCTGAGTTTCTTGTCGACATTTTGGTGTATTACATGAACATATTGGTGATTATTAGTCAGCGTAACAAGAAGGATTTCAACTTTAAAACTCCAGGGTCCCCCCCTGGGGGGACCTTAGAGTTTAAGAGGTTAAGCAAAAACCAAAAATCCTCAACTCCATGATTAAGGAGAGAGGAGTATTAAAGTTGCAGGGACTGTCAAGAAAAAAGTCAAAAAGAAGATGATGTGGAATGAAGTAAAAAGTGAGAACGGGCGAAGACGAGACATCTTGTGGGAAACACTAGTAGTTTGAAAGATGAGTGATAGACAGGCCAAAGATGTGCATGAAACATGGAGGCATACGGCCGATCAAAATAGTAAGAGACCAAAAATAGCAGATTACAGAGAGGACGGAGAATGGGGCCAGACCCACTCTGAGAGAGAGAGGGGTGTGTTCATGCTGTGTGTGTGTGTGTGTGTGTAGGGTACAGTACTTGATTACAGCTCTGGCGAGTGGCTTGGTGTCAGCCTGTATATGTGGCGATAACAGGATTAAGAGGCTATACTGACACCACTGTACAAAAGCAATGGCGGGAGAGAGAGAGAGAGAGAGAGAGAGAGAGAGAGTGATGTGAGGAGGAAAAACAGCAGGAGAAAGAAATATTAGGAACTTAAAGGAATATTCCCTTTAAATTGTAAACATTTCTTTGACAAATGTGACATCCTGTGACATCAATTCATGCAAAATAAAATACATATTTATTATTATTTTTTTGGATGAATTTTTTTTAATACAGATGGGTGACAAATGAATGCAGATGCTTCCATAGGTCATCATAAGTTGTTGCTAGGCTGATTGTCACATGATATTACCTTTGAAGTCAACAGATCTCAACACTATAGACTATACTTATGGTAGATTTTGGACACAACATGCTAGATAGTGCACGCCACAAAATGTTCATTAAAACACCAAATGTTGGAAGATGTGCTGAAAAATAGTCCCCAAATCTTTGAGAATCTATATCAAAAAGAACTGGATCTGTTATTAATATGAGATGAGATTTATTTTATGTAAGAACTATTTTTATATATCACTTCGTTTAGGTTGTTGGCTGAATATTTGATATGATTAATTAATGGTTCATTATTTGCGCTGTTTCCTCACAGCAAGAAGGTCGCAGGTTTACGACCTCCTTGGTCTCATGTTCTCCCTGTGTCTGTGTGGGTTTTCTCCAGGTTCTCCAGCTTCTTCCCACAGTCCAAAAACATGCTAAGGTTAATTGGAGACTCTAAATTGTCCAATGGTGTGTGTGCCCCACGAATGTGCTGGGATTGGCTCCAGCAGACCATGTGACCCTAATGAGGAATAAGCGGGTATAGAAGATGAATGAATATTTGAGCAATCTATTATTTACATTGGTTGGTTCATAAGGAACTATATTACACAATGTTGTGTAATATTATATATATCCTTCTATAACTCACTGGATGCAGGTTTTTTCTGATATAGACAAACTATAAAAGAATGTGAGGGGAAAAAAAAAAACTTTTTGGACCAGTAATAAGACGATCAATGAGAGTGAAGAGGATGGGTGATGGATAGAGATGGAGGGAAAATATTTTGGAAAGAGTACTGATAATGATGAATGGTAGACACAGAGAGGGAGAGAAAACAACAACAAAAAAAACACCAGAGTGGAAAAAAAGAGGACGAGAGAGGGAAACAGAAGCCATGAAGTTGGTGCCGAGACAGTTAAAGCGACCATTAGCGGGCGCAAAATCCATCAGCTTCGCAATCAACAACAATTTAGAGCATCATAACTGTAAATTTCAATTGGTGTTCCCATGAGGTAAATGAGAGCACTTTTCTCTCCAATCCAATCTAAGTCACAGGGGAATCTGGTCAATTTATAGTCTGACAGAAGAGCTAGCTGCAGGGCCACTGAATACTTAAACTGCAATGTTCATGAGACAATTAAAAATTGAAAGTTAGAGAGGTTTTGCTGAAAAACTAAAAGACAGAGAGAGTAAAATGATTTTTTACAAAACATTATTAACCTCTGGCACTCTTAGAAAATATGTTAGGGACTGTCCGGACACACAGATCAATCAGAGAGAGAGAGAGGGAGAGAGAGAGAGAGAATGAGGCCCCTGCAGAGAGTCGCTCCTCTGTGGTCAGCTCCAAGTTTGCTAGGAGAGTGCTAGCTCACCAGGGACAAATTAGCCACACAGGAGCACTGAGGCATCATGGGAAATTAATGATCGGGACCTCCAGGAAGTAAGCTAATGAGTTCTGGAGGCACACACACACACATACAAGCAGGATAAAATAAGAGAGAAAGCAAGAGGGGGGGCGGTCGTCCTCCAAATAGGAAATAGCCAAACGTGATGCGGCAGCAGCTAATAACACAAAGCTATCAATGTAGCTCTGTCTCTGCATGAGTGATAGTGCTGGAACAATAGCGGGGGTTAGAAATAACACATACACACACACACACACATTCAGATAATTAGAGGGGACCACCAGTGGCTTTCACCCATGGAGGCGTAGTGATTACTGTCACTACACCCTCCCCTGGAGCGCCACAGCCACCACAGAATTAACACACACACACGCGCACACACACACACACACACACACACACAGAGCTATAGGCTATGGAAGTTAGAAGGAAAGAAGTTGGATTCTGAACCAGCAGCTGAAAGACACCTCGGCTTCATCCTGAGGGCAAACAGCAATTTTAAAAGAGCTGTTGTGGTTTATAGTACATGTAGTATATGGGGCCTTTAATTCACAGCAGCCATATTGATGCAAATTAGCAGGTAAACACAGGTGTCACCAATGATGCTAAATGCTATATTGCATGACATAGATCATAGACATGTTAAAAAATGTTTTAAATGTTAAACATAGTCTCAGGATATTTTCATGCTATCATACTAGAATTTAAACTATTTGCATATTGTTGCCATATGGCAGCAAATCTTTTTTTAAATATTAGAAAGATTGCACATGCCCATCAAAATTCCTGACTTCCGGATTTATATCCGTGTTATGTGACCCATAGAGACCGATCAGTAGAGTCACCTCCCATGATGCTCCGGGGCCTCCCATCATGCCCTGGGGCGATGAGAAAATGTGTAAATTGCAAACAAACAAATTCATTAATAAATCCATCCTCACTCCCGAAACAGAGCACGACTACGCTGCAACACAGCTGTGACATCACACTGGGAATAGAGAGGTTTCCAGAGGTTTTCTGGACATTTTTGATGGATAAAAATTCCAGGACTTAAACATATGTAATACAAAGATTAGTAATTGGGGGTGTCCTGTCAACAGTTTTAGAGGATTCTCTTTTACTATCACAGTCTATGGGAAAAATTCTTTTTGGGTCGCATGTTTTTTTTGTTGAAGTACCATGAGAAAAATCACCATGCTGCTGAGAGGTGGTACCATATCCAGGTTTTATTGCACATCCATGATGTACATGAGCAAAAGGCACTGCTAAACAGGATATCCTGGTCATGTGACCTCATAAATTGTATGTACTTCACAAATAACAGCCCCCTTTTCACACCTAACTGTACCTATCACATCTTTTTAGAAAAATTAAGACAAAGTAATCAGTGCCATATGGCAACACTATGCAGTAGAGCCGGGTGGGGGCCCAAAGTGGGGGCCGGGACCTCCCAGGGGGGCGCGAAATGATTTCCATTAATGAAATAAATTTGTAAAAATGTATTCTGACTTTTTTATATAGGAAATTTCTATATGTAAAGGCTACTGTGTTCTTCTGTGTTGTCGTTATGCCCGTGTTTGGATAAGCCGAGTGCGTATGTACGGTGGCGGGAAGCCTCAACGTTGCAAATAAAAGAAACAGCGCTGCAAATAAAAGAAAACTCCACAAAGGAAGTGAGTTACCGGGGACTATTATTGGCGGTGCACCTGTAGTTTTTTTATGTGAGCGAAGAAGAATACGTATATGAAGAAGAGGGGTGTTGTAAAGCAGAAGTAATTAGGGGGCAAATAATTGATTCTCCAGTAGGTGCCGCTATATGACCATTATGGCCGGCAAGGATGATTGATGAAGAAGACTGGAGGTTCCGCGCATGCGCGGGTTGTTCTCCCCGTGACTGAGAGGAATGGATCGTTTTTCTAATCCAGATAAAAAGTGGAAACTCGGCATCTGTGTTTTGTGGTCGTTTTTATTGACAAGTTGCAACATATTTTTGAAGGAATGCAAAGAATAATTATCAGTGCATCATTCGTCCATTCCATATCCGTTCTTCGTATTCGCTCACATAAAAAGCTACAGGTGCACCGCCAATAATAGTCCCCGGTAATTCACTTCCGTTGTGGAGTTTTCTTTTATTTGCAGTGCTGTTTCTTTTTGTTTGCAGCATCGACAGTTCCCGGCCAGCGTACGTATGGCCCATGGACATATATGGCATGGCCTGTGTGCATTTTTTTCATCTCCGGGGATAGTGGGGGTCGCCAGTCTCTGGCCCCGTTATTTTGGGGGTCGCAGGTTGAAAACTTTGGGAACCCCTGCAATAGTTGGTTCTGGTTCCATTTAGTGAACATGCACAGTAGCAGCCTGAATAGAACCTTAATTGATATCATTGCATCTGTTTACCTACTAGCTAGGCTATTTCATGTTAATATGACAGGTAAATAAATAATATTTCTCATGAATAGATAATGCCAATAAACGTGGCAGTGCAGGTGGTGAAGTCAGAACACATGGTTCCAGCTTCCCTTCTCCTTCCCTTTGGAAGTGAAGCAGTGACAGGCCGTGTTTCTACACCAGTCGGCGCACCTCCCACAGCTTTAGCTGTTTAATGTGAGTTCCTCCACCACCACCACGCCCTCTGCCATTGGCTCAAAGTTTCCCCGGGCACCGCCCTCCTGCTCCGGCGGAGCCGCCCTTCGCAGCGCTCCGCAGCCTGTTGCTGCCAAACCAGCTGGCAGGTTTAATTCTAACTCTTCTTCCCCAGACCCTGACCTTCTAACTCAACTTCTACAGTTTTTTTTTTTTTTAAGTTTGTTACGTTTCAGCGAGGGGACCTCATTTTAACAGCACCATGCGGATTGAGGACAAACTCTCCAGAACTTTTCACTGTGGAAGTTCTCACTCTCCACTCTGTAGCCTATGACCATTAATCTGTTTTTTTTTCTCTCTCGAGCCACTTCGGTCAGTTCACCTTCACCTGCACCGATGTGACGTAGAAGAAGAACACATTTTTTTAATGAGTTACTGATAAAGAAAAAAAAAATCACTTCTTCGTTGAGCCCAGGTCTCTGGTTCAGTCTCCTTCACCTTTGAACGCCACACCCAGTCTCTGCAGCAGAGACGTCAGGATGGGACCCCTGCCTGCTTGGAAAGCCACGATTTTATTTTTCAACATAGTTTCAGCTGCTGTAGCCAAAAGACACGTCGTGTACTGGAATACTTCAAACACCAGGTGAGAAAACCCCCAAAACCTCTCCTCCGGTTTTGTTTTATTCTTTTTATTTTTTGTCCCCTTAAAAGCCAAATTAAGCCTTGAAAAGGAGCGAAATTGGATTCTGCTTTGCAAAAAAATGGCACCGGTCTGAACTTGCACCGTTGCACAACGAGCCCATCAATTCCTCCTTAATGAGTCAGGCTGTGGTAGTTAAAGATTCTCTGCTATGAGCCGATTAAATAGCCGGAAGCGCAGCTACGTACGTGCAGATGATTGAATTGCGGCCACGATTATCTGCGATCTGCAAATCTGCACCAACGCCGTAGCCCGACATCTATCAGGAAGGTATTTGCCTTAAATAAACCCAACCTGAACTCTGAGAACAGCGGCCTGATCTCAGCTTGTTTCTAAAGCTGCTTTCACCTCTGTTTTTGAGTTAGTAATTATGCTACTTTATAGGAATCAAGAAGTTAGGGTTTTTAAATGTTTGTTCATAATAGTGGCCTACATGGCATTCTGAGGTCACAGGTGTTTATTAAAGTCTAAAGTGCTGCTGTGCATAAGCAAATATGTAAGTGACTAATGGAAAGGTGTGTGTGTGTGTGTGTGTGTGTGTTGATTGAGGCCATTAAGAAGGCAGAGTGAGGCTCACCTGCTGATCCAGGTGTTGCAGTGTGGCTAATTGAAGGGTTTAAGTTGGGGAGACCTGCGGGGCCAGTTAGGACTACAGCCCAGAATAATCCAGCCGCGGTTCCCTCCCTCACCTGCTTATTTAGACACTGCTGCTCAGGGAAGGTTCTCCAAACCCTTTTTTTAAAATTTAAATAGCCGGCGGACACAGAGGTGACTTTGTCACTCACAGCTTTGTCTGGTACTTTACATTTTGCGTTGGCACAAAATGTGACAGAAATATGACTCCGGGGGACTTGTTATTTCCCCGAGGGGGCTTTTTTTTTTTTGTCAGGTCTGCAGGCACCGTTTCTATACCCGAGGCGGCCACAGTCGTATCCGGTGTGTTCAGGCGGGTAAAGAAGCCCAGTCCTGTAATTGGGAGCCAA
This sequence comes from Lepturacanthus savala, assembly GCA_030544235.1. Lineage (NCBI taxonomy): Eukaryota > Metazoa > Chordata > Actinopteri > Scombriformes > Trichiuridae > Lepturacanthus > Lepturacanthus savala. Next base: position 29,157,535 of record CM060467.1, read on the forward strand.
CAGAAATGTGTAGCGCAGGACCACTGTGAGGATTAGGAAGCACCTTCTCGCTCCCGCAGAGATTCAGGGATGAATGGTCACAGCCTTTGGCAGGGCCCGCACAGCCGGCCTGCAGCGGCGCACAATCACGGTGCCATCAGCATCACGGCGGAGGGTAACCCACTGTGGCAGAGAATCACTCTCATCAGCAACACCACCCAATCACAAAGCTATCAGCGTGGCCGTGATGCTGCACCTGGTCCAGAATCCCTTGAGTTTACTGCTGGGACTCACCTCAATTCCTCCCCTCCTTTTCTCCTCTTCTCCTCTCACCCTCCTCACTCTTCATTACCTCCTTTGTTACAGTCTGCACCCCCCTCCTCCTCCCCTGTCCGTCAGCCCCCTTTATCTCTCACGGCTCCCTCCTGCCTGGTGATGGATATTGGCGGCGTGATTAGTTGAGCTTCAGTCATGTTCCCATACGATATTTCCTATTAGCTGCCAGCCGCCGAACCACGTTGTCCTGAGGCCTGTAAATATGGGCTGGTGAGGAGCGAAACGCTGTGAGACGGATACTTTTGTTGATGCAAAGCTGGTTCCAGGACAGCACGGAATGTTCCTGCATGTCATGAAATAACCAATGTTGGTGTAGTAGTTTTCTATTTTGCTGTATTCTATTGAAGATACTGGCATGTGTTGGAATGGCTTGATTCTTAAAGCTGTAATGTGTTTAATATTAACCTTCTACTGCATGAAATATTACTTAGATATGGTAAAACTATTATTACTTCAAAAGGCCCAAATAATAGATATATTTTTAAAAAATATAATAAGTTGTAAACATAGTCTCAGGATAGTTTCATGCTATGTAAGTCAATGGAACTCCATCAGTTGTTGCATTAGGAATTTTCCATATTTGCATATTGTTGCCATATGGCAAAAAATCTATTTTAGCATCTTAGAATTAAAAAAAAAAAAAAAAAAACTTGAAAATTGAATTAAATGTAAAAAAAAAATAAAGTTTATCTACTAGATAGTGAGTTATTTAGTAAAAGTTTTCCAAAATTCTGAATAAAAGGCAACCTTCAGTTGGGCCAAGAATGCTCACATGTCAAATGTCCATCAGCAAACAGGATATCCTGGTCATGTTACCACATGATTTATGTCTTTCTAAAATAAAAGTTACCATAAAAACAGATTTTATATCACAGCTCGTTAGAAAAATTCAGATGCAATAGAGGGTTAAGAATAGACCAGCCTTGGGAGCGCTATATATATATATAATATATATATATATATATATATATATATATAATATATATATATATATTATATATATATATATATATTGGTCTGGACAAAAAAAACATTCTACACCATTTTATTAACAAAAGAGCTAATCAATTTATCGTTTCAATGATCAACAAATTAATCTATCAAAATAGTCATTAATTGTAGCACTAGTATATGGTACATCACACAGAAAAAGACAAAAAGCTGCTTGTAATAGAAGTCATTGTAGCATGTATGACATTGTCTAGCCTACCAAGACACTGTGTCTTATGCAGTTAGCCTACATAGACGAGTCTTACTGGGTTTGAATCAGACTATAAATAATAGATGTAGCCTCGATGATGTCACTCTGGCTTTATGGACTCCTTGGTTTGTGTTTTCAGTCGGAACTGTCTCTCCTGTGAACATATTTGGATAATAGTGTGCAGCTGGGAGGGAGCTGCATCTAGGAGACACGATACACATTACAGCCCTGCTTTTTTTATATCAGACTGTAAATATGTTTATTGCTGCTGTAAAGATGGGCATTTTTAACATGAGGTTTGACTTGTTTCTGTAGCCAGCCTCAAGTGGCCATTCAAGGAACTGCAGTTTTTGGGACTTCCACATTGGAATCACTGCTCAGAACCAGATTTTGGCCCTTGGTATAAATACTTACGGCCCATAGAATAAAGAATAAATAGAAAATAAACACCCTTCTTTCATAGATAGTGACACTTGTCGGATATGACACATCAGTGGATTGAAAAGAGATGATCAGCAGGAGTTGGCAGCAGACTGGCAGTTGAATAAACTCAGATGGATGATAATAAACTGAATGCAACAGAGTGCTCAGGTTTCCTGAGGATGTTGGGTAATGTAGTCTGTGAGTCACAGCTCTTTCTGATGAAGACCTTTACAAGACGAGGTGAATTTCCACTGAAGTCACTGCTGACTGTCAGATGTGATTTTAGCAAATCCACACCCACTTCTGACAAACTCCATCAGAAACAGACGTGACTTACTAATTCTCATCATATTTCACAACATCCTCAAAAAAGCCTAAGCCTGTCATGTCCACCCGTGTTGTTTAGAATTTCAAAGTGCTGGAGTTCAGTTGAAGGTTATTTGTTTTTTTTAATAATCTCCTGGAAATACGTGGGGTCTGACTAATACCTGGAAAACAATTAATCACGTCAGTAGACTCAAAGTAATGAAACCTCCTCAAAAATCAACTTCAAATACCACCCTATCAATGTAATTGAGAAGATTTAGGGCTGAGTAATATGGACCAAGATTCATATCTGCATATTTTTAGCTGAATAGCGATATATACAATATATATCTTTATTTCTTCCTAAAGTAATAACAGAACAGACCTAGTTTGAAGTCACATGTGCCAATTGTCACACATGTCGCATAAATTAAATATAGAAAATAAAAATTATTTTTTAGGTAATAACTTCATACAGAACAAACATAACAGACTGGCTTGTTTTTTCTTTTTTCCAGCACTTTCTAAAGACACATTTTTCTGCTCCACATCTGACCCTTGACTTCACTTTTACAACAAATTTAATTAAAAATGCAGTCAGTTTAAAAGAAAAGAGAGAAACTAAAGGAACTAGTGACTTTTTTGGAAGACATAAGTGCTATATGGATATAAACAATATGACATAATCCTATATCACGCATGAAAAAATGTCAATATAAATTAAAAAACTCAATGTCTCGGCCAGCATTAGAAATGACGACTAGTCAATTAGTCAATTAGTTGCAAACTATTTTGATAATCGATTGTATCTTTCTTTTACTTTATCACTTCAAAATATATTAAGACATCATAAAGTCACATTTAGCCTGAAATCACCACTAATACCAATGGTTGGTGCACAAATACTGTCTGGGACAGTTTGCTGATGATGTCATTGAATCATTCATTTAACAGGATGCAGTATGTACTGTAACAGTTTATATTATAGAGCTGCAGCAATCGATTAGCTGCCAACTATTACGTAAATCGCCAACTATTTTGAGGTTCTGATCATTTTCATTTTTTTAGTCTTCTATAATAAACTGATGATCTTTGGGTTGTGGACTGTTGGTTTGGACAAAAAAAAGACATTTTAGGTTGAATCTTTAGCTTTGATCAACATTTTATGAACCCAATAACTAATCAATTAATCCTTTCAATAACGGCATGCATCAGATGATGCAGTGCAGGTTTAAATAAAGTCTTTTGTACTGTTAAACTAATAGGTTGCCAGCTACAGTAAAAGCCAAAGACTTTTAATCGTTTAATATGCCTTCATAATCCCCCCATCTCTAACTTTGTGGAAACATGGGAACCTGAGTTTTTTGCTGAGTCCGGCTTGAGACAAACGGTTTCCTCTTAATACGGATGACAAGACAGAAGTCTTTGGCCATCACCTTCCCTTTGACATCTAGATTTATGGTTTTAATGAAGCAGGGGCAGTGAAGTGGAGACAGAAGGGGCCTCGTTGGCCAGTTCCTCACCGGCTAATATGTCTGTAACAAAGGCTCAGTGAAACACTTAAACTGGCACACATTTAGCACCCTCCGGATTGAAAAATGGAGCCCCGTAATGGAAGTGATGGACTGAATGCAGGGTCAGCGCTGGAACATGGCGGAATCAGATACCCGGGCCTCTTTTTCATTGTCGGGCTCAAGTGGCTCGATTGCTCTCTTTTATGATTTTATGGGCAGAGTTTACGATCTTTCTCCGTTTTATAACCTTATTTCTCCGGGCGATAGTTCCTTATTACAAGAGAAATTATTTTTTTACTTCCCGGAGCAGTTAAAGGTTAGTAAAATATTATAACCACAGTGGTGTGTTCGTGTGTGTGTGTGTGTGTGTGTGTGCTCATTGCTGACAGTATCTCCCCCACCCCCCATCGTTTTTTTTCCCTATGTGCCGTGGTGAGCTTTAAAACCTGTTGGCCCAAACAAGTTGACCAGTCTCTTTGCTGACATAAACAGCTTCTTCCTCATAAATTCACTAGAGAAGGTCTGTCAGGAAGTTTACTTGGAGCACTGAAAACTTTCAGGGTTGAATTACTTTTTTTTTTCTTTTTTTTTTTTAAACACAAAAAAAGTTTTTACTATGTGTATATGGGCAGCTCTGACATCTGCAATGAGAACGAATGTCACCCATACCCACAACTTAAACCGGCTACTCCCGTTTCCTTGTTCTCTGACTTACCCTTGTTCTTGGCTCACACCTCCACTACTGCTTTCCCTCTTATCCACCGTGGCAGGAGCCAAACCTGTTGCAAACTGTTCCTCGGGTACCTCTTTTTTTTTGTATTGTCTTCCCACAAGTCTTTCTTCCTCCCGTAATGTCGGATCAGGAGGGGTTTTACTCAAAGGCGACAGTGTTTTACTGCACGATAGGCATATTAGAAGCGATTTATTTCTCTGGACGAGATCACCCCCTCGCCGGCAGTCGTCGGCGAACTTGTTAGGGTTAAACATAAAACACTTTAAACCACGCCAGACTCGTCAGGATTCCTCCGAACTCACCTTCTCTCTTTTCTTTCGGCCCGTGTCTCTCTCCTTCCTCCCTCCCCTCCTGCTGTCAAAGGCCGAAGGCGAGCTCCGAGCCAGTGAGGCATGTTTAAACGGTGCGTGAGGAGATGAATATTTGCGTTGGTTTTTTCTGTATCTTTATTGAAAGCAGCACCTCATAAGTCTCCCATGTAATCTCCGCTCTGTTTATGCATCATTTCCCTCTGTGTGCACTCATGAATGATCCCGGTTTGAATACCAAAGTAAATCACATTCTTCATACCGCACCAACACACACACACACACACACACACACGTTACAGTACCCAACATCTGTGGGCGCAGTGTACAGTCAAGTGAAAGCTGTTTGTAATTGTGTCTTGTCAAGGGAGATGATTGCACTCCTAGGCTCATTTCTTAAAAAAACAAGAAACAAAACAAAAAAAAGCCTCTACACCCTCCGATCTTCCTGTGACTCTCTTCCTCCTGTCGTGTGTGTGCATGCAGATGAATCCATTTCTTGTGCTGCCTGCTATCTCCCCTCTCGGTGTCTGTCTCTGTACTAATCTCTGTCCTCCCCTGGTAAATGATTAACATGGAGAACCTGGCTGAACTATAATCAACAAACCCACATTGAGGTAATTACCACTGTATTCCCTGCCCTGCTAACAAAGCAATCTCTCTCTCTCTCTCTCTCTCTTTCTCTGACTCTCTCTCATCTGTCATCTAGCTGTATCAAAGTCTATCTCCTTACCATGTCTTTTTTTTTTTTTTAAGTACCCCCATCAATGCCCATTGTCTTGCGTACCTGTGTTCTCGTGTAGATCCAGAGATGTTTGTGAACCTTATCTGTCTTCTGTAAATGTGCTTTGTGTGTTTGTTTGTGGCACTGAGTGTATTATCTGGAGGTAAACCGTGGACCAGTTAGCTCTGTGTACTCTTCAGCTTCTCCGTCTCTGTCTGGGGATAAAAACAATGCCAGGCAGTGATTTTTTTTTTTTTTTTGTAGTGATTTGTACACTGGTTAAATTGACATGCAGTGCCATTGTTGTCGGCTGAAGTGTGTGTGTGTGTGTGCGTGCGTGCGTGACATGCACGCTTTTGGAAGTGAGCTGTTGTTTCGCGTAAAAGGGGAAGTGTTTTGTTTCCTTGAGAGGAGATTGAGTGTGATAAATTTCATTTCTGCAGGGGAAAAAAACAAAACCGAGAAATGCACCAGGATGTACCCCACCTCTGTACGACACTCCAGGTTTTTTTTGTTTTCAGTCGGTTCATGGTCTCATACGTTAGTCATGTATTTTTCTTTTACTAGCTTTCAGACTTCCGCTCACAGTGAAAGTGGCTTTGACTGGAGAAGGAGGGAGAGAATGTTCAATTCTGGCCTGCGGTGTGCGGCTGTGGGAACACACTGTGCCAGGCCTCCAGCATAAATGGGTCATTGTTTTGTTTCCACTCCTTAGTTGGTTCTAGGTGTGACTGTAGTGTCGGTGCCGTTGGACGTTTTGAAGGCGGAGCCTGCAGGTATAGCATTGTGCAACCATGTCTTTTGCTGTTAACCATCATTTTGTGTTCCCAGTCAAAGTTTTTGTCTCTGAAAAATGTGGTTAATTTGATCAGATTCACCTAAGAATCTATGACTTTGTCCACAAAGAGGATTTCAGCACAAAATAAATAGTATTAATATTTTGTATGTTCAACTTTTGTACACTCTTGGTGTTCCTGGTCAAAAGTGACCGATCATTATAAATTAATGTGGGAGACAAGAATGTAAGAAACTGAACTTCATTTGTCAGATGGACAGACACACCTTGGGTTACCTGAAAACTGGCAACCACACCTGTTGGCAGTTCTCATAAACAATTGCAACATATTAGTCAGTCAGACACACACACACACACATATCACTTTGGGTTTCAAAGCAAATGTCCTTGATAATTTTGACCCACAGTATTCTGTGATAAATAGTAGACCATGTTTCATCTGATTTGCTTACAGTCAAAATAATCCAGAAATTGTCTTTTTCAGGATTCAAATTCCAGATGTATAAGTCATTGAGACATACAAGCCTTAAATAACAGAAGGTCAAAACTTGAGATGTTCACAGGATGTTATTTTGATTAAAAACCCTCTAACACAATAAGCGGTGATATGTGTTATTGTAGTTTTTATGAATAATCATAATGGAACGGCCAAATCTGACTGGGAACACCAAAAGAGAACAGAATAGAAATTCTTTATTGTCATTCTACATCAGTGCAATGAGATTTAAGAAAAATGTAATTGATTGAACATGAGGGTTAAATGCCACACTACCTTATTTCGTAAACTATTTCAAGTGAATCTCAAAGGTAAATCCAGTGGTGGGCACCGCTTTCTGCTGTTTATATATATATATATATATATATATATATATATATATATATATATATATATATATATATGTATGTGTGAAATCAGTAATCCTCCGTTTGACCATTTCGCGTTATGAAACCGACATTATTACCATGACGCGCAGCAAAATAACCTTTGCCGCAACTGAAGTAAAAGCCGAGATATACGCTGCGCGCACAGAGGACGACTCAAGCACACTGTGTTGAAAATGAGGTTTGGGCAGAGGCCTAGCGGTGAGGATGTCTGTATTAAAATGGATCAGATAATCACGGTGCAGCTTGCAGACATGGTGTACGAGCATGAAAGGGCTGCCGCTCTCTCCTCCTGGTCAGGATATTTAGTCAATCGATACCAATTTAACACCCAGATATTATCGTCGCCTCCTTGCATTATCGCCAGACTGCATATGGACCCATCTCGTCCCCCCCAATTTCGCTCCTCGCGCTGGCATGTACACACATACATCAACATTAGGATGCATTAAGCTGTAATAAGTTGCATTGTACGAGTGTCTCCAAGTGGGGCGTGACAGCTGTGGAATGGAATGAGGCTCCGTGTTGCCTGCCTCTTCGCGTTGGCACGGGCACAGCCGCGGCTTCGGTACAAAATGGCTGCTGAGGCGTATGTACGCGAAGAGGCTGGAGAGGGTGGCTGGTCAGCGTTGGGAGCGGGAGTGCAGCCATTCATTCATCCATTCATTCATGGAGCACAATGAGCCGCCATTGTTGTAGGTGTCAGGTCAACTGTTTATTTCATAGACATACAAGACAGCAATTAAACGGGTGCGTGAGAATATGTAAACTGAAAATGTGTGTGTGTGTGTGTGTGGGGGGGGGGGGGGGGTGCTGTCCATTGAACCCTCTATTACATAGTGTTACCATATGGCAATTACTAACAATTACTTTATGTTAATTTTTCTAAAAAGCTGTGATATAAAATCTGTTTTTACAGTTAGGCTTTTATTTTTGAAGGATTTACAATTTAACTGAGGTCACATGACCAGGATATCCTGTTTGCTCCATGGACATTTGACATGTGAGCATCACAGCGTCTCATTACCAAAGGTTGTCTTTTATTCTGAATTTTGGGAAATTTTCACCAAATAAAAAAAAATAATAACTCACTATATAGGCTAAGTAAAGTTTTTTTTTTTTCTTCCCTAGTGCATACAATCTAACAGAGTTCCATTGACTTACATAGCATGAGTCCATTGTGAGACTATATTTACGACTTTTTCTTATATTTCTTAAATATATCTATTATTTAGGCCATTCTACGTAATAAAAACATTCAAAACATGTTCTACCATGTCTGAGCAACATTTCATGCAGTAGAAGGCTAAGCTTCAACTAAATCTGCTCCTGCCGATATGTGTGCACGGGAATTACGTGCACGCACACGTGCAAACAGGCAGGCACGCGCTTTCTCACGTACGTATAACCTCACACAATGCTCTTCCACTCTGCTCAGAAATCCTGCCAAGAGGCAACCTGGGAATTCCCTGAGACAGAAATTGAATTAGTATTGACCCAGGCAGAACGAAAAGGCTGCAGGAGGAACTGGGATTATTGTAGCGATGGGGTCCACTCTGCCAGGAGGACGCTGGACACATGTTTGTGCATCACATCAAAACAGCCACTCCAAAAGTTAACTTTTAAATGCCCTTTTAATTCTGACAACATTTATGACTCAGTGACACAACTGTCATGTGGTGTAACCCTAAAAACTTGGTACCAGATAGTTTAATTCTATTATAAAGGTTTTAAAAAAATTAAAAACACATGCCATCAACAAGTTTTATATTCTACGTTATTTATACATATACATTTAAAATGATCATTCCTTTATCAATTACACCATTTGACATTTTGTGTCAAAAAATCATCCATCTTTATTTTTTTTTGATAGATATATATATATATATATATATATATATATATATATATATATATATATATATATATATATATACACATACACACACACACACAAATGGACTTTCAAACAAGGACGCTGTGTGTGTGTGTGTGTGTGTATATATATTTATATTAAGTGGGTGGACTTTAATTGATTTGAACATCCATTTTTTTATTACATTTGTAAGCAAACCCCTCTAAGCTGTGATCATGAGTCTTTGGAAATCTGATTTGAAAATGTGGCAGTGCATATCATGTGCGAGGGAGTTAATAGCCCGTCTGATCAATAGGTTAATGACACGATGCTAATGTAAATGTCCATGGGGGATGGATGTTTGTAAAGGCTTAGATTTTGTTTGATATTCATATCTGTTAGCCTTAATTGAACCTCTATATCACTGGCTTTACATAACAACATAAGAACCTTAAAATGAAATTTTTTTTAAATTTTATTTTGAAGAAATAAAGGCATATTCTAAAAAAAATGTTGACATACTTCCATAGTAATAATATGGTCTGGCATAATGGAAAAATAATGAAAAAGTACTCGTACGAATTCAATTACAGATCTGCACCTGGAGGAAATGGAACAATCCATATGTAGTTAAAAGCAAAGAAATGAAAATAGATGAATATACAAATTCTCCTTTTTTGCTTCATTAAGCTGCTGTTTCCCCCCATTCTGCTTTAATTCAGTGATTATTATTTACTAATTATGTCTTGTGTCTATCTAATCCCATCTGTCTAGCGAAGTAGCACACAGAACGCCATGTCATGCACATGGCGGCACACGCCACAGCGCAGTGTCTGTGAGATGGTGAGAGATGGAAGTCTTTTTTTTTTTTTTTTGCACCACAGCAAACTTAATGGACTGAACCTGCTAGAAAAGCACAGCTGCTCCACACATCTCCACCACACAGTAAAGAGACACTTAGAGGGAAACACTTTGTGTGTGTTGAGGGGGTGTATACTTAAGTGCATTGCACCTTTTTTTAAGTATAAAATTCTGCTCATTAGAATTACATTTCATTGTTGTAAAGGAAAAAAGTTATTTTTTTTTTTTTCCTTTCAGCTTTTCCAAAAAAAAATACACCTTTCTTGTCTGCTTTGTGATTTCCATGTGATTTCCACATGGCATGATGGATCACATGACCAATATTGGACAGATTTTGAATCTGTTGGTTTTTTTGTTTTTTTTTTGTTTTTTTTTTCAACATTTTCCATGGTGGAAGAGAAAAACTAATATTATATTGGCATTGCCTCTGAGGTATGGCAGCACAGCCCCGAGTGATGTGAAACAAATACACACACACACACACCACACACACAAATACACAAACACACCCCTGGTACTTTTTCTTGTCGGCCTCCAGAGATTGTGAAAACATTAGACCTGCAGTGGAGGGAGTGAGGGATGGAGAACGCGTTAGGGAGAGGAGAGGACGGCAGGGAAAGAGTCAACAGATTTCAACTCCCAAAACAGCTCGGGGAGGACCCCAGGGATGGAGGGATGAGGTGAGAGGGAGAGAGGGAAGAAAGGATGTCAGCAGGTATTACTATCACTGTCACAAGCAGGCGTGAGGAGCAGCCCCCCCACCCCACCACCTGCCGCTCCCGCCACACACACACACTCACGTATGCTCATATACAGTTGTGGTACAGACACACACACACACACACTACCAAGGTGCCATCACCTTGCCTGCATACACACCTGTCCAGACTCTGGGGAGAGCAAGGGTTGGAATCACACTCCATTTAGAGCTGACACTGCTCTTTAGTGTGTGTGTGTGTGTGTGTGTGTCTACAGTTATGCATGTTGCAAAATTAAAGCAGAGTCTCTTCACCTAAGTACAAAAGACAGAATCTAAATGGAATGTGGTATCACCCGCATATTCAAACAAGCCTGTGCTCAAACATTTAGGCTTCCAGTAAGATGATGAGAGATGGCTTCGGTATGTGGGAGTGTGTGTCCGTGGTGGTGTGTGTTTGTGCGTGTGTGCATGTTATTTTTGTAGCAATAAGCACTACCACATTTTCGGGCTGTGCAGTAAATGCACAGCTTGATCCCTGTCTTCTGCTACTTCTGGGGGCTGCTAGTTTTCCCCTCTCTGTTTCTTTTCTCAACATTTTGTTCCAATCAAATCTTTTATTTATGAGTTCAAGGAATTTAGAGACCCCCCCCCCCCACACACACACACACACGTACATACACATACACCCTGACACACACTTGCTCTTTGATCAACCTGCAGTTGTGCAGCTAAACGATTAATTAAACAATTAATTCTCTACTATATGTATCCACTATTCTATCACAGTAAAATGCATATGTTATTGCTTTTGTAGGCTGGTAAGGCAGCTTGTACCATGTACTACACTGTCAGACTGCTGATTAAATAGTGGTGAGACAGGTGAACCTCTTTTTTCCATTTGGCTACATTGATTAAATTGCTTCTTTTGTCTATTGATTTAAATATCCTTATTCTTTACATTAATTTTTTTTATATATATAAACCAATGCGCTCTCCGTCACTGTCGTAAAGAATGTCTTTGTTATATTAATCAGAAATTATCAAGATGATTTTGTAATTCACAGTCGGAGAGCGTCCCGAGCAGTGGAGGCATTTCGTGCTGAATGGAAGAGTGGAAATAGCCTCGTCCCAAATCTCCACAGCTATGGCCTTGCAGCAGGAGAACTCATGAATCTCATTGCTCCCCTATTCAGCTACAAATGGAGATCTTGTACGCAGCGCGCCTCTCCAAACACTGGAGCAGACGCTCCAGTGTTTAATGATTGCCGAATTAATCTGCGTTATACACCCAATGACAGATGCCTAGTCATTAAAGTTGCCAAAAAAAAACCTTACTCTATATTTTTTGGTTGTTTTTTGTGTGGTTCATCAAGTGTACATACAGAATACTCGAGCGTTAACAGTTTTGAAGCTGATTCACAGTGGCTGCCAAGAAAAATACAAAACAACAAATGGCACATAGCATACCTCCCTGCCGTGTTAATCTCGTAATTTTGGGTCATTGTGGTTCATTACTTAAAGCAGCAGCCAGTCATCTTTAATCCCAAATTAATCAGATTACCCCCGTCCGGTGTCAGGTTGTCGTTAACGCTACAAGACAGGAGCTCTGCACCTCTCCTCTTGACCCTCGCCACTTCCTTCCTCTCCTGCTCCTGAAACCCCCCCCCCTTCTTCCTGCTTATTGTGCCTAAGCCCTTCATCAGTGTTGTGGAACTCGACCGGCCTTTCTAAGAAATTCCGGGGCATCCAGGCTGGAGGCAGAGAACGCCTTTGTTATATACGTAGACGACGAGAACATTATTTCCGAAGCTGAAAAGAAACAGTGGTTAAGGATAAGCTCATATAATGCAGCTGAATGCTCTATTGAGCCTAATAATGCATGTGGATTTTGTTTAAAAAAGAAATCAGTGATTTTTTTAATTCTTACCTCTGTTGAACTGATTGGTTTCAGACTTCAATGTGTGTTGGAGTGTGTGTGAGGGCGGGGCTGGGCGGCGAGGGCGGGGCGGGTGGGCGTCTGTGCGTGACTAGAACAGGACAAAGCTGGCTGCCTTGAGGGGGAATAAGTGAGGGACCCCCCCCCCCCCCCCCACACACACACACACACACACACACACACACACACACACACATCGACCGATATGAATCTTAGCCGTTGTGACGGAGAAAGATGGAGAGGGGAGACGGGAGCACGGATCGGCCGTGGCTGCCGAGGGAAGGCGGGACAAGGAAGGGGCAGTTTTAGACTCCTGGGATTCCAGAGCAGTGACCGTGAAAGTGCTTAGATAAACAGAGAGGAAAGAGTGCGAAGGAGGAGGAGGGAGAGAGGGAGGGCGAAGTGGGAGAAACGGTCGGTGGAGGGAGGAGAGGACGAGAAGATGCAGGCACGGCAACGGAGAGAAGGAAATGAGACCTGCTGACGACGGGGTGAAAGAAAGCAGATGGGACTGAAACCAAGTATAGAAGTTTTTAAATAAGTTCAGCGGGAGTCAGAGGGACAGAAAGAGGCCGGCTTCCCTCTATTTACTCCTCAACTCCTGCACCTATCCAATCTGGTTTTCTCCATCTTTTTTCTTCCTCCTCTTTAAATAATTCAGGCCTGTTGGCTGTGTTAGGACAGGTTTCCTTGACATGCCTTTAACCATGTGTGTGCACGTGTGTTTTTGTGTGTGTCAAACCGACTGAAGGACGGCTCCACCTCTCCCTCCATTTTTAGCGAACAAATTCCAAATAATCAGACCCAGGCAGGAGAGGAAAGGCACACATGGGATAAATATCGTATGTTCTGACCTTCACATCATGGAAACGGAGACCTAAACGGAGCAAAAATGGGAAAAAAAAACAAAGTCTATGGAATCAGAAGTGTGACCCACTTAGTAAATGATGGATTCTCAAAGCCAATCTGATTTATTGGTCCAGTGTATTTGCCCTTTTCACTCTGTGTGTTTTAGGGGTGTTGCTCACAAGGCCTTAACCCACTTACACAGGTGGGTCTCACTGAATGACCTGGGACACAGATAAGTGTAAAGTATCGTTAATATAATAGATGAGTGTGGAGTGTGTATCACTGAGATATGAGTGCTCTTTAAAAAAAGGAGATTAGGAAATGAAATAACTTTTCAACAGGCCACAAATTAAACAATAGAAGCTTGTTGTAAAAAGTTAATGTAATAGGATAAATGCAGCATGAAGTCCAGCTGAAACAGCGTTTCGAGAGTTTTCCAACATCTTCAACATTGTGATGTTTTTCCGACACTGAATCAGCATATTCAAGTGAGACTAAACGTCGGGAGAAATTTGATTGGATCATTGAAAAGTGGAGGTATCATACACACATCCTGAATGAAACAGCAGCGGCACAAATCAGGCACCTGCAAGGCTATGTTATCTTATATTCTCAATAAACTGGTCAAAAATACAAAATAAAAAGCCAAAATTATGAGATAAAAATAGGAGATGAAAAGACATTAACGAGTCAAAATTACAACATAAAAATTCAAAACAAAAAAGGTTGAACAATAAAATGGACCAAAACCAAGAGAAAAATGTAATAAATCAAAATTCTACTTATTGTACCAAATGCATGATATTTTCACATATTTGCAGTGTAATGATACTATTGGTTGAAATTGTTCTGGGCAAGATAAAACTTTCTGAACATAAATAAATGTGATACAAAGTAACAGATTTGTTTAGTAATTTTTGTGAATGCAGTTAACATGACTGGAATGTGATCTAAAAGAATCAAAGACATTTTCTTCTACTTTAACTGTATACATGGAAAAAGCACTTTGACTCCATCATGACTACAATCACTGCTACAGTGGTGGCTTGTGTTTGGTTGGAATGCCAATAAGCAGCATTTGAAGTCTATAAAAGATGCCTTTCAAACACTCTAGTACCAGCTTTCAAAGCAACTGACAGCAAAGTAGTTTAAAAAAACCCACAGTATGTTTTATGACTTCAAGCGGATTGCTCTCAAATGTGACTGCTCGTTTCCCAAAGATGCTCAATTTATCACAATATGAAACAGAAAAGGTTGCAAATCATTGTTTTAACCAGAGAAGGTCTTTCATTTGCTTGAAAATTGACTTAAATGACTAATTAGTTACTAAATTTGACTTGTTTCAGCGCTAAACCAACAGGTATATGATGGACACACAGTTTATTAGTAGATTTTTCTTTATGATTCTATACAATCGATAACCCCCCCCCCAGGTTCTCCAGGCCGTACATCACCCGCCCCGTTGGCATCAGCCCAATATGACCAAGTTTTAGAGTAAGTGTTATTTATTTCAAAGTTAATATTAATGTGTCTACAGCCTCTATTTATCCAGACTTATCTGCTCTGGCACAAAAGCTGAAGGGCGCAAACAGCAAAGTTAGTAAATAAACATGAGACAAATGATGTTGACACAGTGGATCAGCTCAGCTGACACTTAGGAGCAATGCAAGTTGATAGATTTCATAAAATTGAATTATGGCTTTTTGAATCCACCCATCATGGCTGTCACGGTCTCTCTCTCTCCCCCACCCCGTTTCTGTCTGACTGGTGAGCTACTGTAGCTATATTCAGGTTTATGTACCCGGGTCTGGCACCTGTACAAATCAGGCCTGTATTTACACTGCAGCTCCATTTAGACTGCAGAAACATGGAGAGCACTCATTACTCTGAGGTTTGGCCTGTCCAACAGATGGATGGAGCGAAGGATAGATGGGTGGGGCGTTGGCTTGGCACCAATCCCAGCTCCGGATTGGTTGTTGTCCTGGCAACGGCACATCTGACCTTATTTACCCCTTTCGTGCATGGCCGTGCCGTATGTGCACCCTTCTTTCACCCCCCCACTCGTCGCAAGAAACTCTTCTTCTTCTTGTGCCCTTTTTTCTTCTCTTAATAATAATGAATTGCTTTTTGCTGTAATGTAGGAATGTAAGGCATTACTGAAAAAAAATATTTGTAATATTTTACTTGGTTCAAAAGGCAGTAACACATGTTAAAATGCATTTTTAACCTGGATTGAAGTCGTAATTTTTTTTGTTTTTCTTCATACGATTTCGCTAAAAATCACCTGGAGATCAGCAGCAGTGAAACGCTCAAAATGTTTCACTTTTACTTTTGGCTCGTCAGACAGAAGATGGAGATGAATGAACCTGCAGAAACATTCTCTAGATGGACACACACTCATTACTGTGTTTGTGAAAAATCAGGATCTGAAGATCATTATAGTTAAATGCACTTTATATCTACACCTAAAGAACTGTCCACTTCCTGAAATAGCAGCAGTAATTTAACATTTTACAGAGGTGACATAGTAACATGAAGTTATAAGGAAGCAAGTGGAGCATAAGAGTGGAGATAAAACCACAAAACAGACTAAATGAACTTTCTCCTGCTCTGAGATTCTTTAACATCAAGAGGTTAGGATGAAAACCACGTTCAACAGTGGAATCAGCAGCTTTTTGAAAACTTATCAGCAAGATCCTTGTGACTAGCAGCAATAATGACAAAGATGGGCTATATTTAGTTTGCTGAATCCATATTTCCAGTTATTTTGGTGAGATGCAATAGTAGTGTAATGCCTTACATTTTAAATACAGTAATGTTGTAATGTAATGAATTACTTTGAAATGACAGTAACGAATAATAAATATTGCATGACAGGCTTAAAGTAACTTGTAAAGTAAAGTAACACTACTAACGCTACTGTATTACTGTATTATTATTTAAAATGACCTAAATTATATATTTACTCCATTAGGGTTGAATGTACTAGGATTTTTTTATTTGCATATTGTTGCATATTAGAAAACATATTACATCAAAATTTAATTTAATGTAAAAAAAATGACAAAGTTTACTTACCCCAGAGAGAAAATTCTGAATAAAGAGGATAAATAAAGAATAAAAGACAATCTGAGACAATGATGCTAACATGTCAAATGTCCATTAGCAAACAGGATATCCTGGTCATGTGACCACATAAATTATATGTCCTTCAAAATAAAAGCCCCCTTTTCACGTGTAGATGTAAAAACATGGTTTTACATCACAGCTTTTTAGAAAAATTAAGATGAAGTAATTATTGCCATATGGCAACACTATGCAATAATAAGTTAATAAGTGTTGTCTCGATGCAAGAGCAGGTGACTGTGAAGTAAGGCGATAATTTTTAGCCGCTGCCACGCCGGCGGTGGGCACGGCGAGGCAACAACGAGGCACGCAGCGAAAACACAAACAAGCCGTAGACGGCAAGACCTGCGCTCTCATCCATTTATATTGTGGCCGGTAATTTCATACCTCCCAGGGAAAAGTCACTGGAAAACTTATTCTGGGATCAGACTGGACCACACATGGAGCGCGCGGGGGGGCCTATCCACGACACAGCTCCGCCACAGGAGGAGATGATGGTTTGTGCAGACCTGCAACCGTATCGAAATCTTTCCGATGGATACTGATGGGTCCTCCTGTGGGCCCGGGTCATGCAATTTTCCTCAGCTCTGACAGACATGGACGACGTCCTGTTGTGCTGAGTTGCACAAAACGCACACAGACACACACACAGGTGCAGACCTGTGCTGTAACGGGCAGAAAATAGGGTCTGTCTTTACCTGCAGTTGATAATCCTTTCAGGGCCTGAAGCAGCAGGTGTGTATGTGTTCTATATTGATAGGCTGTGGGTCCGTGAGGCAGCCTGCTGATCCACACAGTTTAAATGAGAACCGGAGTGCCTTCTAGTCATTTAAAAGAGCCTCCGGGGCAAGAAAGGTGCAACCAATCACTTCATCTAGGTTACACACATACACACACACACAAACGGCCATAGTGGCCAGTATTTATGCAACCAATTCATCCTAATGTATGATGCATTACAATATATGTGTGCAGGGGCGAAAATCTTTCATTGATGGGGGTACAATAAGAAGTAAATTTTCAGAGAATAATTTCTGGAGGAGACAAAAAAAAATACTACTACTACTAAATAATAAATAAAAATACTATACTACCATAATAATCTGGCCCTATCATCTTGTTTCTCTCTCCTTTGCAACTTGTCTTGCAGGTTTAAGCCCTCAGCCTGTTCAAATGTTTTACACGATGGTATTAAAAGTCATAAGGAAAATAAAATCATGAATCAATGAAGAAAAAAATATGAAAATCCACATCCTCCTCTCTCTACTCTCCTTCCTGTTCCCTCCCTCTAGTCACTGCTGCTACCAGAACTAACATAGTCAACAATTATTAGGTCTGGTCTTAACCAGCAGACTGGTAAAAAAGAGACAGATTTTGAACTAATTTTGAACATGTGGTGTAATAAATGACTTACTGGCTTCTACATAGTAGTTTGATTGATTAATTGTTTTTTTCTTCCATGTGAAACCACTTTGAGGAGTGGGGGGGTCATAATTCTTCAACAATTAGGAAACACATTGTTTTACATTTAGCAGTGTTTGTATTGTGCATTTATATAATATTTCTTTAATATTCAAATTGATTTATTTGTGTTTACGAAGACTTTTTGGGGGGACAACTTTGTGAAAGGATGGGGTCACATCCCCTGTGTCCTGGGATTTCTGCGCGTGCGTGTGTGTGTACAGTAATGCATGTTGCAAAATTAAAGCACCTGTATCCTTCTATCCTGATAAATATTTATTCAATGTGTCTGTGGAAAAAAAAAACAAAGACTTAAATGGTAGGAGAAGGTGGAAAAAGAGGAAAAAAATAATACCATTCGCAAATTAGGAGTCGTAGCAAAGATCGCAAACACTTCCTGTTGACCTTGAAGGAAACACACACACACACACACACACACACACACACACACACACACACAGGCATACCAAATAGGAAAGAGAAGATAAGAGCAACAGCTTGTTCCCTTTTAAGTCCATCTTTCCTCTCTGTAAGAAGCGTTGATCACCTTCTTTAGCTGCAGTTTGACGACTCTGAGGAAGCGCCGTCTGGAGAGTCTTTAGGTTGCGAGGTGGGGGGGGTACGGGGTGTTTTCAGGGCCAGCTGGGCGGGCAGGGTGGCGGGGGGCCCCAGATGGTCAGAGGTGGGGGGTGAGGTTTCTTGTTTGTGCACATTGAGGGGGCACAAGCACCAGGTTAGACACAACACTGGCGTTTGCGCTCTGGACACAGCGTGGCTTTGTTTTGGACGAGGAGGGAGGGGCACGGCTACTCTAGGGGAGGTGTGTGTGTGTGGGGGGGGGTGGCCTGATTCTGTTCTGGTTTACATCCACACACTCCTCCATTGAATGATCAAGGAGAGACTCAGTAGTGATAATGAAAGGCGGCAAACAAGAAGGTAACTAAAAAGTCTTCCTGACTAGATGTCGTTTCTCTGGCTCATGGTGGAGTTCCATGGTTCTGCTTTCGTTTTTTCCTCCTGATGATAGGCTAGCCTGTGAAGTGAGGTCAACAGAGTTTTGGAGACCTAAAGGAAAGAATGTTCTCTCTCTCTTTTGTTCTCTGCCCCCCCCCTCCTTTTCCATTTTTTTCTCCCTCCCGTGCTGTCTTCAGTGTTTCTTTGTTATAAACCTCTCTCATATTTTCCACCCTGCGTTCCCCCCACCGTACACCGCCGTCCTCCCCATGAAAGGCTGCAGGATCGCAAACCGCCCTGCATCTCTTTAGTAGAGCAGTTTATAGTCTGACAGAGTAAATTTGGACGCTGCAACTACATAACTACTGTAACACATAAGTGCATGTTGTCGCCCTCTATTTTGATCTCTCACCTCATACAGCAGCTTAGAGTTTACACTGGTTTGAATTAGCCTCCAAGTGAATCCATTGATCAGAGATTCCAAAACGCAACTGAATTGCAACATCCACCACAGAAATGCGCGTCAGAGTTGATCCTGTTTTGTGTAGGAAGATTAATGACTCAGCTGAGATATCCTCATCTGTCATCACGCGGTTAACCCCACCCATCTGGTTCACCACCAAAAAAAAAGAAATTAAATTAAAAAAATGCCATTTCACAGAGTCACTCTCCTTTTGTAGAGTAAAAGATCCTCCCATAGCTGCAGTAGTGTTAACAACACAACTCCCCATGGCAGCCGTGCCATGCTATGCCCCGGCCAAGGTAGAGCGGCCGCAGCGTGCGATGGCAGGCAGCGTAGTGACCACGGCTAGCAGCCGCCATGCTGGGATCCAACATGGAGGAACTGAGGCTCCGCTAAGCCCCTCGGCCTCCTGCCATCACCACGGGGAACCGGGAGACTTACTCCTCACCGGTTAGCCTATATTCACAAGTAGGAACATGTTTATTAAAACTAATGTACCTAGAGCTGCAACTCTTACCTATAAAAATGTCCATATATACAGATATATATATATAGAACTGATGATCTTTGGGGTGTGGACTGTTGGTTTGGGCAAAAGAAAGCTTTGGGAAACATTTTACACCATTTCATAAACCAACTAATAGATTAATCGTTCCAATACTTCCACGATCAAAATCGTCATTAGTTGCAGCCCTACTAATGACTAAAAGAAGTTCTAATGAGAATATTTCATCAGAATCTGTGCAATTTAATGCATTTTCAGAAAATAATTATCATTTCAGACATGAAACTACTACGGTAATCAAGTAGAGCTGCAACAATTGATTAGTTACCAACGATCACCGGCTTGTTTCTTTAGGCTTCTATAACAGTAAACTGATGATCTTTGGGTTATTGACTGTTGGTCTGGACAAAACAAAAGAGATTTTAGGTTCAAACTTCAGCTTTGGTGATCTACATCTTAAAGAACCAAACAACTAACTGAGTAATCGTTTTAATAATTGATAGATTAATTATCAAAATGGCCGGTAGTTGCAGCTTTACTAACAAGTAAAAAAAAAAGTTTTAATGACACTATTTCATCGGATTCGATGCCATAGTCTAAACGATCTAAACGATTAATCGATTAGTTCCGATAACTGATTATTGATTAGGTTGTGGTCTGTTGGTCTGGACTAAAAGATTTTAGGTTTAACCTTCCACTTTGATAAAGAGTGATTATTGGATTAATCGTTTCAATAACTGACTATCAAAAGACCCTGATACTACAGCAAACTAACTGACCTCAATAACGGTCTTCACAACATCAGATCCTGGAGGCTTATATCTCCTCATTGGCTGTTAGATCACATATGAGATCTTACTCAATTCAGGATTAAAGTTTGACAAGCAAGTCATTCATGGAGTAAAATTTAATCTTCGTACATCTTCACACATCAATTCTCCATCTGTCTGACCTGGACAAAGTCGTCCATTGCCTTCATATCGTCCTGCATTGATTATCACAACTCGTTATATTTTGCTATCACTCGCTCTTGTTTATCCCATCTCCAATTAAGAAGAAGAAGGGAGATCATGTGACCAGACTTCTGTCTATCCCAACATACAGGACTAAATGTTATGGGGACAGTCTCCTCTGTCACTGCCCTGCCCCAAAACTATGGACTTCTCATCCTCCTGCCATCCGATTCTCCCCCACTGTCGACATTTATCTTAAAACACACCTCTGCCCCTTAACCTTTAAAGGTCTCATATTGTAGAAAGTGAGATTTTAACTGCCCTTTGATTATAAGAAGGTGTAAGTGTTATATAAAGTCAGTCCCATGTTTCATCATGTCAACATCCTGTATTCAGAAACCTTAAAACAAACACTCATGAGATGTTGTGATGTCACAAGTATACCATCACTGCCTGTTCATATTGAGATGATTCTTCAGGACTTCAAAAAAATATGTTTTAGGTTGCGTCTATGGCTTTAGGAAACTGTGATCAACATTTTGAACCATTTTATGAACAAAACATCCAATCAATTATTCCCTTCAATAATGTATAGATTAATCTACTATCAAAATAATCGTTTGTTGCAGCCCTATTAGAGACATCACAATTTCAAATGAAGCCCAGGAAAAGTTTACAATATGGGACAGTTATCAGTAGCACTGTGCAACCATGTGTCTTTGCTTTTATTATTATTAACATCACTCTGAGATTTCTTGTCTACTACTGCGTTTGTTTCCTGCCTTTGTTCGTGTTTTCCCCTGCGTGTGCTGTAAAGCACTTTGGCTGCAGAGCGCTACAGTATATAAATAAAAAGTTGAGTCGAGAGTATTATTCAGCATGCATAGTATGCAGCTGCCGTGCATGAGCGAGTATCTGTTCTGTATTCCTGAAGCTGTGTTGTGGGATTGTTGCTCCTTTAATTATTCTCTCATATTAAAGGATCAAAGGTCTCTGCCACAGTCAACCCCCCCTGCATTTCATTATAATGGTGCACGCACACACGTGCACACATGCGTTTCTCGGCATGCACATTTACATGGACACACATTGGGAGGATATCGGTTATCTTACATTTTTTATTTTTTTGAATTATATTTCCTGTAATTATGAAAAAAGGATACATGTTCAGTTCACCATTGAAGAGCTCGGTGTGATATTTTTGATTTGGCTCCTTGGTGAGATTTTTCTTCATCAACCGAGAGCTTGCACCAGCCCCTCAGAAGGGTGTCTTTGGGTGTCTGCCCCTCTGGCATGAGGCATAAAGCATGTTTTATTCTCCTGAAGTACTTTCATGTCTATGTCTGTGTGTGTGTGTGTGTGTGTGTGTGTGAGTGTGTGTGTGTGTGTGTGTGTGAGAACATGCGTTTGTGATCTTGCCACAAACCAATCCTCTCCTCGGTTTCCAGGAGGACTGTCTCTCCGATAGGCTGCTCCAGCGCCGTGTTCTTCTGACACCCGCCCGCTCCTCGGCGCTCCCATGACGCCCCCCACGCTGTCACCGTTCCACCGTGCAGGCGGCTGGCAGGAGGGGAGGATGCGGAGCGTAATTAGGGCGTACCCGAACCTGCTTGGGCCAAAGGAAAAAGGGAGGAAAAGAAGGAAGAGGGGAGAAAGATGGCTGACAGTTTTGACACTGGCAGAGCACACCGTCTCTGTAATTGCCGGCGCGCATATGGCACGGGCTCGGGGTTTCGAGGCTTGTGGGAGGAGGTAAAAAAAAAAAAAAATAGTGGGGCGTAATGTACTGTAGGATAGAAGAAGAGTCAGAAATAGGAGGGAGGAGAGGGAGGAGGAGAAGAAGAACGGGGTGTGGAGGAATGCAGCAATGCAGATTGGTGGGGGGTGTGGTGGGGATGAGGTGGGGGCCGGGTAGAGGTGAATGACATGTATGGCAGGCAGGACTGCAGCAGCATGTTGACACAGCACACGTCTATTATTACATGCACACACCTGCACACACACTGCTTCCACAGCTGGTGCACCTAAATCAACATTTCCCTGAAGCCTCAGAAAGCACCACAGGTAGTTGAGGTGTGTGTGTGTCTGTGTGTGTGTGTGTGTGTGTGTGTGTGTGTGTGTGTGTGTACTACGCACGCTTGTGCTTACACAGGCTTATGTGCCTTTTCCTGTTCTCTTAACCAGACAATCAAGCGCCTTTGTTCGGCTGTAATTAGCGCACACAGGTAATAGAGCTATCGGACGCGGCCCCACACACACACACGTGTTCGCAGAAGAGCTATTGATCAGGGGAGTGTGTGTCTCCTGAGCGAGGTCTCCTGATCGATGGCGTCCTGTCGTGCTGATAGATCGCCAATTCTGCGCGCTAGCTATCCAGCAGGAAGCAGGTTTGGTGAGACCCACCTCCAGGGTCTCACCTTCACGCCCACAACTCTCACACACTCTTTTCCTCTCCGTTGTCTTGAGGTTCAAAGTGGGAAAACATGGAGTTGATTTCTTTTTTTTGCCCTAGTTGTGCAACATGATTCCCCTTCTCTCTGACGGTTTCTTGTCATTCTTGTCATTTCTCTTCTCATTGCTCCATCCATCTTTGACCCAACCTCTGCAGATTTGAACCATCTCAGTCTCTTGCTTCCTATCACGTCTTATTGATTTCATGTTGAGTTTTCGTCAGTCCGGTCTCCTCCTCCTCCTAGCATACCTCTCCCTGCACTCTTTCATTCATTATTTTCAGCCTCTTCTCTGTCCGACTCGTTAAGTTGAGACTACTCTGCTGCCCCCCCACCATTCCACCTCCTTCCATGTTCCCCTCCACTGACTCCCAGCACCCCCCTTTTCCTCTCTCCTCTGCTCTGTCACCCCTCTATAAAGACTCCCACTGACAGACCTGAACCTTTCCGCCCAAGCCACATTCTGCCCCTCTTTCTTTTCTCCCGCACTCCATGTGAAGAGGAGACCAATTAAATTCCGTCTCTTCTCTGTTCTTCACCTCTCTGCATGTCTGCAGACTCTCTGGGGTTGCTAATTAAAACACTTAACTTTCTTTTTCTCCTCACTCCACTTTTTGTTTCACCTGTTCATCCAACTTTCCATCTTTTAAACATTTTTTTTGTCCATCTCTGCACGGACCTGTCTCAATAACACTTTTCATTTGTCTTTACTCGAGGTCCCATCGCTCACATTCCCTCGCATATTTCTCTCATTTCTTGTCTACTGCTTTCTCATTCCAGGCTGTCGTGCTTCATACAAAGATTCCTTAAACGTACCTTGTTCGCTGTGTCCTACATCTACTGATTTTGATCTTTCTCTCATCTCAGTCTCAGTCCACATTAGGTTGTACATGGGACGCTGGAATCTGCACTCTGCAGCGCATTCATTATGCAGCTTTAATTAAAACCTCTTCTTCCCCTTCAGTCATGTGTTACTCCGTGTAATCGCTGGGTAAAATATTAATGCCGCTTGTCGTTCTTCCTCCCAGGTTGACGGCGGACGACCTGCTGTCTGTCCAGGTGAATCTGAACGACTACCTGGACATCTACTGCCCCCACTACCCTGACAAGGAGTCGCTGGGCCCCGGGCAGCCAGAGATGATGGCGCTCTACCTGGTGAGGGAGGCGTCTTTCCAGGGCTGCGTGGAGACCAGGGGGGCCATCAAGCGCTGGGAATGCAACACTCCTAATGCCCCGTTTGGACCGGTGCGCTTCTCTGAGAAGATCCAAAGATTCACCCCCTTCTCACTGGGGTTTGAGTTCCTGCCGGGACACCACTACTACTACAGCTGTGAGTGGAGTGTGTGCATGTGTCATTTACTCTGTGGTTGCTCAGAGATCCAGAAGGACCCACTTCATTCAACAAAATATCCAGTCACCACTAACCTGCTACAGCCAACATATCATTCTCCCAGTCAGATCATAGGTTAAACTTGCCAGCTCAGGTACTACTCACAATCATGTGGCACATGCACACACGTGCATATACATACTTCTGAATCGGGTAATTTATGCGATTCATGTATCCTCTGTTGCACATATGTGAAACTCCAGTCCTGGAGGGCTGGTTTTTGTTCCATCCAAGGAGTTACACACCTAATTCTACTAATCAACTACTAGAGCCCTTGCTAAGGTCCTTCACTAGTAGAAACAGGCATGTTACCGCCTGGTTGGAACAACAACCTGCACCCACACCACCCCCCTGGACCACAGTTTGACACCCCTGCTCTATTGTTGAGTTCATTGGGTATCTATCCAATGATCATATGTTGCACGATTAATCGATTAGTTGTTTGGTTTGTAAAATGTCTATCACTGTTTCCCAAAGCTGAATATGCAACCTAAAATGTTTTTTTTTTGTCCATACCAACAGTCCACAACCCAAAGATCATCAGTTCGCTATTATAGAAGACGAAAGAAACTAGAGTATTTGGACATTTCCTTCTTAAAAATCAGTCCTCAAACTAATCAACTAAACGTTGCAGCTCTAATCACTAATAAGATAAATTTGTGGGTTTTTAAATACTAAAGAATCATCTTAATACATGCTGCATCCTATTAAATGAATGATTCACCATGCAGTTATCAGCAGACCGTCCCAGACGACATTTGTGCATCAACCATCATCACTAGTGGTGATTTCAGGCTAAACGCTGTTGCATTTCCACTGTGTAGAACAGTTATTGTGACTTTATGAAGTTTTCAGGTGATAAAGTAACCATTTAGATTCATATTAAAGTGGAATATCAGCAGTCCTACAGGGAAATATCCTTGTAGTCAAGATGAGAAGTGACCAATGACCATGTGACATCACATTGGAGTGGAATAATCCACTGTTAACTGCAGGTGGTAGAACACTGGCAAAGAGCACTTGGCAACACCAAAATCTCACAGTTTGGACAGGT
This sequence comes from Lepturacanthus savala, assembly GCA_030544235.1. NCBI lineage: Eukaryota > Metazoa > Chordata > Actinopteri > Scombriformes > Trichiuridae > Lepturacanthus > Lepturacanthus savala. Next base: position 29,183,297 of record CM060467.1, read on the forward strand.
TATAACTGCTTTAAGCCCATGGAATGGTAGAATATCTCCATATTCTACAGTTTGGCCTGAATTATCAACACTTACAACTGAGATCTATCTTTAAAAAAATGTTTTATTAAAGGGAATCATAGCAGGATCTAAAAGTGTCCTGGATGGTAGACTGAGGGATGCTGCTACTGGTCCGAGGAACTGTCTCAGCTATTTTAGAGTCTAACCCTCCCGAACAGGATCCACACCACAATGTTACAATGTTACAATGGGAATGAGACATTGGTTCAACTGAGGGTGAACAGGACTTCATATTCAAGTATTGAAAAAATTCTGAAAATGTCAGTATGGTTTATTAAAGCCCAAGGTAGCATCCAAAGCTTATTTTCCTAAACCCCCAGTCAAAAGATTTGTAGTTTACTCCCACATAAGACAAACAAAAGCAGCGTATTACAGTTTCGAAGCTGGAACTTGAGGGAAAGTTTGGTTGGATTTTTCTATTCTTTTTTCTGTTGATCTACCAACTGACAAATCATTTCAGCTTTATAGGGTCCATACTCAAAAGGCCAAACATGACCATAGACTATAGTGTATATATGAAAACAAATATTTGCTCCAGGCAAGTAAAATAGCCTGGAAAGGTGTAAATATTTTAGGTTTGCCGTTGCTGTGGCTGGGCAGCTTACAATGTTACAGGACGTTAACAGAGCAGGTTGAGAGCATCTTTATCCAATGTGCTTTTATGAGGTTCTGAGGCTCTGCAAACTGCAGCTTATAGCCTAATGTTTTCCATAAATTCAGCCTGAATGACATTAATTTGATGTTTTCTTTAAACCTCTAGGCTGTTACACAGTTTTAGTGATGGCTTCCTCATTCTCCATTACACCCTCGTGTGTTCCTCTTCCCTCACTCGTTTATTTCAAACCACTGGAGGGAGAAAAGGGAGGGAGAACGACAGAGGATGGCTTAGTGGCTCTGAAATCAGTTGACTTTTTTTTTTTTAATACAACTTCGGGTGTCACTCCAACCAAGAGAGTAAAGCGAACATGAAACAACAAGGCAGAGAATGAAAGAGTCAAGTGAATGCATGGTATGGACGGGTGACAACAAAGAGACCGCAAAGTGTAGGAGGACGAGATGGAGATCAATACGCAACGACCGTGATGGGGGGGGGGGGGGGGGGTTTAGGCAGGCAGAGAAGCAGACGGAGGTAGAGGAGCGTGGAGGAGTGACAGAGGGAGAGAAAGAGCAGAAGATGGACACAGTCTGACAGTAGAGGAAGGGGAGGGGAGGAAAGAAAAGGACCAGAGAGGAATCCACACTGGAGAAATGAAAGGGAGAAGCAACAAAAGCGATGGAGAAAAGGGATGGATGAGACAGAGGGAGAGAAAGAATCTTTACATAAATTACTGTTGCGGTCAGCAGTACAATGGAGCATTGTGAGGGCATGAGAGCGCGGTTCCACACACACACACACTAACACATGTGTATATATGTACACAAACGCACACACTGAGCTATTGTGGTCGCTCAGGCCAGTTCAGAGAAAAGCAACAATGGGTCTTCCACCCCCTGGTCGGGACCACTTTGGGCTCCCAGTGATTGTGTGTGTTTTGTCCACATTAGAGATAAGAGTAGAGTTGGTCCGAGGCTCTGGCTCTGGGGTTCATGCGCTGAATGGTCCTGCAGCACTGGAGACAGTATAATGGCATTAGCCTGGGAGAACACTACAATAGTATTAGACACTAATGGCATTAGTTGGCTCAGTCTGAGCCGGGCTCAGCTCCCCTCTCCAGCTCCCGCTGACTATGACACTGACGGCCGTCTGTCTCCAGGTCTCTGACCCTGCTGCCCGACCCGCTCACCAACGCCCACCGCTTCTCCACTCTGGAGCCCCGCAAACAGGAAACACCTTGACATCCTGTGATACTTAGCTGCTCTTAACATGGAACTATTTGAGGGGATAGTTGCGGTGGCCAAGATAGGCTGGTATGCTGCAACAAGCTTTTTTTTTTTTTTTTGTAAATTCCTGCAAATATTTTGCAAGTTTGAATTTTTGACTTGGTACATGAGCCTACTCTATTCTAAAAAGCTGCATATCAAAGACTGTGCTGACATAGTAAGGAGGATATGGGCAAACACTACCAGAGGCCTTAAAAGGGTCCTATTTTGAAATTTTACTAGTTTAACATTTTAAATTGTTATGGTCTATTTATAAAAAATAGCACACTTTTATGGTACAAAAACACACAGAGCTGAGCAACACAGCAGTCTGCCTCCTCACACACACGGATATATTATAGAACTGGATAACGGACTGAAAAATGGCCGCCACTCATTTTAATGGAAGTTGCTCCCCTGGCACATACACCAAAAAGGTTCCAGACTTCCAGGTTTGGTTGAGTAGAGTCACCTCCCATGATGCTCTAGGGCCTCCCATCATGCCCTTGGGCAATGAGAATGTGTAAGTTGCAAAAAAAACAACTCACATTAAAGTCATTTAATTAACTTGCTAACATTAAAAAACGTTCAAAGAAAATCCATAAATAAAATATTGTCCTCGCTTCTGAGACACAACACAAACATGCTGCGTCACACAGCTGTGAATAGATGGGACTGTTAGAAAGATGTTTAACGGATAAAAATCCATGACTTAAAAATCTAGAATACAAATCAATTCAATCATGACCGCTGCTTATAATAACTTTTATGATAACTTTTAACCTATAGTAGCCAGGACACTCCACTACTGTAACAAGGAGAGTTACTGCAATGCAGAGGACAATCCATAGATTTAGATAGACTGGACATACAAGCAGATTACTATTTGTGTTGGTCTACAATGGTAAATTATACAATGAAATGGTTGTAAATAGTAATCTCACAGAGATTAAAATGCAATTAATGCAAATACAGCTAGAACAAATAATATTTCTATATTTTATTATTTTATATAGTCTACTTATTTTTCCTGTTGCAGTGCTTTGCATCTCTTCATTATCTGTCAAATCAAGGATTATCTTAATTAATTTCAATTTATTTTGTTTTATAGTCCTACGACACCAACTGGTCTTATTTCGTTTTGCAGGTAGGAAAATTGGAGTTTTGGAGTTAACAAACGTTGATTAAATGCTAATCGGGGCCACTGGTAAATGGAATCTTCAGTCCACAACTAGACAGAATTCTCCTCTCTTCTGTCTCATAATTTGCAGCCAGTAGCTGCTGTTTATGCCACCAAGTTTTTTTCGCTTGGACGCCATCTCTTCATCTTCCTCCAACAACCTGTTGGTGCATCTGATCACTGATTGGTCAGATGCTGAGTGCTGTCAATCACTGGGTACCATGTCAGATTACACTTCTGTCTTCTCTCTCCTGCCTGAGGCTGACTTGGTACTCTATCTGCACCTGCCTGTGCATCCTTTTCACATTTGCAGGAAAATGTGTCCCCTTGTGTAAAATAGGGGCCCCTCATGGGCCACGGGGCCCTATGCACATCACATGTTCTGCAAACAGGGAGGGGCAGTGCTGCTGTCCTGTATCAACTTCATCAATAAAGGCATGAAATGCCCCAAAAAAGAATCTTTAATAAAGAGATTCAGAGAAACCCAAATCAAGTACAAGCACTCCGGAAGAAAGGGCCGGTAACTTTCAGCTTCCACTCCTGTTGTGACATCACAATAGGAGGCTATTCTACATGGCTTGTGTTCAGACAAAACAGAGGGTGGGCTCATTTCACAGCAGGGACACCAGAGACGTGAATATTTACATACAAGCACTGAAAAAGTGTGTTTCGCGTGTTTGAGCCGTTGTGTCCCAGTTCCCATCCCAGCGATATCTGCAGGGGGCTTGTTGTGCCATCCCAGATTTCTCCAGGGACTGCTGGTGTGTGGGTGGGGCTGGGTGGGCTGCTGGGTGGAGGGGGAACAGATAATCAAGAGTGACAATTAAGCAGATCCACAGAAAATGAATTGCCAGCTATTAGTCTTTGTCCGTTTTTCAATATATTGTGATACTTGGACCATATTCAATATTTTTCACAATATCAAAATATTGTTCTTTAGATATATATTTTTATGCATTTTTATAAATAGTTTTGTGCAGTCTGCCCTGCTGTGAGGCTGTGCTTCATTTTACTGCTTTACTTACTCCACAATGCACCTGGTGCGTGGTAATATAAAACTTTATGGAGGAGCAGCGCTCTGTTTTTATGCTTCACATATCTGGAAAAACTCCCAGGAAAAAACAACCCTTAGTTCTTTCGAATCAAAGCTGCAGAGAAAAGGTCATTGTCTATTGGACATCTTAGGGTAACTTATCTTAGGATTTGAAAAACGGTTCATCAACATTTTTCAGCATTTTCAAACATTTTATAGACCAAATGGCTAATTTATTGAGAAACATATTAACATATTAATGCATGATGAAAAGAATCTCTATACATTCACCATCATACTTTCACCACTTTGATGCCACATGATTCAGTAGAAATTCATCCCAAACAGGACGATGCAGGTAAATGGAGAAAAGCTACAAGTCATAGACAACATGTTTCCTGGGGAAGCTAAAAAGTGATGCTTTATAGTAACAACTACTAGAAAACTAAACTAAAGTTGTATAGGCAATATCTTTGTCCTCCAAATATTGACATTGCCTCATTCTTAATCTTGATGGAAAAAAATACATTTTAAGTTAAATATCAGTTTCTGAGGGTCCCTCAGATTGCTCTATAAATATATAAATAAAATAAATGTATATTAAATGTATATTCTTAGCATTTTGACCAATAACTTGCTTGGTGTAATGAATATATAGCATTTAATCCTCCTTGTTCTCTCCAGCTCTCCCCACAGATGAAGGCCCCCGACTGCCATGTATGAAGTTGCGTGTCACCGTTTGCTGTGAGCCCAGTGAGTGACTCTCTCTCTTCCTCCCTCCATCCTTTTTTATACCCAGACTCCTCTTTCTGCCTCTCACATCTCTACTAATGCTTCAGTTTCCTCCTCTGTTTAAACTCATTTTTTTAATTAATAAAACTGAAAGTATCTTTGCCCACCTTAAAGGACAAGTTCAGTTTTTTTTAAGTCTGTCTCAAAACAAGCATCGGGTGTCCATATCAATGCTATAATCATTCCTCCTGTTCATACAGGCTGTTAGAACATGTGTTCAATATAGGTGATGGATGGAGAAGGTTCACATTCCTCATTTTGAGAAAGAAATATCTTCCACTGTTGGTGTCTTTTTTTTGTAATAATTCCTTTACTGTTTCTGTTAAAATCTGGCTTTGACTAAAAATATAAGATTCAAAGCCACTGAATCGACTTATTTAGATATTATTCAGATAAATGTACAAGCAAGAAAAACGTTCAAGTTCATTTAGACACCTGATTGTTGTTTGAGGACAGACTTGGGGGGGAAAAAGTATGCATCTGTCCTTTAAACCTCACAAGATGAGACATAATCCTTTTTTAAAAACGACATGAACTGACACTTCACTCTCCTCCGTGTTGGCTTTTAAACCTAATTGGATTGAGGGTTTATTAAGAATTAGGTTCCTCTAAAGCGCATCTCTCTCGCTCCCTTTTTTTTTTTTTTTTTTTTTTTTTTTTTAAAGCTCCTTGTCTCCCTCATTCTCCCCCCTCTCTCCATCTCTCTGCTCCAGTGTGAAGTTCCCAGAGTTGATCTAATCCAGAGCCCGCCTGGAGTAATGTTAGTCTTCCACTCCAGTGAGCTGCCCATTCCGGTTGGGAATGTTGCCCAGTCACTGTGGGAATCCCTGTACAGTTGTTGGTGTGTGTGTGTGTGTGTGTGTGTGTGTGTGTGTGTGTGTGTGTGTGTGTATGTGTATGTGTGTGTGTTTGGTGTGTGTGTGTGTGCACTTTGTGTTCTGTCCTGTGTTCCTGCAATGGCTCTATGGACTTTTTTTTTTTTTTGCGTGTGTCCTTTGGCGGTTTAGTGCGTGCTAATGTGTGTGTCCTCATATGCGTGTCTCAGACGTCTGTCCCAGTTCCCATCCCAGTGCTATCTGCAGGGGGCCTGTCGTGCCGTCCCAGGCTCAACTAACACACTTTTTTTTTTTTTCTGGGACCATATCGTTCTGGGTGTGTGTGAATGCATTAGAGACCCATTTATTAAATTCCTACATATCAAATAATAAATACCTCACAATCCTGCAGCCCTGATTAAATTTCTGTCACGTTAGTGTCATGAAGGAAAAAAAAAATAAATAAACTGGATAAAAATGAATCCCATTCATCTCAAGCGAATTCTTAAACAATATCACTGTTTCAGCGCGGGACAGGGGAGTAATTTGCTCCGTTATTACCCGACTGATGACTTTTTTTATATGTTAATTAACCTGCTGTCATTAATTAGAAACACCACAGATAGCTGTTCATTGAGCAAAATGCTAATGTGGTCTTGACCTTCTGACAGAATTCCCTGCTCGGCCCATCTGAGTCGGAAATAATCAAAATGTTTGAAATCACTTCACGGGAGACACACACACATACACACACACGACTTATTTTACTTTAGAAAGATTCACATCCTTCCTTGTCTCATTTTCCCCTCCTGTCTTTCTCTCTTTCTCATCCTGTTCTTTAACCAAAACTAATCCAGACTAAATTTCAGGATCTCCCTTCCCTCGTCTCTTCGGCCCCTTCGCCCTCCCGCCTCCACTCCAACCTCCCGCGTTTTTCCACTTTCTCGTCTTCTGTCATTCCTGAAGTGGCACTAATCCTCCCCTTCTCTCTGTCTCCTCAGCTCTCTCCTCCCTTGCTCATTTTTTATGATCTTTCGCTACTGGAGCAAAACTAATCTAGGCACCGTCCATGGCAGTCTCTTACACTTCCTCCCCCCCCCCCCCCCCCCCCCCCCCCCCCCCCCTCTGGACTCCGCCCCACCCCCCTCACCCCCTCCACCTTCACCCCGTGTCTCCTCTGTCTCTTTTGTTGCATCTCCATATCTACAATACAGTCATTTCTCCGGCTCCCCTCCCTGTCTCTCCGCCGCGCTCCATCTCTGTCGTGCACACGCTGTGCAGCGAGCGCGTTGGGAAGAGAATACACGAGGCCGGAGAGAGGAGAGCGAACGAGATGGATGAGAGAGGAGATGAAGGAGAGTCGGAGGGGTCTCTCTCTCTCTCTCTCTCTCTCTCTCTCTCTGGCTGTCCATTAGTGGCGGTTTACCACAGCTGTTGTTGTGTTGTTCCCTGTGGTAACACCTCACATACTCTGCTGCTTTCCTGCCCAGGCTCCCTTTTATCTGACAGGTAGCATGGCAGCAGGGCTGTGTGTGTGTGTGTGTGTGTGTGTGTGTGTGTGTGTGTGTGGCCCTCGGTGATGGCAGCTCTTGTCCTTCAGCTACATCTCTTATCTAAACTTCAAACCGTGCACCTCCCATCCCTTCATCCCCAAACTTTCTTTTTTTTTTTTTTTGTTCCAGAGAGTAGATGGTGTGATTAAAAGGCCTCGTCCATGTGGGGACACCCTGTTGTGGGTGTTTGAATTAATTACCAGCGAACACACACACACACACCTGCCTCACATGTCTGTGAAGGACAGAGTGGTGACAGTGAGAGGGTCCGTCAGGTACACTGTCATTGCTCCAAGGTCAGTTACAGCTCACCAGTCCCTCAGTCTCCTCTCCGGTGTGTGAATGTGTGTTTTATCGGTTTAATTTAACTCAAGAACACCATAAACCAGGCAGGCACCTAATGACATCCTGTGTGTGTGTGTGTGTGTGTGTGTACGCTTGTTTTCCTCACCCCGGTTCCCTCTCGTGAGCGTGGTACAGCAGGTTTTGGTTGCTGGTTTTGGTTTATGCGTGCGGCGGCGTGCTGCTTACTGGAACACGGCTCCATTTGCTGAAAGGTGCTTGAGCCGGTGTTGCGTCAGAATTGGAGGCTCTGACTCGGCATTGTATGAAATCTCAGGCGCCCTGCAGCCCGTTATTGCATCTTTCGCCGACATCGCTTCGCCTCTCGCTCCATACTTACCTCTCCTCCTATTTTTTTCCTCCACTTCTTCACCCAAAAACTCCTGCTGTTGTGTTTATCTCTTTTATCCTCCTTGTTGCCCTGCCACTCCACTTTTCTCTCCTGCAGCCGTCCTACTGTGAGAAACCATTACAGACCAACTTCCCTCTCTCTCTAATTGATTCCCTTTCTCTCTCGGTCTCTCTCCCCCTTTTTTTTCTGTCGTTCTCCCGCTGTGTGCAGTCTATTGCATTCATTTCAGTTTTAAGAAGCTTCACCATTTTCCACACTTTTTTTTTTTTTTTGTCGAAATTTCTCACATCGCTGCCTTCCTTTACCCCCTCCCCTCCCGCCCAATACCTTTGTACCCTCTGAACTCCATACACACAAGGACAAACCTTGAACACACACACACACACACACCGCTTGCCTAGCCCGGGCTGTCTGGGATCCCAAACCCTGACATTCAGAAATTTGACTTTAACCGCCTTTGTCGAATTTTTTCGTTTTCTTTGTTCGCTGTTTTTTTTCCCCCCTTTCTTCCTTTCGCAATTTTTTTTTTTTTTTAAAGGCGCTAACAGCCCTAAAGTGGGTTAGCTATAGTTCCTGCATGTGTAAAATGGCGGCATAAGAGGAGAGGTGGGATGGTGGAACAGTGTCTCTCTGCAGTGGGGCGTTCTGCCGTCTGAAGAAACGCAAACATACACCAACACACACGCGCACACACACGTGCACACACACACATACACACACAGCGCTTAGACATGGTCGTGCACATCCAGTTCCACGCACTGCATGTTTTTTTCCTGACTGCAGTGCAGTGGTTCTCGCAGACACGCCACCGTGGACGCCATTTTGTGGCAGAGTACGCCCCGGCCAAAATTATGATGTCACAAACGGGCGTCCTCGATGTTTATTTTTCTGTGCGACCAATTAAAGATGGATCCAAACACACGGATCACACACAGCCGGGTAAACACCAGGCATTCCAACAGGAGCACGTTTCAGTTTGGATGTGCGACACACTCGCACACACACACACACTCACACAACAACTTCAGAGTTCAGAACAGAAGAAAACAAACCTGTAATTCACATAAGGAAATAGTTTTAGCTTCTAAATTGAAGTTTCCTGCACCTAAAATATCTTTAAGTTAAAAAAAAAATGCGTTCAGGTTTATTTTTGCTGACAAAATTTGAACAGGAAAGGGTTTAATTAGTAGATGCTCTTTTTATTGCATGAAAACGTGTCGACGGCAGAGCAGCAGCGTTTGTCAGTTAAAAGAATTAACATGAGACCAGAGAGTGCTGATCATTGTCAGTTTTGCTCTGTAGAAGTATAATTGAGCTGTTCTGTTTGCTTAGAGTTTTTTTTTCCCCCACAAACAAATGCCCACTCTCCCTCTATCTCTCCCTCTCCGCCTCTCGCTGACTCAGTGAGAGGCCCAGACCTCAGCGTGATGCTGTTTAATGCTTCGTTAACCCTCGATGGTCGTTAGCTGCACAGAACCTGGAAGTGATTTGGCGTCCCGGGTTGTGTGGCGGCGACGTGTTGCTGCAGAGACCTGTAGGCAGGACGCAGACCCGCGTTTGTGCTGAGCCCTCGTTTCATAAATCCTTTCTCCCTCCTCGTGTGAGTCGACAACAGATGAGTTCGGAGCGGCCCATTTCCTCTTTCATAATCTCAGCCTGTCACTGCTGAAGGATGTGGATAGGTGGTAGTTTTTCCTGGAAACATCAATGCACACTTGTCTCCTCTCGTGCGTGTGTGTGCGTGCGTGTGTGTGTGTGTGTGTGTGTGTGTGTCTTTGGGGTTGCGTTGTCAAAGGGTTCAGGGCTGTCTATCGATTTAATAACAGCCTGCAGTTGTGCAGCCTCATCCCTGTTCCCTGACCTCTCTGTCCTCTCGCCCGTGTTACAGTCTGCTCTTTTTTTTTTTTTTAACCATTTCTGCTGTTTCAGTCTCTTCTCTCCCCATAACCTTTTTTTTGTTGTCCTTTCCCTCTATCTCTCCATCCCTCCATCCTTCTCTCCATTATTTCTTTTTAGTCCGCCCCCTGCTGAGAAAGTGATGCCCAGACACAAATACCCCCCTCACCCCATCCTGTCTCTCTCCCCTCCCTTCTCTCTCTCTCTCTGACCTTGTTTCCATCTTTCCAACCTTCTTTTTCCCCCCCTCTGTACTTTCTCACTCGGGTCTCTACCACTCTTCCTTTCATCTTCTGTCCACTTTGTGTTTCGCTCTGTCATTTTGAATTTTCCTGTGTGTGTGTGTGTCCCACCTTCCCCTCTTTTTCATTTCCTGTATCCCCCCTCTGTATAATCTCCATCATTCTTACTCCTCCTAATTAACATAACACTATCTTTTCCTGTTGCCGTGCTTCTCCAGCTCTTTTTTTATCCGACCTTTAACAGAATTTGCATAGGGGACATATTTAGGGTTGCACAGGCAGTCAGTCCTCATTTTTCATGGCGTTAGGCTTTGATTAATGGTAAATAGCTTCCCTCGGTCATTTGTCTGTTTCTTGCTGCTTTTGTTCCACAAAACAGTACTTTTTTATTGGGAAAGTAAAGTATCCAACATGTCTAATCAGCAGCTTGTTTCTTTGACTCAACTTTGTGTGTCTCTCTCCCCTGTTACAGCATCAAGAGGATCACATCGAATACAAGGTGAGATGTCACAGTTGCTGAACTCTATGATTGTCATTTTCTACTCAAAATAATAAATCTAAATGTTACTTCTACATGTTTTTAATGAATGAGCGTAGACAACTTAGATAAAGGTTTTAAACAAAAAGAACAACCACAAAATGGCAAAGAAAGAGTCATTTTATTTAAATTATTATGATTTTAAGCCTGGCATGTACGTCTGTATATATTTATTCATTCCAGTCTTTAGAATACCAAAAAATAATTTTGTACATGGGATAAATAGTGTTTTGTTTATGGGCATATTTATGCAAGCAGTTATTAAAATGCTATTTTCTTCTAAACCAAGAATAAAATGTAAAAAAAAAAAAAATAGATGGATAATTGTTAGTTACTCAACTGCTATAATTATATGCATGAAAACTTTCAAAAGATGGGTTAAAGACATGCATCATTGTGTCCACATGTCATACAGATCTATAATAACAGTAATGACTCTCAGCTTCTCGTCTCAGCTCAAGTCATTGTTTTCTCATAAGAGGGTTAGTGGTTTCAGACGCTCATAGTTTATTCTAAAAGGATCAGGTGCAGTTGGTGTCAGTCAAGATTAGCGAAATTAAACCCAGAAAACCAAAAGTCTTGCCCAAACTCTTAAATGTCATTAAATGCTATCAGTTAAATTAGAAGTCAAACCCCAAATCAGGAAAAACCGTCTCAAGAGTCTCGACATTCATTCATTCATTCAAACCTTTATTTAACCCTTTGATGCATAACATATGCACACCCCCTCTAATGCATAACATGGGTCAAAAATGACCCGCATTCATTTCCAATGGTATTTCATGCTGGCTGAGTTTCTCTTTGTTCTATCTTTTGAAATCAGTTTATTTTTTGATTGAATATTCCAAATATTCTTTAAATATCTTGTTTTTGATCACCACTGGTCATTATTTCTATTTTTATTTTCATATTTCATGAAATAATATAGTATATAGTAAGATTGCGCCCCTTTTTCTCTTGTTTTGGACCTTCTGCCTGGTGTCCTCTCACTGCTGGGTGGTGGCTGTGTTTAGTCTTTTTAATCCCATCGCCTTGATGACATGCTTTTGGAGTGCGGGTGTGTTCTCCATGCACCTCTTCATATGTGGCATGACAAGCTCTTTGCTCAGCTCCTTGATGAAAAGCTGACATGCATTGTTTAATTCGATTCAATTCACTTTTATTTATATAGCCCAATATTACAACACAGTTGTCTCCAAGTGCTTCACAAAATTCAGTCCAGATCTGAGTTCAGTCTCAGACATCCCCCGTCCTTAGACCCTCATGCATGGTGCTCAGGAGAACAACAGCCTTTCCTTTTCCTCGGCACATAGCTCACCATGGTAATTTTGCCATTGAATCCAAATTCGGAGCTATGAATCTCCTGTGATTTGGATGGCTTCATGATAGGTGGTATGTCCGGTTTATTCTGCCGCAGAGTCCCAACAATGGTCAGGTTCTTCTCAAGGAGCTTCTCAGCAAGAGGGACACTGGTGAAGAAGTTGTCTATTGTGATATTGCGACCTATGAGACCCACTGCATGTGGGTCGTTTCTGACCCATGTATGTAAACTTGATGTAGAAAATACTAAATCTGTGCTTCCTCATAACGTTAGAAAGGAAAGATAAAAGATATTATTTGTGCTCAACTAAAACAAGATCTTTACTGCATACTTGGAATAGTAAATGATAAAATTAATTCATTTCAAAAATATATCATAGAAACACTCAGCCATATGAATTAACATTGAAAATGGATACGGGTCATTTTCGACCCATGTTATGCATTAGAGGGGTAGTGATACAAAAATGTGTTTTATTCAAAAAGTAAAAAAAGATAAATTAACCTAAGGATGTAGGATTGTCAAAAACAAGTTAATTGAGGAATTCCTTGAGTCCTGACTGATGAAAATAATTTATTGAAAAGATATAGAAAATTTAAACTCAGCCGGGTCATTTTTGACCCATGTTATGCATCAAAGGGTTAAGCCTTGAAGGTGAATGACAGAACTGCCATGTGGTGTAACCTTAAACACTTAAAAACAGATAGTTTAACTCTCTTAAAGGGGTTTTAAAAATTAAACACATTCTATCAACTAGGTATATATTATGTGTAGGAGATCCCCAGGGTTATATATTTAAAATGTATCACCATTTGACATTTCATGTCAAAAAATCTGACAAAATAGTGATTTTGATAGAAAAAGATGCAAAGGTACTTTTAAATAACAAGAAACCAACATGAACACAAATGTACATTTTGAGATACCTGATTAATGCTTCTCAAAACTGTATTTTAAAAATGCTGATTTTCTCATCTTGACAAACATTATTTGTCACTGACTATAGGAGCAAAGTGAATTATGGGCAATGACCTGAAATGTCTGGGGTGAATGAAAGAGTGGATCCTGAGTCTTTTCTGCAGGTGGTTCCATGTAGTTGGTGCAGTAACAGGAACTAAAAATCAGTTTTTCAGTTCAGAGTGAACTCATGGTATTTGAAGAGATGGTCAGCTGAACAGGTTTGGTTCCACAGGACCAGTTCAGCCTGGGTGATTTATACAAAGATAAGTGTCCAGTCAGGGAGATAAAAATGTTTATTACACCTCTGTGCATGGGAGGAGTGGGAGTGGTGGTACTGTAGGGATGGATCACCAGTGATAAATCTGAATCTAAATAAGGAACACATCATTTAGTTTTTATCCACATATATGTCTCTCTTTCAGAAACCACACCATCTCAAGCCATCCGTTTCCTGCCGACGGCTTCACTTCTGCTCCTGCTGTCCCTCGTGGTCCTGCTGACCACCTGACCCGCCTCAGCCTCCGACCATCCACCTGCTGTCTGCAGGACCAGGACTTCTCACTCAGAGAAACTACAATGCAATCTACACTGAGGTCTTGACACAAATTCTTAACCATGTGGCTGTGAAATTCCAGAAAAGAATCAGGTGTCTCCTAAAAAACGAGGCTCACCATGACTCAGGGACTGATGCTGAATCTCAGTGATTCATTGCTGTGTTTTTTTTGTTGTTGTTTTTTTTCTCCCACCTGTTGTTGCGTAAGTAGCAGCATAAAGTATTCCACACAGAGTGGAACAGTCATAAGACTTCATATCCTGCTCTGACGCCAGAACATCGATGAATCTGCCAGGACTTGTTCCAACACATTTTTCTAACTTTTTCATCTTTGTTTCTCAGCTTTTTTAGTTGTATTTATTCTCAGTTGCCTCCAGTTGAAAAGTGGCCAAATAAACACATACTACTGCACTGAGCGGCTCAGGTTGGAGGTCAATCAGTTCGCTGGTGACAATGAACTTTTTTTGTTTTCCTCTGAGATGACTCATTTTAAAAAAAATCTGCCTCATTTGCACCTGAGAAGAATTAATGTTTCTTAGATGAGGAATTACAGGCATTTTTAGGAGGATCTGCTGAATATTCTGGAATAACGAGGCAGAGCTGATGCGCCCCCTACTGGGATTAAACTAGGTGGACTGGAGCTGGACTGGTTAGGTTATTAACCCAGAAACTGGACACTCGCCTGGCATTGCGTGCTAATTCTGGGACCTGGGTCTGAGCTTGTCCTTTCTAATTGGACCCATGTTATTCTGCCTCTCCGCCCTCTCACTGGGTCAAAGTGAAAACGCAGAACAGACAGATCGTGTCAGATCAATCCGCTCATCCCGCTACGCTCAGCAAACTCTACACGGCTGAGGAGGCTCAACACCACAAGCTTTTTGTTGTTGTTTATTGTTATCATATATATATATATATATATGGGTCAGTGACAAAACTGCCATGTGGTGTAACCCTAAAAACTTACCATTTACCAGATAGTTTAACTCTGTTAAAAGGGTTTTAAAAAATTGAAAGCGCAGGCTATCAATTTTATATTCTAGGTGGATTATATATTTAAAATTTATCATTCTTTTTTGGTTACACCATTTGACATTTCGTGTCAAAAAATTGGACAAAATCGTGATTTGATTCAAACACCTGACCTGATTAATGCTTCTATTAGTATTTTAAAAGGTTTCTGACTTATATATATATATATATATATATATATATATATATATATATATAGAGAGAGAGAGAGAGAGAGAGAGCGAGTTTTTTTGGGGGGGGGTTACACAGTATTGTTTAATTTAGGTGTTATAGTTAATATATTCTGCAAAAAATATGCATATTAACTATCCAGTTAATTGTTTTAGTAACAGCTTTACAAAGTGCAAATGTCTGACAAAACCTTTTTTTTTCCAAACATAATCAATATTGTGGATATATGTGTATTTGCTGGGTTCTTAATCTGCTCCGCTGCAATGCATTCCCCAACAAAATGAATCAGTCGTGGTAATTAAGTTTCTGACAGACGATTTTTTTTTTTTTTTATCACATCACTCCAATTAACTGCTAATAAATTAAGAAGAAAAACTTGATTTAAATACTATAATGAATCAATTAACAATGTGTTTATTTTCTATTGAAATTGGAGATACTGTTGAGCCTGTTTTTTGTTGAATTAAAATTATATATATTTATAGAAATGTTTTATCCCCGTGATATTTGAGTGGCTTGAAAATCCTTAACTGTGCAGTTTATTTCAGTTTTAAAAGCCAGATTGTAAGCACTTAACATGTGTTTTCTCATGATATCTGAATGCTGTAAATCACACTTTTCCTGCCGTTTTGCTTCCTATGAACATCGTTTTCTAAACGGGTGATAAAAAAAAAAGTTTTGAATATTTTTTAATCAGTTACAGTGATGTAGAATTTTGCAATAATGTACTACTAGGATTTTTTTTTTATTTTGGATTTACGTGTAATTTTGTTCCACTTTCACATTTTAGTGAAGAATGTAGCTTCTTCTGTGAAGAGCCAACTGCAATCTGAGCCTTTTCTTTTTTACATGGCAAGACAACAAAATAAATATGATTGCATTGAAGCGCTTCAAGTTAAATGTTATTTAACTTTTGAAAATATCGATATTTGTCACGCCCACCCACACACACATACACACACACTCACTCTATTTGTGGAACACACACGTCCATTGTAATACACAAGAGTATGGAGATAAGGAGACTTCAGGGACTTGAAATGACCTTGTGGTGTAAGAGGCCATTGTAATGTGAGTAACCTAGTGGAATATTGAGCTGAGTTTTTATCTATGTGCAGCCAAAGTCTGATAAGACTCAGATACCCAATAGAATCCCGGTATTAATAGATCCAGAAGCGTCATTGCCAATACATCGACCTTAAAGTGGAGAGGTTGAACGCAAAGCAAGAGATGGTTTTTTTTGTTTTTGTTTTTTTTTTTGTTTTAAATATAGAGGTGTACATCCAAATAAGCTGTAAATGCATTTCCATTTATATAGGCTGTAATGTAGAACCTCTTGTGAAGCCAGAAAGGCAATTTCCTGGATAATGGGGCTAATGCTCCTATTTCATGGTTTATGATCTCTTCTGATGACATGTTTGTCACTGTTGAGACATGTTGTTATGAACCAGCTTTGATTTTGACCTTCACATATAATTTCTCAAAGCTTGTTTTCATTCTTTTTTCCATTGTGGATGATGGGGTAAGCGTGCAGGAATTGGGAGGAAAGGTGGTGGTTAGATTCATGTAAAAAAGCAAAAGGACATTAAAAGGTGGCAGCGGTAAAACACGCCCGAGCCTACTCCCTCCTTAAGCGTGTAAAAACTGTTTTTTTTTATTCCATAAAAAAAGCATGCACAGACCAAAGCTTTTATGCAGCGGTGTGATATCGATTTGTTTGTTTCACTTTTTGATTCCTGGCAGAGGATGATTGAGCAATCTTACTACAAAAAGAATCCATTTCTCAGATTTGTAATATTTCTTTGTATGTGACAATGTTCTGCAACAAGTCCCTGCACTGAAGCTGAATCTCATCTCCACCTCCTGAATAAACCTCATAATTACAGACAGATGTCACCGTATTATGTAAATTTAGAAGATCATGAAACTCCCATGACAGTTTCCCACTGAGGCACTTTTGGGACGATGGTGATCATAAACCCTTAGATGACAAATTTAGTTTTTAACTATCCGTCCTAAAAGAAAGAGAGAGGAAAAACAATTCTATATTACATATCCATAATAGTGCAAGCTTTCTTCTCCGCAAATGGCACCGCTGTAATTGCACCATATCAAGTTTCATCACAGCAGGTTCTGTTGCCAAAAGTTAGCCTGTGTTTAATTGGGCCATCAGCTGAATATTGAAGCTCAGATTGCTGGTGTTGATTACATCTGCAGAAATACAAAACACTGGCTATTAATGGAAGCAAGGATACAAGGGGTTCAGGTTGGCACACTGCTCTCATGAAATATTTTTAAACTTTTTTTTTTGACAATGCAATGTTTGAATCTGTGCAGCAAATATAAGAGAACAGGACTTACCTAAAAGACAATGACATTATTTACTGGAAGCTCAACGGTATGTAAACCTCAATCCTTTATATCCTACAATGAAAAACTCAATGTTGCACTGGAATTATTTGCCTCGATGTCTACACACTGGGCCTCTATTAATAGAAGCAAAAAACGCTTCTCGCCTTTAACAGTATTACCTCATCTTTCGAACAAATCATTTATATTTCTATATATGGGTATGTCATTTTTTAAAAGGTTTGCTGTTTATCCTGTAAAGGTATTTAACAGTGGTGGAAGAATCTTTTATTTAAGTCAAAATAGCAACATCACAATAACGAGGAAAAGTACACACAAAAAAGTACATAGATACTGGCATAGAAATTTACTTAAAAGTATAAAGAATAAAAGTACTTATGCAAAATGGCTCTCTTTAGTGTTCTATTTAACAGTATACAGCATATAGATTATCCAGTACATCTAAGCACCATTTTAATACTGTCAAGGTGAATCTTAATGTTTTATTGTTGGGAAATCAAATGAAGGAGAAGCTGGAAACGGTTTTATAAAATACTGATCACAGAAACAGCTTGTAACTGGATTGTAATTTGTAACTGAAGTGAGATAAATGTAGTGGAAGCACAAAGTAAGGTACCTCCAAATGGTACTTCAATAGTACCGGAGTAAATGTGCTTTGTTACATTCCACTACTGCTCTGAATTATTATTTTTTTTTTTTTATCAAATCTGGTAGTTTTAGTAGCTATCATTGTAACACTTTTCAGTATTCATCTTTGTGTAGTGGCTTGGACACAGGATTCCTCAGCCTTTCCCTGAATTCTGGAAGGATGTTCACAGCATTCATGGATGTTCAGAGTTTCTTGTCATGCTCTGACCATGATCTCTGACCTGTCTATATTTCAAGTGAGAAAGGTGAACTGACGTGAGAGGGCATCCCTGGAAGTAATATGTGTGTGTGTACAGTGTGTGTACAGTATATAGGCCAATTCAGGTTTGGGGTCCCAGCCCCTCTGGAAATTAGAGCCAATGACTGTAAAGGCTTTCAAACTGTTGACGTAACTGTGCTTGACAAGTTGATTTGATTAGTTTATGGTTTCTATGGTGATTTGATTAGTTTATGGTTTCTGTGGTGATTTGATTAGTTTATTTTGATTTAGTTTCTATGGTAACTGAGACAATACTTCAAATCTAGACTGCACCAGAAATGTTCATGGTAACAAATCTAAATAAACTAGTATAAGGATGATAAATCTATTTTATTTATATATATATATATATATACACACACAAAAACTATGTATCACGATGTATCTTGGTGGCCCAGTTTACCTTAACTCCCTAAGTTAAAATGGGCCTAACCCTCTGTTTTTGCGTTTAATAGCAGCAATATGAGATTGTTTAATGCACTTTAAACGTTATGTGGTTTTAAGCAATTGTGTTTTAACATTAAAACTGACAAAGAATTCATTTTGAATTCAGATTTGACTGATTGTCTGTTTTACCTGATGAGATGAGAAACCACTCATGCGAAAAAAAATGGCACAACAGATGTTTCAAGATATATAGAGCATAAGTAATTTTATTTTGTCACAAAATTCACACAAAATTATTAGAAACAGTCATTATTAATCAAAAATCATTATGTATAGTGATTTAGCAAAGAATGGCCCAATTCACCTGATGTCACCATATATATATTCCAAGCACTTTATGGCTTCCGAGCAGTGATTTAGGCCCATGCAAGTTTTCTTATGAGCATCTTGTTCCATTTCTTTTGTCAGGTTTATTAAACTGTTCAGTTTAGTGGAGTCAATCAAGGGATTTTTTACAAGGTCGCTTTAAAAGCATTGTTTTAATGTTTTCACTTAAGTTGAATTTCATAGCTGCTCAACTCACTTAAGCTTTGTTCAACTTTCCAGCTTGAAATCATGTGACGTCTCAATCTCATGACTCCGAGAGTAAAACACTGCGTTGTCTACATGAAGAAATGGAAGCTTTATACAGTCCTGTACAACGGCTTCTTACAATATTAAGATCAAGGACTTTGTTAAAGTCTCCAACTATCAGCAGAATTTCACTTGACATCTCTTGCAGATATTGCATTCACTTTTTCCCCAATACTTTATAATCAGATACAGTATATATATATTTCCCAGGGTGAATATTTGATCCTTTATGCAGTCAAGAGTAAAAAACTGACTTAAGATGTTAAATCTGTGTGGAGAGTTCTAACAAGCAGACCCTTTACTTAAACGCCTGTAGATTGTTCAAAATTCAGTTCAAGAATATCCCCCCTATTTATTCCAGTAGGTTTCACTTCACTTGTTTTCCTAGAGACAAAGTGCTCTAAGAAGTACTTTGAAAGGCCCCCACAGCTGACCGATACTTAGACCACACTTCACTCCCCACATCCTGCATACTGCATGTACAATCTATATTTATACAAGTACCATGATGGAGGCTTGTAAGTCAATGTACAGATACAGGTACAAATCCCAAAGTTTGAAAGCTGTAGTAAAATGATTACTGAATTATTATGTAATTTCAATAATTAATCATTCTATTTCAAATGTATATATACATTTGAACTAGAATGATAAACTATGTATATATACATTATGTATATATACATAGTTTACTCTCATTTACTCTCATTTTATACAAGAACTATGTTGAATTATATTCACATGTGAAATCACTTCCACTCTTGCACACACACACAATCACAAAGAGGAGTCGTCAGGTCAGTTCTAGTAAATCTCTATCTCTATCCCTACTCTATCTCTGTAACTTGATCATATTAAACACACACGCACACACACACACACACAATGCAAAGTAAAAAAAAAAATGTGATGCATTCTGTCTATTAGTTTTATTTAGATATTTTTTTCCTTTTCATTATTATTTGTTTTTGTTTATCACTGGGTATGTTAAAAATTTTAATACTGGATATTTTCTGTATGTATTAAATTATGAATGAATTGCAATAAAAGTATGAAAAAAGGGACTAGCACAGGAAGGAAAACAATTTAAAATCAATGAGTTTAAAATAACACATTTGTATTCACACTCTATTGTAGAACAGAAAGTCATTTGAATAATTTTTTGGTTATAACTCATGTTTCAAAATGCTTAATCCACTGAAAGTACTCAGAAACTTCCTTAAACAAGCTGTCAGGACTTCTGTGAAGTTGCGATGTCACAACTATAGAGTTCCCCCAGACCCCCCAACCCACCCCACCCCCCTTCATAGCTATTCAAATCAACCAATCAGAGGAGAGGCTCATTAATATTAATCAGACAAACACAAATCGACCTGTTCTCTCTAGAGCTCCAGAGAGAATCCTGAGAGTGGAGATGTGAAACTACATCCAGATGATTTTTGCCACTTAAAACCACACATATATCTCGTTAATACATAAATTACTGAGCATGAGTGTAAAATCTAGGCCCTTTTTAAAGTTTCATAATGTCACGTAAATAGCACAGAGAAGAAGATAATTTGAAATCGATGAGTGCATTGAAATAACACATTTGCATTCACCCTCTGATTACTGACGATGCAACACTTTAAGAATATTCTGAATGCTGTTTGATCTCTAAAAAAACACATGAGTTATGTCAGCAGAGCAAACAGCCCAGTTACACTCTAAAAAATAAAACACTGGTTCAACCTAAAAACAAATAAGGCAACATTTTCCTTTTCATTTTTTAAGTTAGGCTGACTGCTGGCAGGATAACACATAAACTTAAATACTCATGTTGATGTTTGGAGTTGTTTAGTGGATCAACACAAAGTTTCAAGTCAGCTGAAAACGTATGAACTTAATAACATGTTTGTGTTGACAGTTAATAAGTGGATCCAACACAATATTTAGTTGCTGTAAATCCACAGTAAAACTAATTTCCGAAAAGCATAAAATTACTAATTGTCATAATAAAGTTAAATATTTCAGTTGATCAATCATGATTAATTATGATGAGAAAGGCATGAACAATGCATTCAAAGTTGGACAAAAGAGGAACGCAACATTTTCCACTTGCCACTGTGGCAACATGAGAAGCTCATCTGTCAAATTTACATGGCCAGAATTTAAAGTAAGATCGTTGTTAATGAGCTGGTGATTTGAAGATCAGATTAGTCATAATAGTAAATTAACCCTCTATTGCATAGTGTTGCCATATGGCAACAATTACTTTATCTTATTTTTTCTATGAACCTGTGATTTAAAATCTATATTTTTACAGTTAGGCATGAAAAGGGGGCTTTTTTTAATGACATGATTTATGACGTGACCAGGATATCCTGTTTACTCATGAACATTTGACATGTGAGCATCACTGTCTCAAAACCAAAGGTTTCCTTTTATTCAGAATTTGGGAAAATTTTCACCAAATAAAATACTGAACTTGAATTTAATTCAGTTTTGATGCTATCATTTCTTTTTCTAATATTTTTAAATAGATTTCTTTCCATATGTCAACGATATGCAAATATGTAAAATTTCCAGTCCCATTGACTTACATAGCATGAAACTATCCTGGGATGACGTTTACAACTTTTCTTATATTTCTTAAATATATCTATTATTTAGGCCATTTTAAGTAATAATAACATTCAAAACATTCTTTACCATGTGTAAGTACTGTTTCATGCATTAGAAGGTTAAATAAATAGGAATAATTTGTGTCAAAAAAAAAGTTTAACAGTATTTCAGAACTTGGTTTAATAACTTACAGAGCAATACATATTTTGTGTCCTGAATGCATATGTTCCATGTTTTCTGTGTAAGTTCAGGGTTATAGAAGCTTTACCATGATGTAGCCATGATGATTTCCAGGTTATGAGCTTTATTACTTCCTCTCGTGAAGTGATCAGAGCTTGTTTGTGCAAAATTCTAAACTAACCGGGTCCGCTTGTCTGTTTCATAATCTTTACACGTGTCAGGTAGCCAACAGCAGTCTAATTACCTGTGCTGCATGCTCACAAGGCAGCCACTTCCAGCATGTTAAACAAACAGTGATAAATGTGGATGGACCCGATTATGACAGTGAAGGAAAAAAAAAACACACACACACACACACACAATGTTTTCAGTGTTGTAGTGAGCGGCACTTGTCAAACAGATGAGTATGACAGTCTAATATGACACTTCCCATTCATATCCAACCCTTTCTAATTTCTCTCACTGGTGGAAACCCAAGTGATGCTCTGAAAAACAGCTCAACAACAAAATTTTAACACTAAAAAAAGATGAACCAGGTGTAATCGAGCAGTTCTGAACTCAGTTTAGTTAATCTGCCACATTCAGCACAATGTGATCTCAAGTAGACCACCAGACCAGTATGTGGTATAACCCGAAAAACTTGGTACCAGACAGTTTAACTCTCTTAAAGAGGTTTTTAAACACGTTATCAACATGTTTTATATTCTAGATGGGTTATATATTTAAAATTTATCATTCTTTTTTTTTTCTTTTTACACCATTTAACATTTTGTGTCAAAAAATCGCACAAATCAAATGTATGTAAAGCTGTATTTTAAATAGTTTTGGACTTGCCAAACATTATTTGTCACTGACCCATAAATAAAAACAGCTACAAATTTCTCCCCAACCTTTTATGTAAACAAATACATTATAAATATGTACATTATTAATTAACCTTCAATTTACAAAACAGGAGAGATGACAGGAAAAACTGTGTAATTTCAATTACAATATGATGTCTCACATATTCAGTCAGTTTACTGTTGTATTTCAATTCAAAACATTTACAAACTGAATAATATTTAGTATTTTATGCAGCAGGTGAAGTTATCTCCTGCTTCACAAACCATTTACAAATCAAAACTGTAAATATTTGATCCAATGAGCCCTGAAAGACTCATATTTCTGTAAATAAACAGGAAATGATCCATTTATTGTCATTCGGTGGGCCGGATTGGACCCTTTAGTGGGCCAGTTCTGGTCCTCAGGCCTCATGTTTGACAGCCCTGGTGTAATCTAAAGGATGTAAACACAGATAAACATTATTTCCATGCCTGATTTGGGATATTTCACGTCGGTTTGTATATAAAAATCGGGAAAGTCACGGATGAACTTTTCCAGCCGTAATCTTTAAAAACAGGAACCGGGCTGACACGTGGTTGGGTCTTTTTTAGCGTTTGAACGTCTCTCATCTTTCTTAACACCCTGCTCCATGTTTAAGTTATGGCTGTTGTGAGTGTAAATGAGCTCTGGTCGAGCTGAGCTGAATTTTCTCATCACTTTCCAGCGCACTGGGGCCTGAAGCTTCACAGGACGCTGTGGCCCCTTTTACATTAAAGCGAGGCCCCGCTGTGCGGAAGGCGTTTCTGGACGCGTTCCCATGTGCGCCGATGGTCCTGTGTACTGGGACTGTGGGGCTGTGACAAACTTCGGATTATGGTGCTGCCTTTTATTTTCAGCAAGACACAACCACACACAAATGAGCTAAGTCAGTCACACTTCACACAGCAGCAGCCTCCCTCCCTCCCTCCACAGATCCCTCTTCTTCTTTTCTTTTCTCTCTTACTTTCATCCACTTTTAACGTGTGACACTTTGATACTGAACATCCTATTTCCCGTGTTCTGGTCGGTTGGCTTTTACATGTGGATGGGTCGGTAATTTGCATAGACTCAAAGGTCTCCCCCCTTCTTCTCCTCCTGATGCTTCCTGACAACGGAGTGTCTATTCATCCTCCGTGTTAAGCGTCCCTCCCAGGACATCGGCTGAATTGCTGTCTCATGCTGCTTCAAGTCTCGTTTTACACCGCAGGAACTGCTGAGGAATTGGATTAGGAGCGTATTCCTTTTAGAGGAGAAAACATAGCGGGCTTCACGTCTTTGAGCATCTGAAACAGGGGCGAAAATCCCATTTCATTGATGGGGGGACAATAAATAGTAAATTTTCAGAGAATAATTTCTGGAGGGGACATGAAAAAAAAACTACCATAAATACGTGTGGTTTGAGCTCTGAGCATGTTCAAACGTTTTAAACAATGTTATTAACACTATTGCATGAAATATTACTTAGACATGGTAAAAATAATGTTTTGTAGATTTTTTTACTTAAAATGGCCCAAATAATAGATATATTTAGGAAATATAAGATAAAACTTGTAAAGATAGTCTCTATATGATAGTATAGGGTAGTTTCATGCAATGTAAGTGAATGGGACTCCATTAGATTGTATGCACTAGGAATTTGCTATATTTGCATATTTTGCCACTCCTGGAGCTGCCACCTTACAGAAGTGGAGGGGTTTGCATATCCTATGATGCCAGGAGCCACACTGGTGGATGAGAGAGTGGCCTCCCTCCACCTTCGGGTGGGGGGACGGGTCCCTTATGCCCCAGTGGTGTTCCATTATTGGACCTCTGTGCTCATCATGAATTGTCCATCAGTGTCTACATTTGCACTTGGCACTAGGACACCCTTGGCCGCAGTTCAATGATCAACTTTGTTGTCATGTAATCAGACTTGCAGTCTCATGTCTTGGACACTGAGTGAAGAGAGGGGCGGAGCTCTCAACTCATTACCATCTGGTAATGAGTTGGCTCCAATTGTTGGGAAGGAGTCTGGTCATACCCGGCAGACCCAAACACTGTGAGGGTTTGCTGGGAACATCTGGCTGAATCTCCTGTCAGAACGAGCTTCAACTCGCACCTCCAGGAGACCTTCAACGGCGGCCAAATGGCGGCCAAACTGAGTCCTACAGAACCTTCTCCTTCTTGGCCTATGGGACTTCCCAAGCAGCTGATGGATATTGATGCACCAACTGGAACGCAGCCAATGGTTGCAGAGGCAAAAGCTTGGATGTGGGAGGAGTTTGATGAGGCCATGGAGAACGACTTTGAATGGCTTCGTGGAGGTTCTGGGCCACCATCCTGCAACTCAGGCAGAGGAAGCAGTACACTGTCAACACTGTGCTCAGTGGAGGTAGGGTGCTGCTGACCTCGACTCAGGACGTTCTGGGCCAGTGAGGGAAATACTTACCTCCTCAGTCCCACCCACACGTCTTCTGTTGCCAACCTCTGGGGCTGAGATTGCCAAGGACTACAGGAGACTACAGGGGATTACACTCCTCAGCCTCCCTGGGAAGGTTTATTCGGGGGTCCTGGAGAGAAGGGTCCGTAAGATAGTCGAACCTTGGATTCAGGAGGAACAGTGTGGTTTTCGTCCTGGTCGAACTGTGGACCAGCACTATACCATTAGCAGGGTCCTGGAGGGTGCATGGGAGTTCACCCAACCAGTCTACATGTCCTTTGTGTGGATCGGTGCAGTGTCTGCAGTGATACAGGACCTGCATCGGCTGATTTATCAGTCAATCTATGTTCCTACCCTCACCTATGGTCACAAACTTTGGGTAGTGACCAAAAGAAAATAATCACAAATACAAGCAGCCAAAATGAGTTTCCTTCACAGGATGGCTGGGCTCTCCCTTAGAGATAAGGTGAGAAGCTCAGCCATCAGCAAGGACCTCAGAGTAGAACCGCTGCTCCTCCAATTTGAGAGAAGCCAGTTGAGGTGGCACGGGGCATCTAGTGAGGACCCCCCTGGTGAGGTGTTCCGGGCATATCCCTCCGGGGAAGACCCAAGACTAGAGACTATGACTTGCCTGGGAACGCTTGGGGTTCCTCTGGAAGAGCTGGACGAAGGGGCTGGAGAGAGGGTAGTCTGGGCTTCTCTGCTGAAGCTGCAGCCCCTGCAACCGCAACACTATGCAGTAGAGGGTCAAATACTATAATAACTTTATTGAAAGTAATAATAGCAGTTATAACAATATTTATTTATATTTTATCCATAAGGAAAATGAGATCATGAATTAATGAGGGAAAAACTCTATCTATGATTTATGATAAATCTTTCATGGATGTATTATAGAACTGAATAATGGACTGAAAAATACTCTGAAGAAGATCCTGACTTCCGGGTTTATTTCCGCATTATGTGAACCATAGAGACCGCACGATAGAGTCACCCCCCATGATGCTTTGGGGCCTCCCATCATGCCCTAAGTGATGAACATGTAAACAAGGGGCAAACCTTGTTGGCTTCTTAGCTTAGCTTCTTAGCTTAGCTAACCTGGCAGCTCCACGCTATGTAAGCATGTTATGGCTGGTCAAACTGTGTTGAAATCGTTTACTCCTGCTCCTCTCCAGCTCCTCCCTCAGGATCTGCCTCTGATTTGCCAAAACAAAGATAGAGGTGCCCTCATTTACGCATCAAAATCCAAGTCCAAGAACAAATGGGTGAAATCACGGAGACAACTTCCATTATAGATACAATCTATACATGTAAATTGCCAAAAAACATACATTGGGAATAGAGCGTTTTTCAGAGTTATAGCTGGGGGTGTCCTTTCAACAGTTTTACAGGATTCTCTTACTATTGCGGTTGCTGAGAGGTGGTACCCTATCCAGGTCTATAATACATGCATGAGAGCCCCCTAGATCCCCCTCTGTCTCCTCTTCTTCCTGTTCCCTCCCCGATAATTTACATTGGTTGAGTTCTTTAACGATCATTAGGTCTGATCTTAACCAGCAGACTGTTAAAAAGAGAGGTTGATTTTAGATGAATATTGAACAAGTGGTGTGATAAATAACTTACTGGCTTCTACAAATTAGTTTGAATGGTCTATTCGACGTAGCTAGCTACTAGCTTAGATGTCAGCGACTGGCCCCGCCCACTGGAAAACAGCATCTGGATAAAACCACTTTGAAGAATATGGGAGCGGGGGGTTAATAATTTTTCAACAATTAAGAAACACACTGTTTTACATTTAGCATTTGTGCATGTATTAATCATTTCTTTGATTTTCTAAATTATCTGTGTTTACAAAGATCTTTTTTTTTGGGGGGGGGGGCTAACAGTGATCTCATGTCACACTGCAGCTATATCACACATCACTGTTAGCTCTGTAGCTCTGTGGATCTTTTTTTATGAGTTAAGCCTCACTTGAGAGATTTGGAAGAAAAGTGCCGGGGTTTGTCTAGAGAACAGTGAGGAATTCTTGGCCTGAAACGCAGCTCGTTTCTTTTTCATCCTCACATCACCTTAAGTGGCTGCTGTGATCACTGCAGAGGTAATTTGGTTTGTGTACAAGCAACTTGTTCCACTTTTTGTCTCTGGTGACACAAAAGATGCTGACTTTTATTTGCAGGGTTGTACTTAGGGTTTCCTTTGAAACGTGTTTCAAAAGCAGAACAGTGTGAAGTAAAAACAAATGTAAGATATTTAGGAATATGTGGATGACCAAAACAACATTTTATTCCAAGTGATTTAAGCCTCTATTTCATGAAATATCACTTAGACATGGTAAAATGTTTTGAATTTTGTTTTTTATTACTTAAAATGGCGTAAATAATAGATATATTTAATAAAATATGAGAAAAGGGGTTAGGGTTAGTAAACATAGTTTCAGGATAGTTCAGTGCTATGTAAGTCAATGGGACTCCTTTAGGTTATATGGGGAACTGGGAATTTTTTCATATTTGCATATTGTTTCCATATGGCAAAACAATTCTATTTTAGCATATTAGAAAAAACAACAACTTTGAATTAAATTAAAAATGTAATTAAACTCAATTTCAGTTTTTTATTTGGTGAAAATTTTTAACCTTCAATTGCGAGACAATGATGCTCAAATGTCAAATGTCCATGAGCAAACAGGATGGATATGTGACCTCAATTACACGTCCTTCAAAATAAAAGCCCCCTATTCACATCTAACTGTAAAAACATAGATTTTATATCACAGCCTTTTGGGAAAAAATAGGATAAAGCAATGGTGCAACATGCAACACTATGCAGCACTTCTTATTACAAAGAAAAAATATTTCAGTGTTTGTGATATATTTACATCCATCGTGTCTGTGCTAACGCACAAACTCTGCAATAAAACTCTGTTGTGTTGCTCACAGAAGCCATTTAGAAATGTCTCCTGTTGTGACATCACAACAGGAGTGAAAGTTAATAGTAGCCGCCCCCTCCTTCCAGGGTACCTGACTTCTGTTTGTCCAACAGCTGACAGAGACCTTTCTGACAGACTGAGGCCAATTACAAGACAGTGGTTGTTTGGGTAGAGGGGAGGGGGAAACAGGGATATCAGCGTGAGTGTGTGAGAAGGCAGACTGCATTGCTGCTACATGTTGAGCTGGATGATTTTGGACTATAAAAGCACACTATTTTTTATGAATACACCATGAAACTTAAAATATTAAACTGGTAAAATAGCAAAAATATGCCCCCTTTAAGGCCCCTGGTAATATTGGCCCATATTCTCCTTAATATGTCAGCACAGACTTTGATATGTATTTTTTTTTCTGACTCACTCTACCAGGTCAAGAATCCAAACATCTTGAAATTCATTAGAGGAAGTGAACGGGAAAGGCAGGAAATGGGAATTCTGACTAGATTGTGTCACAGTAGCAAAGCAGAAACAGACACAGGCGTGACGGATGAAGCTGGCGAGCGAGAATGATGGGAGTGACAAATGAAAGATGATGAAGATGAAACTGTAGAAGACGACGGAAACAAAGAGACAAAAGTAAACTTTGGAGAAAACACCATGCAAATGTCAGAATAAATATCCCTGAAATCCATGTAGTGAAACCAAACAGTCCTGGAGGAAGCATTGACATTGTTTACTAACGTACCATTACAAGACCAGAAATACAAGTAAATATCTTGCATACAAAGCTTTAAAGGATAAAAGCTATTAAAAGCAACATGTACTTATTAAACCAATTAAAGTACTGTTTATGCAGAAATAGTCCCTGTGAGTGGCATATTATGAGATTGTAACTGATGCATCATTGTGTAAGAAGCATTTTATTGTTGTACCTGCTGAGGTTATTTAATCTGGGGGGTCATGAATGATTAATGTGGTTGGAAAGCATACAGTTTTTTTTGTGGACTTTTTTCCTATAATCTTTGAAATATTGGATAAATCAACCTTTTTGGGGCTCAAATAATTGACATTAATGAAATCATCTGTGAGGGAGAAAGGAACTGCGGCAATTCACCAGAAATGTGACAAGGTGCAATAAGTAGACATCCATTTTTTATACAATTAAAATGTTTGGGATCTCATGGATCTTAGTATGTAATATTGTCTTTAGAATGTATGCTATTTTATAAGCTTATGATTCATTAAAAAGCACAGTATCTACAAATCAATATAACTCAAGTACTGAGATACTCATACTTTCCATTTGATGCTTTACATCTTCACTGAACTACATTTCAGAGGGACAAATATGACACTTTCTC
The DNA here is from genome assembly GCA_030544235.1 of Lepturacanthus savala. NCBI lineage: Eukaryota > Metazoa > Chordata > Actinopteri > Scombriformes > Trichiuridae > Lepturacanthus > Lepturacanthus savala. Next base: position 29,212,645 of record CM060467.1, read on the forward strand.
CTCCACTGCATTTATCTGACAGCTTTAGTTACAAGCTACATTTCTGATTAGCATCATATGCATAAAACACGTGATCAGTTTGGACAATATACCTTCTATCGCTTCATTTGAGAACCCAAAATCAGATTTACTTTGATGACAATAAAATACTTTTTGTACATGAGAATTCAAATTCCAAAAAGATACATACAGTATACTGTTAAATATAACACTAAATTGGAACATTTTGCATAACAAATACTTTTGATAGTACACTTTGCTGCCAATACTTTGGTACTTTCACTTACTTGTAAAGGAGTATTACTTTACCATTGTGGTATTGCTACTTTTACTTAAGAAGGAGTGGCCTACTTCCTTAACGACATTATATATTGTAGGTGGATATCACAAATAATTATTAAGCATTATAGAAATATCAGATTCTAATTAACCCCCTATTGCATGCAATATTACTTAGATGTGGGAAAAAGGTTTTGAATGCCTTTATTACTTAAAATGGCCTAAATAATAGTTTGCATGTCCTTCAAAAATGAAAGCCTCTTTTTCATGCCCAACTGTAAAAAAAAATATAGATCTTATATCACAGGTTTACGGAAAAATGAAAATAAAGTAATTGTTGCCATATTTTGTTTGTTTTTTAACAAAAAATTACAAGAAATGAAACAAAAATTACTTATTTTTATTGTACAATTATACAAGTGTGGACAAAGTTAGGAGTCGGTCTATTATAGGAATACAATTGTTTTCCAGCCAAATGTCATCATGCCAGACAATGTCCCAGTGTGTTGATGGAGCAGAACCCCCCCCCCCATATCTCTCACTCATACACCATTACATTGTTGCTCTGATTATGAAGCCTCTGTTCATTTCATTATTACTGTTATTATTAATAAATCAAGCATGCCGTGAAGACCCGGACAGATAGGTTGGGGTTGGGGTGGTGTGTGGGAAGGGAGGGGGGGCTGGAGGTGGTAATTGCTGGTGTAACAGTGTGTGCAGCCCCGCGGTGGCCTCGTAAGCGACCCGCTTTATTAGATCGGCCCGTATCGATCCGCGCTGCGCGGCGTTGACTAATCTCCAGGCGCGGAGAGCGCGCGCGGATCGATGGGCCTGGATTCAATCATGTCTGGAAACAGAGAAGGTAATTTATTGTAATCACCCGCTGCTAAATGGAAAACGTGAGAACAACGCGCCCGTGAGGTCCGCGTGGAGAACTGCAAGCGGATCAGAGGAGGGGGAGGAAAGGGAGGATTTTTTCCCCCCCAACTAATATGATGAGGACGGAGAGAGACGCTCAGTCAACGCGCCGCAGTCCTGCAATTAAGGATATTCAGTGTGAAACACATGAATCAATATGAGCCTGCTGTTTGACCTTCAGGAGTTTGTCTGTGCTGCTACACGCACGCACACACACACACACACACATTCTAAAACCTGAAATTCTCCCCTTGACAGAAAACCTTTTCACATTATTTACTAATTACATTTTGACAGAGGCTCTCTTTTTTCCAGGCGGCTCGCTCCTATTGGATTCAGAAAGAAGACAAATGGATTCATGAATAAGATAAATAAGAGCCTCATAGTGAGCTCTGCTTATCCGTATGAGGCTCGCTCTTAAAATAGGGACGTGACAATGGAAAAAGATGACACAGATGGATGTTTTATTCAACAGCACAAAAGAACCATTACTTTAGACTCACATGTATACTGGTGACACACATACACACACTTTACAATCTCATTTTCTGCAGATGCATTGAGTCTTTTTTTGTAAAGTCACTGAGGGGGGAAAAAAATGGCCACGCTTGTGTTTACCACCTAATATGTGGGATGTGATCTGAAGATCTGGAACTTTAGACTCCGTCCAAGCGACAGGTGACACCTGTGAGACGCTGGACGACATCATTTGCGGGAGACACGCTCCTCTTCTTCGTTCTCCAGGAGGTAAGCCGGCTTGTATCGTGTCACCCCCGCTGCATCAACCGTTTGGAGGGCAGTGTTTCGACAAGTGTTGTCCATGCTGCCTAATGAAGTGTACCTACCGGTAAAAACAGGCAGTTTAAGGCAGAGGATTGTTTACGACGGTGGTTACATCGTTTAAAAAAAAAAAAACAGAAAAAGGGAGGATACAGAGAATTGAAAGAGTGGATGGATGTGTCCTTACCCTTTATCATAGAGAATACAGTAGGGCACGTATAACGTCCTCAGGAACGACCAGATGTCATGATATGTCCAGTCCTGTGTTGGAGGTGTCAGATTTAAATCTATCAATTTTCTATCAACTTTATTTATAAAGCACTTCTCATACATATGAAATGTATCACAAAGTGCTATACAAGTTAAAACCACCACCCACACACACCAGAGGAACGGCCCAGGTCGGAATGGAAAAGGTTTATGCTTGATTTTGATTAATTAAATCTTTAGCCTTTTCCAAACAAATCAATGACTCGTTCAGCAGATGGAAGCAGTAGTTGCTAACTACAAAAAGTATGGACACAGAGTCATTAGAAACTGCACGCATGAGCATTAAGGTAGAAAATATTCTAATTTGAATCTTCACAAATGTAGTATTACTGCAGGGCTATTGGATTGCATTAAACTGTGGACATTGCTGTGATATTTTGTTCACGCCCTGTATATCTGCTCTCCTGAAACTTCAGTCAAGATGATAAATTACATTAAGCGCAACAAGGGGGGGAAATTGCCTGGCTAGAGCAGCGAAAACAGATTTGTTTTACCAGTCAAATCACCTGCAGCGTAATATGCGCTGTACCTTTAAAAAAAAAAGGCATACAAAACCAAAGAACTGCTTGGTTTTTAGTTTTATAATTAATATCTGCAGGTGAAATCAACCTTAAAATGTTGTTTCTAGGAGATTTTCCTACATGATGTGACAGCAAAGAAAGGACAAATATTATATAAATATAGCATGAGAGCTATATGAGTCTTACTAGTAGCGGGTTGACCCTCATGTACTCTGGCCAGCCGGGGTCAGTGGGACACATGGGTGTGAGTATGTGAGAGTAAGGGTCACTCCTCCTAGTCCCCATCAGGATGGCTCTCAGCTCCGGCCTCCTCTCCTGCACCTCGCTCAGCGCCTGCCGAATATTGCCCTCCACAGAAAACAGTTCCAGGTCATATCTGTGGGAGAAGGTTGCCACATAGTGAGTCATAATATGAAGAGTATTAGGATGGAAAGTGGGACTAAAACAATGTGAAAATGCACTGAATCTATTCACTGAAATGAGTTTTAAAAAAAGACAAAGATTCACTTTAGATAAGTAGTACAAGTGCACAAAAATGAGTTTTCTAAGCACTTTCCAAATAGACTGATGACTCACCTTTTTATAGTATCCTGGAGGAATCTCTCCATTTCTGGGAATGGAGAGATGATACGGATATAAAGAGCTTTCACCTTGTCTTTACCATCTGAATAGCGCCTGAGAGTGGCGGCAGAGACAGAGAGACACACAGAGAGAGAGAGAGAGAGAGAGAGAGAGAGAGAGAGAGAGAAAGAGAGAGAGAGAGAGAGAGAGAGAGAGCGAGATGGGGCATTAACAAAGGAATACATGACAGTACAACAGAGAAAGATTAGACGAGTTCCCATTTATCTTTATATCTCTGTCCAAAATCTGTCCAACACAGGTCAAGAAAAACTTACAATAGTCTCTCTTCTCTGTCTAGTTGCTGCTCTCCAACTAATTTTCTTCTCCACTTGTTTCTTACTGTGATACCACAAACCATCCTAATTTAAAATCGTTCCGACCCTTAAACGTTCTGTGATCCCCCCCGTTACCGTTTCATTGCTGCGTAGTAGAGGTGCAGCAGGGCTGTGCAGTCTTTGCCTCCGTTGAAGGCGACGCAGACTTCGTCTGTGGAATACTGATCCAATGCCGTCTCTATCGTTTTCAGCGCAGACATAACTTTGTCACCCAGCGGTGTCCCTGTGGGGAATACAGCCAGAGGCTTTACAGGAAACGTAGTCGCAAATTTTTTATATATGTCAAATTCATAGCAGAAATATATAATATAATGCCTTGTCCTTCACCTTTAATAATTATTGATGCTTATTCTATTCTCTTTTTCAATCTCATGGCTATTATATTCTTTTTTTCTACTTTTTTACAGCTACAATTACTTTAATGTCTTCGCTCTATTATTCAAAATCCCAGAGTAAAGTGTAAAAGTTCTCTGCAATATTCACTTTATATTAAAGTGTAAGTGAAGGTTTTTGGATGTCGAACCCTATTTTAACGGTTTTGTACAAAGAACTAGAAACATAAAACCAAAAACTCAGATGAGCTCACTGTTGGGCCTGGGATGTCAAACACATCACAAAGTTGGAAACTGACATTGGAGTTTTTTTAAGCCATTACAGGATCTATTTCAAAAATTCTAAAACCTTTGCCCTCCTAAGGCACTGTTTTCTGAACAGACACTTAGACCTGCTACTTTGACAGAGTTTAATGTTCAGCCCACCCCCCTCACCGCTGTTGGCCAGTGTGTAGACCTCTGCAGTGGCAATGGACACTGGGTCGCTGACAAACGGCACTACGCTACCCTTGGGCAGCTCCTGTAGTAGCTGAGCCCGAGCTTTGTCCACCTCCTCCTGGCTGTCTGAGTCCAGGACCAGCCTGACTCTGTGGTAGTTGCTCAGCCAGTCGGGGTAGGAGCCCAGGGCCACCCGCTTGCCCCAACCAGCCTGCAGTTTGGTCAGCGTGGGAGCGATACCCGCTTCATCTGCATCCACAAACACCTAGTACACAGGGATCTCTGATTAGCTCGCTTGTAGTAATAAAATCATTTCTTTTTCTAAATAAATGACATGTACGATAACGGTCCTCACCTCACGAGTGTGAAAAGTGGTCCCTGAGCCAGCGAAGAGGTGCTCTAACCCATTGAAGGCACTCTCCATCAGAGACGGGATCCCAGGAAAAACATACACGTTACGCACGCTGACCTTGGAGAAAAGGAAAGGGTAAAACAATCAGCAGGTCCCTAAAACTGAAAGTGTGTTTTTTAATGTAATGATATGACAACCAAATGCTTCTAATCATTTGAATTAATGAACAGGCTCATTAATATCATTTACCTTTTGTTATTCATGAATCATACAGTTTTTTAAGGTTTTCATCTACTATAGATATATATAGATGACTATAGGTCATTAGATCTGCCACAATGCTACAACAGCTGCTCCACTGCCCCTTACATGTCATAAAGTATGAATGTGTTATGGTACAATTAATGTTATATATTTCACATACGGTACTGGTTAATTCACCTGTGCATGTAACTAGATCTACTCATCTGTATTGATTAGTCGATCAGTTGCCAACTATTTAAATATTTACCAAATATTTTGATAATTGATTCAATCAACCAATTTGAATCCTTTTTAAGAAAAAAATGTCCAAATTCTCTGGTTCCAACTTCTCAAATATGATTATTTTCTGGTTTCGCATTATATTCTGTCTTCTATAATAGTGAACTGATAAAGTTGTGATGTCACAACTATACCATCACTGCCTGTTCATATTGAGATTAATCTTGGGGACTTAAAACCACAAATATATTTTGTTATGGATTAGAGCTGCAACGATTAATTGATTGACCATTTTATGAACCAAAACAATGACTTGTTTAATCAATAATTGATAGATCAATCAACAATTAAAATAGTTGTTAGTTACAGTCCTACATGTAACTCATTTATGACAATAAAGGATTAATCTAGTAGATTTATGAACAGCATTGTATTGTGCACTGCTACTGCTTAGCATAAACAATCATATAGCACTGTACAGCACATAGTAACTGCATTAGATTCTGTAGTGTTAATAAAAGGAGAAATATCAATGTGTAAATGTTTATATTTTACCAAACTGTGGCTCATATATTTTCAAGTGTACAAGTCTTTTATGGCTGTTTTCTGGAAATGTTCAATGTCATCATTTTGCCCATTGTGGGAAGCTGTTTTTCATCTCTACAGTTTATGGATCGCAGTTGCTGTTTCAAGCTGTCTTTTAAAACAAACTGAGGTACGCCACTGTGACTTTGAGTGAACATCTAATAGAATTTTATGTCAGTGTAACGGCCCCCGAAAAAAGGCAGCTTAAAAAGGGGGCAATACACAGCACATTGAACATCAATTTTATTAAAAGGAGCAGTCAGTCACTTAGACAGTCATTGGAAGGTACTGCTCCATCAATGCTTGGCTATAATTTGATCTAGTTAGGTGTGCTATGACTAGGGCTGAACGATTCGGGAAAATAAACAAATTTCTTCCTTCAATATTGCAATTGCATTTTAACATGCTTTTTTTTAATCCTCTATTATTTTTTCTCAACAAAATATAATGAATGATTTAAATATGACACACGTAAGATACATTATTAGATACATTTCATGTAAAATGTTCTTTCTTTTCCTAAGTTTATCAATTTATTATAATTAAATATGTATGACTTCAAATAAATGACATTTTTATTTACCTGCTCATTACAGAAACATCTGTCAGTAATCAGTGTCTGTCATATATAACACCATACAGCTGTCATAACACCATACAGCTGTTATGTAGCATGATACAGCTGTCATATGTTGTATTTTTTAACTGCAGTAGCAGCTCTACTTGGTGTGAAGTAGCAACAGGAGAACACCATGCTCTGTACAACACCTGATGCTGTGCAGCCTCTTCTTTTGAAACTAAAGTAATTCCACGCCCCTGATGTGCTGTCCCTCTTTAAGACTAAAGTCTCAGCTCTGTCCGTTTCTAACTGTTCTGTGGAGCCAGAGGCCATTGCATGACAGATTAAAGGCAGCATGAAAACTTGATGCAGCAGAGTCCGCCATGCGTTCACTCTCGTCACATATCACGTTTTATTCACGCATTTTGCGGTTAGTAAATCATGTTTTATCATATCGTGATATTATTGCAAATGCAATTAATCGTTCAGCCCCAGCTATGACAACATGATCCATGGCGTTTGACTGCGAGCTAACCTCGCTTCATCCTGAGCTGTCTCACCAGTGGGTAGCGGATGGGCTGTCCTGTGTGAGGGTCGGTCCCGTAGTTGAGTTTGGCCGAGCGAGGGACCACTGCCAGCTTCATAGCGGCGTTGTTTTTGTCCACCGTCCCAAAGAATTCTTCCACCAGCCGGGCAAGGTCGGGGTGGGTGTACAGCTCCTCCTCAAACGCCATGGCGATGCTCTCAAAGGTTACGTCGTCATGTGTGGGCCCTATGCCCCCTGAGGTGATGAGGTGTGTGTACTGAGATGAAAGGAGGGCCACCTCCTTGGCGATGACCTCCTGCACATCCGGTACGACTGTTATACGCTGTACGGACACTCCTAGCTTCCTCAGCGCTCGCGTCAGAAATGCACTGTTGGTGTCCACCGTGTGACCCTGGGAGACAAGAGGATGAGTTAGTCTCAATTCTGCTCTCCCATTTCAACAGAACACTCAAGGGCTTAGCGATGACTTCAAGGTACTACTACTGAAATTCAAAAACTCAATGAGTCATTTTTTCGGGAGCGTGACATGACATTGGGTGAAATCAAAGGCCACATGTTTAAATCATGATCATGTCAAGTCAAGTGATAACAGTGAACTTGTTAAAACCAGGCACTGCTGCCACACGGAATATACATCACAGGGTTTTCCTTGGGATATGAAGTGTGGATTTTGAATACTGATCAGTATGTCGAATTATAGCCAGTATGTTAAAGAAAATCAAATACTTTCAAGGCCAAAGACTTACATTACTATGTTAGTAAGTTTAGATTTTCCTACACATTTTCCATTTCAAACATCCAGTCTCATATTACCAGACTTCTCTGTAGATTTTTCAGATCATATTTGACATCTGAGTCCAAATAACTGACCAATTTCACTTAAAATTTGTTTCTTTTATAAATAATGACATTCTTATGGTGTGAAGTTTTATTCACTATTTCCATGGATTTTGCAGTCATCAACGTAAAAAAATACAGAAAAGAGTCTTTTTACTTTTCTGATAACTACATAACTCATTCATGTTCAGACAAATGTAATATTGTGATGCAATGTATCAGAGCTCCAGGCTACTCACATCTTTCCACCACTGTCTCATCAGAAAATGTGGATGTTTCTTTATAAGGTAATAACTTCAATTAATGCACTTCTATTTATTATATAAATAAAAGCATTATATAAACAAAAGTTGAGTCAATGTAAGTGCACTGTGCTGATAACACCTCTCTTTCACACTTGACTTTAAAGGAAAACTTTGAACGCAGGACTTTTACAGTGCGATATTAATAGTTTTGCTACAGAAAAATGATTCGAGACATTCCCAGTTGAAGAAAAGGTGAAATTAATTTAAGATTAAGAAGAGTTTGCCTGGGCCCCCAAGTCACTGAATCAACCCTGGTGGTGTACTCTGCCATTCAAAAGTTTGGGGTCACTTAGGCATGTCCTTATTTTTTAAAGAAATGCACTGTTTTTTCCCCAATAAAGATAACTTTAAACTAATCAGAAATACACTCTATACATTGCTAATGTGGCAAATGACTATTGTCCAGTGTTAGTTGACACACTGATGCAATGTGTTTGATCATTGCATCAGAAGGTTAATGGATGATTAGAAAACCCTTAATGCTATCATGTTAGCACAGCTGGAAACAGTTGAGCTGCTTAGAGAAGATAGAAAACTGACCTTCCTTTGACAAAAGCAAAGTTTGAATTATTTCAAATACAAATCATTATTTCTAACCTTGTCAATGTCTTGACTATATTTCTATTCATTTTACAACTCATGGTGGTAAATAAAAGTGTGAATTTTCATGTAAAACTTACTTTACTTTAAGTGTTCCTGCCAGACATGTCTTAAGATGTACTGTATATAAAAGACTCTTCATTGACTAATAATTTGCGCCTCATAAAAAAGATCAAGAAATACTTGAATTACATTTACTTCTTCTCTCTCACAAAAAAATCCAGAATATATAAATATGCAAATATTACTGATATCTTAAGATTTAATGGTGGACAAGAGATGTCTCCTAATTCACTGTAAAGTTCATCCTCAGTGTTTGTGCATTGCAGGTTTGCACGTCACACTCAATATCAGATCAAGACTGTGTTCCAAATTATTATTGATGTCACAAATCCTGCTCATAGGCTTTTGATGAGCACAGAAAAACATTGTTAAATGCTGCACAGTGTGCAGTCTGCACAGTGAAGGTCAAACTTCCAACTGAAGGAACAAGAAGAAAAACACATTTTATTTTTGAGTGGCAGTGAGTGACTTAAAAGATAAGATGTTGCTTAAAGTAACTAAACAGTCAATAGAGATTGTATGCTGAGTAAGTACACTTGACATTGATAATAAGTGCATTCACTTTTCAAGCAATCTCTCATCAAACTGCAGAATTAATTGTTATTAGTGTCTGTACATTATTCTGCTGAGTTAAATCAGTAATTCATGCCTGACAAAAATGAAACTGACAGCTTTGTTCTACTCTCTGCTCTGTTCACATTTTAGAGAATGTAATTAATATCATCATTAATTATGTATTATTTCACCAACCACTACCCATCCACTATTAATCAGAATGTTGATTTTTATGAAATGACCCACCTGATCTGCAGAGTAACCACAGTGTGTGCAGATATAACTGAAATCACTATGGCCCAGTGTTTTAAAAAAGACCACAATGATATACTGAATTAAATACAATCTAAATCTAAGTGTTTGTGAGGACCTGCCAGGAAGCAATTTGTAACTGAGGGGCTAAATGGAACCGCAGCAGCATTTCAGGTCTCATGCTGAGTAGCCAGCCAGTGAAGGTAACTATAGTAACAGCATGAGAAGATACACTCTGCTGTAGTCAGCACTCGCACCAGTCTGTCATTTTGCAAAAAAATGTATTTATATATATCCCATTTGTCCTGGGAAAGATCTCAATCTCTACTAGTTTGTCCCAAAATAAATTTTCTACTGTCAGAATAGGGACAATAGTCTAGAAAGACATTTTTTTTTCTATTCTCTATGTTCTTTTTTCCATACTTATCTAGAACTAGATATTACTATTACTTTCGCATACTGCATAGGAAGCCTGTCAAATCAATAAACTTTTAAGCGTCCTCAGCGGGATGCCGTCAATCACACAAGTACAGCTAAAATTCATCCGAACGACAAAAAGTATGAACACAGCTCACTTTGAGTATCTCATCTCCAATGATGAGAATAGCTGCGGTGGTATTATCCCCGTTGGCTACAGAGGACGGACTCGTGGACATGGTTGCTTTGCTGAGTTGAGCTGCCAGTCTGCCCACACGCACCACCGCTCTACGCAGGGTAGGAAAGCCCAGCCTGGAGGGCAAGAAAAATATGTGCAAAGACACACAAGCAATTGCCCTTCTTCAAATATCACCAAGAAAGGGAAAGATTTTTCACAAAGTCAAAAACATGATTTCATTAACTATAAACAGGGATTTTATGTGGTCTATGTTATTGATGCAGATTTGACAATTACAAAAAAATATTAAGAAAGATGTTATCTTACATCAACATGAAGAATCCATATGGAGTATCTTGAAATGCTTTATTACAGCTCAGGCTCCCTGTTCCTTCACATATTTCCTACCACGGAGGAGACAAATTACAAAAAAGAGAGGAAAACCACAACGGATCAAAACACAATGACAGTTGCTTCATGGAAAAAAAGCAACAATGATATGTGTTCAAGTTTCAAATATAGTTTAATTCTGGGATGAAATAATTTGGATTTAACAACAAACACAATAACAACACAAAAAATACGAGAAATTTTAAGAGTTGGACTGGCTACGCAACAATCATATTAATAAATAATACACAAATATGTAAAATATATTCCGAGTGAAAAACAGTTTTAAGTTTAAAAGTTATATAGAAATTAATAAAATGTACGAAATATTGATTAGGAATATGCAAATGTTTAATAAGTTAAAAAGGTTACAAAAAAGAAAAACTCTTTTCCCTTGCGTTTGAAAAACAAGCATTTCACTGACAAAATAACCAAAGGATATTAAGAGTTTGAGACATTTTAATTGCATGTGTTCTGTCCAAAGTCCAGTCCAAAGTTAAAAGGTCAGTGGGCAATGAGCCAGGCTCTGAACAGCTGAGTCACGGTTTAAGTCGTCAAGGCGGAAACGTAAAATCAGCGTCAGTGCAGGACGGAAAAATTACATGACAGCAAACTATAGCTGGTCTGGTCTCTGCGGACGCCAAGAAAACGACAAGACACGCAAATGACAAAACACGCAAATGAAGACGTTATATGAATCAGGCGGCTTTGTATTTTTAGGTGAACTCTTAAGTCTCCTTGCCTTGTGACTTCCCCCATTGTGGCGCGCATTGCTAGCAATAAGCATGCACTAGCATTCATATCACGTCATAATACATAGCAGCTTCGGCTCTGTATACTGCCGCTGTCTGACGGTTACTTACTGTAAAGAAACACACGTTATATCGTTTTTATATGTGGTCTTAAGCACGCGCACCGAAGCCAAGACAACTTTCTTTTTGTCGCTTATGTTGCCGTTACGTATCCTCGGTGTTTGGCTCCATGACGTCGTTCAAGAAACGTGACGTCCTCCGTCCAATCGCAGAGAAGAACGAGAGGAACGACAGCTAATCAGGTTTAAGGAGGCGGGTTTTTAACGGTTAAAAGGAAGTTGTTTTTTTTAGGTTGTAACTTTATTGAAACTATGAATGAGGTACATTAACAAGAAATAGAAATAACATTAAATGCAAATGAAAGCAATGAATGAAGAATACAAATGATGAATACAACAATTACTATATTTTTTATTAATTTTATTTGAAAGGAACTATGTATAGTGAAAACATAAATGTCGCAATTTAATGCACAATACCGGATCCTATAACTACGGTACTAAGGTAATATACATGGTGTTTTTTTTTACATTAAAAACAAAACATTCATTAAAAGTTTTCTTGTTAGTACAAGATTTGGTGTATGTATTGTCTGTATGGATTACTCACATTCTTTCTGAAAACTTGAGACAAGAATATTTTTGTTGAAAAACTAAGATATTTATAAGATTGATAATGCAGTTTCCCAATATTTGTTATAACTTTGCATATTATGTATATGAATACTTTGTATATTATATCATATCATGCAATTACTAAACTTAGAAACCTCTTGCCATAGTTCGAGGATATACAGATAAGTCAGGAGGAAGATGCTCATCTTTCTGTCAGTAGCTGTTCTTCTTCTTTATTTTATTTCTTTATGTTTATCTTTCTGCCAGTTTGCACTGGTTCGCACATAGCACTTGGCTCGGCACCCATTGATTTATTATAGTTGGCACCCTCTCCACACTTCTTCTTCAGCTCGTATTATACCTCCTTTAACTGTAAATGGCCTGCCTCTGCTGGATGGATAAACTGCTAATACAACCTGGCTATAAACGGTGAACTGATGTTACCTTCTTGGCCTGGAGGGGGCGCAAAGTGGCACATATACAATGGTCCTGCGCTATGCAACTGGATGACATTGAACCAAAGTAGAAGGTGAATTGTTTATCTTTCACTTGAGTTGTTGATTTTAATGTAGATATTATGTTAGAATAAAGAATAAAAGGAATCAGTTGAAGCTTTGATGGTTGTATTTATCATCCCAGTCTCTGTGTATTTCTCATCCAGAGAACACCAAACAGCACATTGAAGTAATCATGTAATATTTATAATAGCTGTCAGAACACGACTTAAGATTATATTGCCAAGTTATTTAAAGTTTTTTCCCCTTCAATTGTACTAAGATAAGATAAGGCATTGTTGATGCTCTGAGGGGAAATTCATATGTAGTGCAGGAAACAAGGAAACAGATAAGAACTAGGTGTAATAAATACAAACAAAATAAAAAGTTATGTAATAATACTGAGGCTATATATATATACATATATGACCTCACTGGTGGATTCTAAAAATAACAAGGAAGTGGAAAATATAGCTATGGTTATATATGTATTTGTCATATATGTGAAATGATGAATACAATATATGAATACAATAATCAGTGCCTTCACAGCAAACTTGTTATCTACAGTTGTTGTTACAGTTGCTGTACAGTCTGGTGGCAGCAGGAGGCACAAATAAGCACCTGGGATGGTCTGTCATGCACTTTTCTAATTAGACCATAAAATGAAATGAGAGAGAAATAACATAATGATTCATTATTGCAACACAATCAGTGAATAAGTGAGACAGATTTGTTAAACAGAATTATTTTTTTTCTCCCATTAATCATTTCATAACCTATATAATGTATCTGGTGCCCCTCTGGATAGGTCCAACTCTAGGTTTGGAACAACTGGACAAAACTAAGTCTGAAATATTTGAAACTAGCTCTGCTTCAGGTAAGCTAATAATATTATAATATATAGCCTCAGTCATAAATGATCTTTAATATTTCCATTCCAGCTATATACACTTTTGATTACATTGGATTTTGTGTTTACTTTAGTGGAAATTAATACTTACACTTGCAGCAAATACTCATATGTCCTTTTACTTAAAGTTCATCTCCACAGAAAAATGTAATTTTCTTCTTGCTCCTATAAGATACACTACGGATTCCCTTTTAAATAAAGTAGGACATGACTCGTGTCCATCACTTCAACTTATAAAATGATTTATAAATTAATATAGCCTATTCTGCACTTTTCAATGTGAGAGAAATAGTTGGTGTAAATGTAGGGGTCAATTGAACTTTGTGGAAAGATCAGACACAAATTAATATTTAAAGAATAGTATTTTATATTGGCTACATCATAAAACATGTCTGGATGGGATCTTTATGGTTTTTTGTAGGGCTTTTATTGCAATAGAATATTTTTATATTGCTTTATTGGTACTTTTACTAAAGTAAAGTATCTGATCCAAGCTTAAACAAGTTTGGAACAAAATGAAGTATTACAGACATGCCTGTTTACCCAATATTAAAAAAAAAAAAGTGAAATGCTATAGTTGATCAGAACATTATAGCCTAGCACCCTAAATGTCCTAGAACAATGTCTAAATTGAGGTGATGAGAATAGCCTGAAGAATAAAGTTTCATTTGAAAACCAGAGGCAGACATGGTCTTGTGGTAGCTGAGGAGCAAAACAAAACTTCACTTGTTCGCATGTGGTATTGCTGATGTTTTTGGCTCGCGATCTGGGATTTCTACTTTTGCGTAATCCGCATTCAAACAGGCCAGGTGCAAAACACACACACACACACACGCACGCACGCAGGCAGGCACACACACACACACACACACACATACACACACATATACACACACGCGAATCCGCGGCCAGATGACGTTGCCATTTGTTTCGCGGAAGTGGCTTCTGTCGTGACCGTAGAGGGGGAGGAGGAAGGGAAGGAAAGGGAGAGGAAAGAAGAAGTTTAGACTCATCTTTTATGAAGTTCACCTAAACTCTGAAGGCGGCCGGCGGCTGAAATAACGTCGATTATTGGGTCCTGTTAGATGAAGTTAAAGCTGAACTCGGTGCAGTAAGTGTCGGTGGCAGGAGGAGCGACTCGAAGCGAAGGGAGGAAGACAGAGAGAGAGAGAAGGCTGGTGAGTTTCGTCAAAGTTGACCACACTTTTTTGGGGCTGTGCGTCCTGTGCGTCAGTCAGAGCCGCAGTTGTTGCACAAAACTTTTGAGGAAACGTTTCGCTCAGTACGTTTGTGGTTGTCCTTTAAGGAAACTTTGTTCCGTCTTTGGATTCTTTTCAGGACGAGCTGCCCTCTTGCTGTAAAAAAAATAATGTTGCTCAGAATGTCCCACTAGCTAAATGTTTAACTTGTCCCCTCGTGTTGTTGGACTCTATAAAGTTTGAGGAGCTGCTAGTTTAACCTCAGACCGAAAATATACTAAAGAAACGATGGAGTTTAGTTTGAAATGTTGTTTTGTAGTTTAACATGTAAGCTAATACATAAAATGTCACTAAAATGCCTCATGCAATACTCTCCAGTTGAGTAAGTTTACAGAAAATCAACTTTTATAATCAATCACAGCTGCAAAGATTAGAGATTAATGGAATAGTTGAACACTATTACGTTAATCGCCAGCTATTTTCATAATCGATTTGAGTCATTTTTAAAAAGAAAACGTCTCTGGTTCCAGTTTCTCAAATTTGAATATTTTCAGGTTTCTTCAGGATTTAAAACCACAAATATATCTTCTTAGGGATTAGAGCTGCAACGATTAATTGGTTACAAATTAAATGGCAATTTACATTAATCACCACTTAGTTGATGATGATCGATTATGCAATTTGTCATGTTTAAGAAGAAATGTCCAAATTCTCCAGTTCCAGCTTCTATTCTTTGATTATTTTCTGGTTTCATTAGTCTTCTATAATAGTAAACTGATGATCTTTGGGTTGTGGATAAAAAAAGACATTTTAGGTTGAATCATCAGCTTTGGGAAACAGTGATTGATGTTTTAAGTTTACATTTTGTGAACCAAACCATATATAGATCGTTTAAATATTCAATAGACTAATCGACTATCAGTATAGTTGTAAGTTGCAGCCCTGTAATCAATTTATAGATTGAGATCATTTAAATGCAACAATAATGACAAAGTTTCTGGTCCCACAGTGAGTTTTTTTCTGCTTTTGTTTGTCTTTATATAAGACCAGTGGTGGAAGAAGTACTCAAATCCTTTAGAAATACCAGTCTAAAATACTTTATTACATGTAAAAGTCCTGAAAATGTTAAGAGTACAGGAGTATTATCAGTAAAATGTACTTGAAGTATCAAAAGTAAAAGTACTGATGTAGAATGGCACCTTTTTATATGATAAAAAGAAAGACAGTTGAATTATTAATGCCTTAGTTCATCAATGTGAAACTAATTATAGATACTTTGAATACCACTGGGTCAATTAGTAGCACATTACTGCATTATATCATATAAGCTTATGTTTTTTTAATGAGAAAAGTAACAGTCAGATAAACATAGTGGAGTAAAATGATATTTAAATAGAAATATAAAGTAGTAACCTTACTCAAGTACAGTACTTTTTTATTACTTATATTCTAACATTGTGTATTAAATGCTTCTAACTAGGGCTGCAACTAACAACTATTTTAATAGTCAATTAACTTATTGATTATTGAAAACACTGATTGATTGTTTGGCTCATAAAATCATGTGAAATGTCAATCAGTGTTTCCCAAATATGAAGATTCAAACTAAAATGTCTTTTTTGTTCAGACCAACAGTCCACAACCCAAAGATCATCCGGTTACTATTATAGAAGAATAAAGAAACCAGAAAATAATCAGAAAAGAGAAGCTGGAAACGGAGAATTTTCTTCTTAAAAAAGAAAAATTGATTAATCGATCATCAAACTAGTTGCCTGTTAATGTAATCAATTACCTGTTGCAGCACTAATCCCTAAAAATATATATTTATGGTCCTAAAGTATCATCTCAATATGAACAGACAGTGATGGTATAGTTGTGACATCACAACTTCACGGATGTCCTTCACTATTATAGAAAACCAGATTTTAAATAGATTTGACAAACTGGAACCAGAAAATTTGGACATTTTCTTCTTAAAAATTACTCAAATTGATCGATTATCAAAATAGACGTGGATTATCGTAATAGTCGGCCACTAATTAATTAATTGAATTACTGTTGCAGCTCTACAAATAACATAAACGTCTTTGCATCCTGGGACTGTTCGACTGTGTTGATAAATAAAAAAAAAAAAGACAATCAATGAATAATCCGTACTAACTGGGTATTGTATCCTCCTATTCTCAGCCCAAGCTGAATCTCTTCATGTTGTAGTGAGTTGTCAAAGCAGCCATGGAGCCTATCACAGCAAATCTGTTCAGTCACACAGTAAAGCTGCGGTTACGGTCCACTATTCCTCCCGTCCTGTCCGTGGAGACGTATCAGCCAAACACACCTAAGATGTGTTGGGACAGGGTCGCTGTGACAGAGTGAGAGTTCACCGTGAAGGAGGCGAAGGACAGATGAGGCTGTTATGGACACAAACTCGCAGGTATGAGGGATGATTGAGGCGGCTGAAAGCGGCGGGCCCGGCGCTCTTATCAGGGTCAGCCACGCGGCTCGGGCCAGAAGCCCCCTGACATGATATATAGCCCAGTTATCTCCGCTGATGAAATGGAATGAATCAACGACTGATCCGAAGAAACGGTAGATTCAGACGTATGTCAGGAGCCGGTCAAACAAGGCATGCGTGCACCTACACACACAAACAGAAACAACACAAACAGAGGGATGGTACCAGAGACAATCTGTCAATCAAAGCGCGGCGTCTCAGCCACTCTATCTCAGCCGCTGGCACCGTCCCAAATCCCCTGGCTTTAAATTGGATCTGTCCAATTCTGCTCAAACCGGATCATCAATCAGCGGTGAAGGCTGGAGTCCTGATTGACTGGCAGGCGTGACACCTGTGATACTTACACCCTCACTTTGACAGGTGTGTGTGTGTGTGTGTACGCAGACTTATACACACACTGTCATTCCAGAACTGTGCTTTGGTTTCTGTAAGGCGTGGATGCTAACGCTGATATTGGCCTCAAATGAGTTGCTTGTGCAATTTAAAACGTATCTCATCTATAAAACACACTTTAATTAAGGCAATTAGCTGCTATAAACACGTCAGGACTGTTGATTCCCCTCATCAAATTAGTGCGTGTGTGAGGATGTTTGTTTTTGTGTCTGATGTATGGGTTAGTGACAAATAATGTTTGGTAAGATGAGAAAGTCATGTTGGTTTCTTATTTAAAAGTCCATTTCCAACTTTTGTAAGAGAGTTAAACTATCTGGTACCAGGTGTTTAGGGTTACACCACATGGCAGTTTTATCACTGACCTGTGTGTGTCTGTGCTAGGGTTAGTTTGTGTGTTTCTGTCTGGTGTGTGTGTGTGTGTGTGCGTGTGTGCGTGCGTTCTGCTAACAGACTGTAGGAGTTTGTTTTCGAGGTCGTAGCATGTGGTTGTCCGTCTCTTACCTCCACACAATGGGAGCGAGGCTCAGCTGTGTTTCCTCCCGCGCAGTTCACTCAAGTGCAGCTCGCACACAGATTTTCACACATGTGAACATTGTGTGTGTGAAAGCACTTACCCGTGTGAACCACAATTTGGTTAAAATATTGTTTCTTATTATATATAAAACAAGAAGTGAGAGATGCACGTGGACAGAACCTAACTCATACAGATTGACATATTTGATGACTGTGTTGTGCAGTGTGTGTAGAGAGAAGTGACTTTATCTGAGTCTGATCTCTGTTTTTTGCAAATGTCTGAGATTGTCTTGCCACAAGTCCACTTCCACCCTTCTTTCTAAATGTGTTCAAGTATGAGATTGAAGTTGCTCCTGTGCCAAGCAAGGTCATTTCAGTTAATATCAGGTCTGGACCAGGCTAAAGTCCCATTTCCTGGTCCTGTCCCCGGCTGAGCTGTTATCGCCCATCTAAAGCTCTAAATTGTTCCCTATAGTGGTTTCTGAGAACATGAAATATCCAATAAGATAATTATCACGTCTAAGACAATGACGAATGAAAGTCCTTGGAGGATGCAGAACGTCGCTGCACTTTTCACATGAGCAATGCACTTTATTTTAATGCTCTGGTTAGAATTGGACACAAAAAAGCAGCTAAACAAATGTTGCCTTGGAAACATTTTTCGCTAAAAACAAACATGAATACGTACTTATATCAGATAACACAATCTCAACAGTGGAAGCAGTGTAGTTGTTCAGTAGAAAAATATTGCATCAACTGTTTAAATGACTTAAAGGTGTTTATAGACCAGGGACCAGGGAAATACTTGTGCCGGTTACACTCTTACTATTTTTTCGTGTGAAATGTTTTATTCTAAGATGTCTGCTCATGCAGGAACAGGAATTCTGTTACTGTGAGATTGTCAGATTCTGGTTAATTAGATTTAAACGTATATTGCTTTAAATTTGGTAACAATACCTTTATTTCTCCATAAACCCCTTTTTTCATTCAACTTTTCACAGCTTCCTGAGAGCATTTAATGTGCTTTTTATTTTACTCTAAACTTCTCAGCTACATGTGAACTGCTACACTCGGCAAAGTTCTGACCCTATTGTGGAAATATCTGATCAAAGATTACATTAAACAAAACAGTTACTGAAGTAGTCGGGATGGTGAGGTTGGCTATGACTAAGGTGAAAAAATATCACTGTTTATGACAAATACGACAGTTGCTAGGGGGAAGTTGGGGCAGAGAGTGACAGAAGGAAGGGAATGATGGAAGGAGATAGAGATGTGGGAGTGTGGTTAGAGGGGGGGTTGGCACGACCCGAA
This sequence comes from Lepturacanthus savala, assembly GCA_030544235.1. Taxonomy (NCBI): domain Eukaryota; kingdom Metazoa; phylum Chordata; class Actinopteri; order Scombriformes; family Trichiuridae; genus Lepturacanthus; species Lepturacanthus savala. The sequence continues at coordinate 29,232,023 of CM060467.1, forward strand.
ATAGCCAGCTCACATGTTTGCTGTGTGCATGGTGAGCTATGAAACTGGCAGAAAGGCCTCCTGCTGAATGCCTGACTAATCTAATGTTCACTCTCTACCCTAATTTTTGAAAATTTGATTGCCAGTCAGCGGTACACGCATCCATACGCGCGCGTGTGTGTGTTTGCACGTCTTTTCCACACAGAGGTTTTACCTAGTCAGTCACGCTTCCTCCCAATGTTCCATCTGAGCTCATCATCTTCATCAGACTTGTCTCTCTAATGTGAATTGATGTTAGACGTGGGTTTAGCAGCCTCTAGGCCCCTTTATACTCATACATGCTTGGTTTTTTTGGCCTAGTGTGAGTGAGGCTGAGGTCAAATCAGATTACACACACAAATACACACACACACACAGACGTACAACATAAGCGCAGACAGCAAATGTGGCCCTGCAGCGTGTGTATTAGATCCGAAAGGCTGTGTCTGGGTCTGACTGTTTCATCTAATAAACACAGACTTAGCTGCAGCTTCCACTTCGTGTTATTCCATCCGCCGCACGCTTAGCAACACACTGGCGTTTGGGGCAAGCCGAGACACAAACATCCTACACATGCACTCCTTTTCAGTTAATTCTTTTCATTCCAAAGCGTGTGTTTCAACACGCATACAGAGTTGTTGCTTTCCTCTTTTCACTCTTGCGTTTCCCTCACTCTTGACTTTCTTGTACTTTCTCAATCTCACTCTTACTCTGTGTAATTTTGATTTTTGTCTCTCTCTCTCTCTGTGCTTGATCAACCGGGTCATTTATATCAACGACGGTCCCATGACCCCTCTCCGCAGCTGATCCGGGGAGCAATGCATGCTGGGACTCAAGAAGCTGCAAGGGCGGCAATAGAGTGTGCTGTGATTGGCTCCTTTGAGTTCTGTGTGTGCGCCTGTGTGTGTATTGTGTGCTGATGTGCACTTTGGTGTTTTTAGGGCTACAGACTCACAGGCAGCCTGTGTTGGCCAATGGAATATGTGGTAAGACATTCAAACGATAAAAGCACCTAAACAACAAGAACACCATGACACAGTGGTGAGGGGGCTGCTTCTTCAAACCGCAACGTAATGGTGATAGAAAGGTCAAAAGCATCTGATATGTAAATCGGTTGTTACAATGGCATTTGAACGTTACTGAGTGGTTTAAAGGTCAGACTAAAGTAGGCAACCTCCCCTGGAAATATGAATATTTCCCACTTCACTTTCGGGTTCCAGAAGGATCGTTTAGGAGATTGATGTAAATTTAGGGCCGATTTATTCAAAGCAAAAAAAGCCCAAAAATGAAATGTTCTGAAAATAAGCATTATGTTTGCATTATGCATATATTAATTTTCAGTCATCAATTAATAGCACATTACGGCATCATATCAGATAAACATTGTATTTTTTATTGAGGAAAAATATCTGTCAAATAAATGTAGTGGAGTAAAATGTGGAAATACTCAAGTATAATTTTGACATGCTTGTACTTTATTTACAGTAAGTACAGTATTTAAGTGTACTTATTTCCCAACACCGTATATGGTACAGTTGCAACTAAAGACTATTTTGATAGTTGATCAATCTATTTATTTTTGAAACGATCAATTAGTTGTTTGGTTCATAAAATGGTGTAAAATGTTGATCACTCTTTCCCTCTGGTCCAGACCAACAGTCCACAACCCAAAGATCATCAGTTTACTGTTATAGAAGACTAAAGAAACCAGAAAATAATCAGAGAATTGAAGCTGCTACCAGAGAATTTGGACATTTATTTCTTAAAAATTATTCCAATCAATTATCAAAATAGTTGGTGGTTAATGGTTAATGGTTGACATATAATTGATTAATCATTGTAGTTCTAATTATATCATGAAATTCTTAAGAAAAAGGGACATTATTCAATAGATGTTAAAACAATGCTGTGCCATGAGGAGCAATACATCAAACAGTTTCACCCTTTACAATCATTTGAAAAACAAATTATTATTATATGTTTGTCATTGTTTTATTTAGCTCTACAATTGACTGGAAACTGATGTCATGCCTGATTAATTGTGCAACCCAGTGTTGCTAGATTCATTGTGGTTTGGGTGAGTGAGACTGCAGTATGTACAGCTAACAAAGCAATGCAATCCAATGCAACTGCCCTGCAGTTTCAATACATTACATCCTGTCATAATGACAGTTTAAATGTTTAAAAGTTCAAATGCTGTTAAATTGTGTTGCAGTACGTTCAAAGACTATTACATTAAGCCTTGTGATAAAAAGGCTGTTTTATTAGGTAGGTGTATTTGAAAAAAAATGTTTTGAGTTGTTTTTATTACTTAAAATGGCCTAAATAATATATATATATATCAGTAATGGTTGTAAAGTCAGGATAGTTACATACTATGTAAGTCAATGGGTGTATATACAATAGGTTGTATATACTATGAATTTTCCATATTTGGATAGTTCTTTTTTTTCTTTTTTTTTTTTTTTTTTTGGTGAAAATATTCCAAAATTCTGAATAAAAGACAACCTTTGGTTGTGAGACAATGATGCTTACATGTCAAATGTCCATGAGCAAACAGGATATCCTGATCATGTGATCTCATAAGACCCCTTTTCATGCCTAACTGTAAAAACAGATATTTTATATCACAGCTTCTTAGATTATTTGGATTATGTTCTTGGCAACCCCCGAGCCAGCGTGTGTCGTGTGTGTGACTGGGCTTCAGGTGAAGGGGGCTGTCTTTACCGATCATACCACCGCTGCGGTGTAAGGTGACGTTCTATCATCCTGAATGGCACTCGACTTCTCTTTGAAGCCTTGATTTTTTTTTTCCATCCTTCACACGCTTGGGTGCACTAGACTAGACGACACTTACCATGGCGCAGTGGTCGGGCGTAGTACTGCAGGGACGAAGCACGCTGGGATGTCATTTGAGGACTCCTCGCTTTTCCGCTCTGCCGGGTCCCTGGTGCAACTCTATGGGTGGTTTCCGCTTTCCGCAACGCTGCCTTCTCTTTTAGATGCGCTTGAATGTTGGGGGGCAATCTTTGAGGTCTCTCTGCTTTCCCTCTACAGAATCACTCAGTTCTTATTGTGCTTGTCTAATAATAAATAACCCACCCCACACCCCCACCCCTGTAGTAGTAGTAAACAAACAGAATGTTTATTATGTGAAAACCCAGTCACCCCCCCCCCCCCCTTTTCTGTAATCTGTCCATTTTCATCAAGGTTAGAGGAGTGACCTCATGTCGAACTCTGCACTGCCCACAGAGGGAGGGTGCAGCCGCCATCCCCTCTCTTTTCTTCCTCTCCCTCGCTTTCACTCTGTTTCTCAGGTTACCAAACATGAATAAGGGAGGAGCCTTGAATAGCCAACATGGACAACCCCCCCCCCCTTCCCCTTCCTCCCCCGTTCCACATCTCATCTCCCCTTGGAGTGTGCATTAACGTGCAGGAGTGCAGCATCTTGCTGTGCATACACATGTACTCTGCTGAACCGAGGTTGCAGAGAGAGGAGGTGGGGGGAAGGGGGAGGAAACAGGAAGGAGGTAGGATGGGGAGGGCAGAGGCAACAGCCGTGTGTGTGTGTGCGTGTGTGTGAGGGAGGGAGAGAGAGAGAGATGGTAAGAGAGAAAATGGGAGGCAGCATCACCCACCCAGACTGGGAGGAGGAGAGAACAGACAGCATGCTCATCCCTCACACAGAGGTGGAAGGAAAGTAGGAACGAGAGACAGCCAGCGCAGGGAGGAAAGGAGCATAATGAAGTAGCACTGATTGTCCGACCCGGCGTCTCCGGCGTTTCACCGTCCGCCAACAGGGAAGCGGGAGGAGAGGAGTAAAGGAGCGGAGGCAGCCAAAACGAGGAGCGCATAGATGGAGAGGAGCTGCCGGCAGTGACTTTGTGAATCAATCGAGCGGAAGAGCAGATCAGAGGAGAAGCACGTTTTTTTTTCAGGGAGTGGACGGACGGCGAGCCAGAAAGAGGAAGGAGAGGACAGGCGAGCTGGCGGTCTGTGTGGCTGTTTAAACATTAACGCGGACACAGAGCCCAGCTTTACATGAATCACCATGGATTATCAACTGTATGCTTTTTAAAACCCAAAAAAAACTATTAACATTTTGGCATTCATTAAAAACTCTTTGGGAAATTGATCAGACTTTACACTGAGCTTTTTACAGAACAATTCAAAATACTTTTTTTTCATTTTCAGAAATATAGACTCTCTTTGTGACTTATTTTCTATTCTCTACTAAGTATAGGATCTACTCTGCAGGATGTTATACAATCATTATCTCTGTTAGCTGCTGCACAGAATATTCAGGTTTTTTTATGCAATTTTTTTTTAAAACAACTGTTTTAGGAGAAAACATTCAGCGTAGTTTAGTGTTATTTCTACTGTTATTAGAAAAAGCGATTGTTTTTAATGAATAATATCAGATGTACCCTTTCTACATGCTCTAGTTGGAGTCGGCGCACGCAGCCGACATTGGATGTCAACATTGATTGGGTCTTATGGCTGGCGCGACGCCGGTCAAACTTAGATCATTTCCTGAAACCCATTGATCTTTCTATTAGTCTTTAGCTTTTTTCTTTTCATCCTGTCGGATGAGAAAAAGACATCTAACCTGGAGCCTTTGATGCAGCAACTTACTGCTGCCATATGATCTTTTTTTTTTTTCTGACAAAGCAGTTATCTCTTTGTCTGAAGATTTCTAACGTTGTTGGAACTCGGTGTACGTCCTCCGCGGGCATCTCTTTTTAATGTCTGTTGCCATAGCAACAGGCGGCAGCTGCAGACAGAACAAGATGTGAAGTTCTTTTTTCTTTGACTTATCTGTTTTTTAAAAAAAAATGGTGCTGCTTCATTTAATAATTGTATATACTTAGCAGATAAGAAGCAGCAGATTGGATTAATCTGTCGCTGTGTACAGTTTTTCGGGTTTCATAGACCAATTTTCTTTGCTAGACAGTCTTTGCCTATGCAGAGCTCGGCAGTCTGCCAGATTCAGGGTTGTTTCAGTTCACCTGTCTCACCCCTCCCATCCCGTACATTCATCCTGAGCGAGTCAGCTCAGCCCCTGGTTTGATCTCAATTTGATCGACGACGGTGTCAGTCTTCATCAGTCAAGATGATATGCCGTTATCAGGGATGACTGTATGAATGCGATTATGGTTCCACTTGTAGATATTACTCTGTGCAGCTGCTTGGCTCTCAGGCCACTAGTCAATGATGATTAGATGTGCTCTGCTTGTGACTGTCACTTCCCTTTACCGTCTGTGTATAGGTGACTCAGGATTTCTCCTCATGTAGAGGGTCATCTTCTCTGCAGTCACCTGGCCTACACTGTGTTCCATGCACTACAGCATCCTCAGTTAGCACCAGGGTTAAACTCTGCTTATGGAGCATTCAGCACCCCTGTGTACATGTTAATTCTCTCTCTTTGCAATTTTCTGGTTTACTTAGGCACGTGATAGACTGTTGTGTTTGTTCTGCTTTTGATTGTTCAAACAGCGGGTGTCTTTTTTGGACATTTCTGACTTTTCTTCAGCCATAGTTCTCTACAGCTTTTCTGGAAATCACTCCAGCCTGTCAGGCAAATGCATGAGAGTGACTGGATCCTCCATGGTGCTTTTTATGTTTTTTTTTTTGGCCAAGAACAGATGGGTGACTAGCTAGAATCGCTAGACAATCCCTCTGTGGTGCTAGACCGGTGTAGGCGACCGTTACTTTTCCATGCATCTAGCGCCCACTACAAGCTGGTGCGCTGTGCTTCAGACACAGTTGAGTTCTGAAACGTTAGAATTTGGAAAAAACAACTTTTTCACTTGGTGTCACTGAAAAACATTGGTGCCAAATTTAAAACCTCGTGTGACGGGTCTTGGCAAGGTGCGTGTAAATCTTGCCCTCTGTTTGATGGAGTAAAGGTCAAGGGATTATAAATATGACTCGTGCTTCAACCGCACTGAGGTGTCAGCCGGCCAGCTGCAAGACTGTAGGTGTAGCCTCGTCCTATTGAGGTCAAACCGCTGCTGACCATTTTGTGTGCAGGGCTTTTGGTCATTAAGAGACTGTTAATGCAAACAAGACTGTTGCTTGCCTTCTAGGTTGGACTATGCAGAATATATGACGTAACATGGTGTCCATGCAGTAGTTTGTAACGCCTACTGCTCGATAAGCCTGGCCTTAGATAAGGAAGGAAGCAGTTTCAGAATATAATAGGCGGGACTGCATCAACACTCTTCTCTCAGGTAACTGACTATGATCTGGGCTTGTTGTTTTTGAACAAGGCGGTAAATAAAGCGACAGCACGAGAACAGTTGCTCATAGCAGCGGTCAACGTCGGAAGCAGTTTTAAACGAGCATTTCAGGCTGGGTCAGAGAGTTCACGTTAAACTCCAATGAGCATCCAGCACCATTCAGGGAATCCTGGGTCAGGAGTTCAAATCGGACCAATCAGGTCTCATAACCATCACAACAAGCCCACCGGTAGTCATCGTCATCAGACAGTGACCTACATTCTCTGGTGTTACATCACCGCCGTGCTACTGCAGCGTGTGTCACTGTACCAGATACAGACAAGATCTCAGACTCAACAAACCACTTTCTAATGGTGCTCCAACAAAAAAAAGACAAAAAAACAACATCCTAGCCTAGGTGGCCAATTTCAGAGAACATTCTTGAACCAAGGCAGCCTCACTTGTTTTAGCCATATCAGGAACTTCAGTCAGGAACGGGCCCAACTCTGCCAGCCCAGTCTTAAGTCAAACTTTTTTTTCCGTCGTCTTTTCTACTGGTGTCTAAATAGGTGACCATGCCTAGCCTCTAGCCATCCCTAATCTTGAGGTAAGAGGAAAGACTCACCATTAATATATTAGACAGAGGGACTGTTAAACGGGACAGCCTGGAGAACGGGCGAGCAGACGAGGGAGGAGGTGAGGGGGAGCGAGAGATCATCTGGAAGAGGCGAGAGGAAGTGGTGGCGCGGGAGAGGGCGGAGGCGCTGGAGAGACAGAGGTTGGCCGAGTACATTGTGTGGAGGAAGAGAGAGGGCTTCCAGGAGAGGAGAGGAGACCGGGAGAAGGGAGAAAGGAGCGCGGAGAAAGGAAGGGAGGCTGCACAGGAAGTGATCTGGAAGAAAAGAGAGGAGGAGGAGGAAGGTGCGGGGAGGGAGAGGGCGAGGGCCATTCAGAGTGGACATGAAACTGTTTGGCGGAAGAGAGAAAGGGAGTGAAAAAAAGAAGCAAAAGACTAGAGGATACGATGCACTTGAAAAGCCGGGGTTAAAGGTAGCACGCTGCCACCAGGAGTTGGAGACTAGCCATACCGATATATTAGTAAGCCTTCCCTCTCCTCTTTAGGCTTCATTGAGCTCTGCAAGGTGCCTGCTGCAGTATCGACCAATCAGAGCCGCGTGGCGTGTGTTACTGGGGCGTCGGTGTGTGATTTCCCCTTGTCTGCTGCTAATAGGATTTTTATGGGCCCGTGTCAGGCAGGATTGAGGCAACCAAGGGTAACTGACACAATCTGAGAGGCATTGTGGGTGGGGAAGGTTTGTACGCATCCCTCAGAGCAGGAACGCACGCTCGCCATGGGCTGTTGAGAGACAATCACTTGTGTTGATTTTCCATGGTGCCAGCGACAGCTGGATAAGACAGATACTCACAGATATTGTTTTACATTGTGGCAAAAACACCACACAAAGATGAACACTCGGAGCCTATCATCATCATCAGTTCCTGAACACAATGAGCATTGATGAAGATCTAAAGAGTAAACTGATGACAACATGATCTGTGCTGGTGCACTACATACAAACTTTTTTCATCTGCATCCTACCACTAACTGGGACACCCCGCTTTCTCTCTGCGCCTCCTCCCGCTCCAGTCTCCTCGTGGATAAAGCTGTTTTTGAGGCGGTTTGGTTTTGGCTGCTGCCCGGTGACGAGCGGAGGACTGGCAACAGACAGATGGATGCAGCTCTTATGCTGAGGGAGACAGACAGATGGCTGTGGGCCCTTTTAGAGAGAAACTGTGAATGCTGAGACAAAGAGACTTTGATTGAATCAGTAGAGCCCGTGTGGACCCGCGCTGGATATAAAAACTGACACTGCAGAATTCATTATGGAGCTCGTCCCAAAAACCAAGTACACCCACTTTCGGAGTGATTCGCTGAGCTCCACCGATGAAACAAACTCCAACCCGTCCTCATTCCCTCCCTCCAGCCCCGCCACCCCCCTCACTCCCTCCCCCGGTTTACCTTCTTCTCTCTCCTCCTCATCTCTTACTCCCATGCTGCCCCCCTCCTCCCCCCGCCCGGCTGAGAACAGCCCCACCACCCTGTGCTCCTTCTTCCCCAGGATGGGTTCCCTCCGCCTGGGCGTCTCCGCGACTCTCCTCCCGGGGCTCAAGGCCTCGAGCAGGCCGCAGCAGCCCCAGGCGCCCGTTGAGTCCTCCGGGGATGACAGGAGCAGCTCCGGCTCCTCCCCTCCGCCCCACCACCCGCCTCCCCCTCTAACCGCTCCTTCTCCCCCTCCCCGACCCCCTCTGCAGGACATGAACCGGCTGGGAGTGGCGTCGAGGAGGGCACGGGTGGAAGGAGGGCAGCTGGGAGGAGACGAGTGGACACGCCACGGCTCCTTTGTCAACAAACCCACCCGTGGTTGGCTGCACTCCGACAATGTGGTCAGCACCACTGGTGTTTCCTACACTGTACGGGTAAGTGACTGGCACACTCTCACTAACCCTTAACTGAAATGTGTAATTACCAGTCGTCCTTTGGAGTCAGTTTCTCTCTCCAAATATGGGTCAGTGACAAATCATGGTTAGCGAGATGAGGAAGTCAAAAACTTTTTAAAATACATTCACCAGGTCTCTAAAAATGTGCATTTTGTGTTCTTGTTGCTTTGTCTTTTTTTTTTTCTTGGGCCTGAAATGTCAAATGGTGTAACTGAAAAAGAATGCTAAATTTGAAATATTTAATCCACTTAGAATATAAAACTAGTTAACATGTGTTTTTAAAAACCTTTTTAAGAGAGTTAATCTGGTTTAACCCTAAACACCACATGACCGTTTTGACATTGTCCCATATAGTCATCTTTTACCTGCTTCCACTCTATTGTGTTCCGTCCGGCCAGCGGGACGGTGGCATAGGAAATGTCAGATGCTAACGCCTGGCCTTTCCTGTTTCCTGTGCAGTACATGGGTTGCGTGGAGGTGCTCCAGTCAATGCGAGCGCTGGACTTCAACACCAGAACTCAGGTCACCAGGTGAGTTCACACAGGCCTTCCAAATAGCTTCATCCCATTTCTCATTTAGGCATCAGTGGTGTGAAAGTGTTCTATGTCTTGTGGTCACCAAGTACACTCGCCTTGTATATTTCTTTGTCACCTCGCCCGTTTTCTGTACCGCTTCCTCCCTCGTTTGCCTGCCTGCTTGTTTCTTGCTGTGTTTCTTGCAGTGCCTGACTGGGTCCTCCCATAATGTGTGAGTGTGTGTGTGCGTGCTTAAATGCACGTCTGCAGCTCTTTCCCTAAATTAGAATGTTCTGGAATCCTAGTGGTTTCCCTCTGGTTTCCAAAGCGATGTTTGCCTCTGTGGCAAAGACCAGTACAGTTGCCAGGGATGATAAATTCACGTGCACCCCTTGCCAGATCTCATTTATGCCCAAATCATTGTGGATCCAGGAACGTGTGACAGTCAATGGCGTGCAATTGCAAATGTTGCATGTTGTTAATATTTCAGGGAGGCTATCTCAGTGGTGTGTGAGGCGGTGCCCGGAGCCAAAGGAGCCCAACGCAGGAGAAAGGTACACAGCATGCACACCAGCACACACCCTTACAGGACATTATTTATTTATATAGCTTAAGTGGGCAAGCAGTGGTAAAGGGTTTTCTGGATGAGAGCTAGATTTAGCTTGATTGTCCACTCTGTGGTCAGTTGGCTATTCAATCTGTCTCTCTCTCTCACACACACACACATATCTTGATTTAGGCTAATTGTACACTCCTGTGGTGAGCAGGCTACTCGCAGGTAATTACCAATCACTCTCCATTCCCTCCCTCTTTCTCCCTCCCTCATGTCACAAGGGAGGCTGGAGAGATGGAGTAGTAGGTTGTGTGGAGCTAAAGAAGCAGTACAGATTAGCAGTGACAGCTGGCAGCCGTTTTTAAAGACAAAATTGTCTCTTTGCACAATATTCCCGTAAAACTAAAAAAAACAACACAAAACAAACAAAAAATCCACCCTAACAGGCCATAAAACAGGTGGCTAAATCAGGCAGTGTGCTGCCATGGCGGGGTTTGACCGAGGAATGTCCGGCAGTCAAAATATAGTTATAGGATGTGAAGTAGAATATGTTCAACTAGTCTAGTCAGAGCACATGCATCCTGTCTTGTTTTTTTTTTTTTTTTCACAGTATACCCCAAATATTCTGAACCAGATATGCAATGAAAGCCGTGAGAATAGGAGGAGCAGGATTGGGATAAAACAGGCTGGCACAGTGGTGCCGGCTAGGTCTGTGTGATGCTCATGGCTCAGCCTGCAGTATGAGGACTGTCCGGTCCACTCCATTGGTCACAGTTAGCCTTGTAGACAGGATGACTTTCACAATTGCAGCTGTTCTCTTACTCCCACACACAGGCATTTCCACACACACGCCCACAGGCTCATGCACAGGCAGGAGGGAGCACTCAGTAGACTATCGCGCCTTGTTAAAGTAAAACAAAAAACAAAACAAAAAAACACAAAAACGTGTATTCTGCCCCTGATTGGTTTACTTCTTTGGGACCACCTCCCCTTCTCCTCCACAGCCTTCCTCTCGCTGTATGACATCTATTCTGGGGAAGAGCAACCTGCAGTTTGCCGGCATGACAATCAGCCTCACCATTTCAACCAGCAGCCTCAATCTGCTGGCCTCTGACTGCAAACAGGTGAGACGGGAGCTGGGTTTGTCCTTGACAGCCAGACTTTTGATTGTGAATCAGAAATGCCTCTGATTGTTGACTGAAGTTTACTGAAACACACTGTACCAAGAGATATCTAAGGATATGTGAAATGACACAGATGTAAAATTCCTGATACATGTAATGATGTGATTTTTATTGTCTGTCAAAGCTTTCATTCATCAGAGCCAATCAAATTTGCCACTAAACAGGAAGTGGCATCATATCCCAGCCAAACTTTTCTGTATAGCCTTGAAATTTCTTGCAGGTCCTTAGGAACGTCTAAGCATAATTTGTATAATTTCCAGACTAAAAGCTGCAACTTTTCCCCAAGCTTTGAACCCTGCAGCCTATACATTATTGCGGCTATGGGGGACCTTGTGGAACCAACAGCACACAGTTTACAGTATTATTTCTGCACTGTGTGTAGAATGTAGAGTGAGTGTAGACTTTTCAAATGCTGTAAACGTGAAAGTTTGTGTGTCTGAAATGCTACGTAATACAGTATAGTTTACACAGCACAGTACATGTTCCGTACTATTGCACTAAGTAGTCACACTTGAATAAGTTATGCAACTTATTTTTTGAAATGCTAATAAAATGGAAGCTTCCCGAAACAGCTGTCCCATTCCCGATAATCCCTCCTGTGCAGGAGGCCTTACATATGGTAATCATACATTAAAACACCTGTGCCTTATAGTCCAGTGTGGCTTGTTTATTGTACACATTTGGTTTTTCCCTTGATGCAGCTTTTATTCAGGTGCCCTTTATAGTTCAGAAATTAGGGTATATTGTGTGATTTTTTTTTTTTTTTTCCAAGTATCAATTTATCAAGTATCATGTTTACAAACCTGAACAGTATCTGCCCAGTTTGTTTGTTATGATCATTTCAATGAATATGTGGCATTTTAGTAAAATGGTTGGACAGGAATAAACATATTTTGGATTCAAAGGAATATGATATCTTAAATCTGATATCCTAAAGGCCACATATATACATTTTTCCTGGATTTTCATATCCCAACAAGATATTTTTGTGGTTTAAATGACCGAACCTCATCTCAGTATATTTTTAAATCTCCTTTCTCCAGCTTCACTTTGGAGCTCTTGACAGAACGGGTCATTTTGTGTTTGTTTCATTAATATTATTCATTTATATTTATAAAGTTTGATGTGTATATATAATCACCTAGACCTTCATCAAAAAGCAACTAAACTCTCAAAGCAAACTAAAATCTCACTTTCCACAATCTGGACGCATTATTTTGTGTGAATATGTCTTCAGTGCAGTCTATTTTGTTACCTTTTGGGTATTTGGGTATATATAAGGGTTTGCCAGGATAAATTTAGAAACACTCCAGTTTGTTTCTCTCATTTACTCTAAGCCACTGCACAAAATCCCTCATAACCATCGTCTTCATGCTTTCATCGCCACGGGGCAGCATGTGATCCTCCTCCCAGACCTCTAATGAGTTAATAGCTACTGAATGATGTTTGTTTCTTTGGGGAGATGGTATACAGTAATGCAGCACATTCGCATTAACACGTAGCACATGAAACATGCCGTGCAGTTGCAATACACCCATTCACAAACACAGACCACACATTGTGCTGGTAGCATTAGCAAGTGTTGACACTATTATTGATCCAACATGGACTGTTAAAAAGGTGTTCCATCCATTGCTCCCTACTTAGTTTTTTATCTCTGCTGCAGTTGATGGCACTCAATGGAGGAAAAAGCACTTTTCTCAGTAATGATTCCACATTTGTCTCTCCATCCACATGCTTTCATCTCACTTCCCACATTCTTCATGTCACCCACGTGCTCTCTCTCTCTCTCTTTCTTTCTCTCTCTCTCTCTCTCCCTCCCTCCCTCCCATCTGCCTCTTTCTTTTTTTCTTTCATTCTTTCTTTTTCTCCACAGATAATCGCCAATCATCACATGCAGTCCATCTCCTTCGCCTCTGGAGGAGACCCAGTGAGTCACCCAACCCTCTCTCTCTCTCTTTTTCTCAGCTTGAGTCTCTCTCTTTCGTTTTTCCATCTTCTTCAGTGTGCATATCCTTCCTTCCTGTCTTCTATCATTGTCTGTCACTCACTCCATTGCTGCCTGGTTTTCAGTCCTTTTCTTCCAAGCTTGGTCTTATTACTTCCTGGCATCTCTCTTTCAGCTCAGTATGTGTTTTTTAACTTCTGTAGGCTGCAGCTTTTTCTTTCTTTTGTCCTCTTTTTGTATCCTAAATCTACCCTTCACTTTTTCCCTCCTATTGATTTTTTTTCCCCTTTTGCCTCCTCCCTCCTCCCCTAACTGTCTTACCCCTGTCTCCCACAGGATACGGCTGAGTATGTAGCATATGTGGCCAAAGACCCAGTCAACCAGAGAGGTGAGCAGAAATGAAAAAAATGACACCGTAACTCAGGCAGCATCTGACAATTTATACAGTAGCCACTTAAAAAATGCATTAAAGTGAAGCTCAGGCCCTTGCTTTGAATGAAATGGAAATAAGTCTAAATACTTCTTTTGTATTCCTTTTTCGCTAATATCCACATCTTTAGATTTCCCGTTCAGCAAATGCTGTAAATAAATCCAAACAAGCAATTTCTTATTGAAATGTAAATGAATCCCATTAAATAAATTATATGGATCTATTAATTTTTCATTTCCTTTTGAATTAGGCCACACCACCCACTTGAGCTCAGCCACTACAGACACAATACATTTACCACTAAATTCACATAACTAACAGGACTGTTTTTCTTACTTATGTGCTAAATATATGGAAATAATTAATCGAGGAGGGGAAACAGCACAATTTATCGGTTGGAATCACAGAGTGAATCATGTACATTGAGGATCTAGCAACATTAAACACCACTTTAGATAAATCTTAACATGTTCTTTATGCAGGTGAATGACATCATTGTCAATTAACCCCTTTATGCCCAGATCTTTTTCAAAGATTTCATGCATATAATTATATCAGTTGAGTCACTAACAATCATATTATGTATCTATTTTTTTCTATCCATTTTAATTGCTGTTATAGTTGTAGCTTGCACGATTATGCCCATAAACAAAAAAATATTTATCCCAGGTATAAAATACTTTTTTGTGGGAATTATTCCAGATTATTGAATGATTAAATAGATTGGATACTTATTTTTTCCTAAAACCTTTTGCGTAAATTGCCTATCATATATCTTATTTTAGCGTAAAATGACAGTCCTACACTTAAAGGCTCATAGACTTAAATGGGTTAATAAACTGTTGTTGAAAATGCTAATATGTGTATACTGTGCCTGCAGATCAGTACATATTTAATTCGAGGACATGTTGATCCCCTGTTAGTCATAAGCTCTTCTTCTCTTGCAGCGTGTCATATTCTGGAGTGTTCAGAGGGTTTAGCCCAGGAAGTCATCAGCACCATTGGCCAGGCCTTTGAACTGCGTTTTAAACAATACCTGAAGAACCCCCCCAAACTTGTCACACCTCACGACCGGTACAAATCTGGACATGTTCACTGATATGAGCTCACAAATATGAGCTTCTGCTTATATTTCTGTCCCTTCTAACGTTCCTGTCACCGCATACTCTCTAGAATGGCTCCGTTTGACGGTTCTGCATGGGAGGAAGAGGATGACGAGGCTGCTCCGCCTCCTGACGTCCCCTACTATAACAATTTCCCTGGAAAACAGCCTCCCCCTGGTGGACTAGTTGACATGAGGACCCGCCCAGGAGCCACGCTGGTGAGCCAGTGCACATAATCACACCAGGAGGAGGAGATTTACCCGTACACACACTTCAACACATCCGGTGTTAAGACATGTGAATACAGTAAATTCTGCAGAAACGGTAACTGTAATTGTGCAAATCATCACTAGCTTTTCAACCCTTTTATCTGGTTAGTCACCCTTTTCCCAGAACAGAGAGAACTTGTGTTTGTGAGTCTGTGTCAGTGACTCATTATTTGTTTGTATGCTTCTGTGTTTGCAGCCTTATGGACAGTCGGGTCAGAATGATATTCACAAGCAGCCACTACCGCCTCTGCCAGGTGAGTTCCATCTCTCCTAATTTGCCTGCTATCTCTATCTCTGTCATTCAGTAGGGAGGGAGGGAGGAACTGAGGTTATCATGTAGACACTAAATTGAGAGAGAGTCTTTTTGTTTGGTTTTGCTTGAAGTAACTGCAAAAAAAATTTAAATTTGTATTTATATGTTGTAGGTCTGTAAAATATTCATTGACTTGGGAAACATTGCATTTATTGAACTGAAAGAATAAATCTTAGTAAGTGGAAAGTGGTTTTCTTTGAAATGTAAATACTGTATTGGCCCCAACTAGGTGATTGTATGACTATCGCCCTTTTTGGGAAAAGATTTACAACTTGGATTAAATTACTCTTCTTGGCTTTTTACTCATGACATGGTTTCAGTCTCTCTCCTCGGCTTTGCTGTGCGGCCACGTGGTTAAACAGAGGAGAGAGACTCAGCGCGAGCAAATGACAAAACTCAGCAGAGACTCACACTGGGCTGAATTAAAACAAGTGCACATAAATTAGGTAAATACCTAAACATAGTCTCTCTACTATCTTTAGCTGTCATTTGGTTGTGCTTGGATTCTCTCTTCTCCTCTGTTTCATCGCGGGCGGGGCTGCAAAAAACATAAATGCAAAACAAAAAAATCCAAATCTGTCATCGTGGCTCAGGCTGCAACCCACCAAGAGGAAAGGGGTGCAATGTACGGCTGTATCTAACAACTGTTGTAATAGTTAATTGATTATTGAAGCAATTAATTGGTTCACAAAATGGTGTAAATTAGTAATCACTGTTGTCTTTTTTTTGTTTTGTCCAGACCAACAGTCCACAACCCAACAATTATTATTTTACTATTATAAAAGACTAAAGAAACTAGAAAATTATCATATTTAATAAGCTGGAACCAAAGAATTTGAACACTTTCTTTAGTTTGTTTTGTTTTAGGAAATGAGAGGATGTGCCAAGATTACACATATATTATTTTATTTCTTTTGCTTTCAGTGGGGGCCAAGGAAGGGGGACGAGAACTGTTTGATGACCCGTCCTACGTCAATGTGGATAAACCCCGGACCCCAGTTGCAGCTAATGGAAATGCTCACAGAGATGTTTTTGACATGAGTAAGTGTGGGGGGAAGTGAATAATTGGAAACGGCGATGGCTGTAACTAATATCTAAACTGGCTTATGTTTTCACCATGAAGAAGGAAGAAGGGTTAATTGCTGTCGAAGGACATGCGCAGAGCAGTGTGTTGTGTACACTCTATACAAGCAGCTAATTGAAGAATGGTGCTGCCCACAGACGGCAGCCCTGGAGGAAGATAAGGGAATTAGAGTGGCACTGTCCATTACAGAGGCATGAATAAAATGCATAAAGCTTTTTACATTAAAGACACCATCCACTATCAGTGTATAGCAGACAGCTGTCAGAGTCTTTGGTTCCTTTTTCCAGTCGTATTTGTTGTAAACAGTAATTGAGACTACAGTAAATGGGTCAGTGACAAATAATATTTACAAGATGAGTCAAAAACTTTTTAAAATACAGTTTTAAGAAGCATTCATCAGGTCATTTTAGTTTATTTGAAGGTTTGTTTGTTTTTTTTTGCAAAAATCATGATTTTGAGATTTATATATATTTATATATGTATATATTCCACCTAAAATATAAAACTTCTTGATTCTGTGTGTTTTTATTTTTTTAACCTTTTTTTAAGAGAGTTAAACTATCTGGTCTCAGGTTTTTAGGGTTTACACCACATGACAGTTTTGTCACTGGCCCAAATAACAAAAACTCATATCGGCAAGCATTCAAGGATTTCAACAGAGAAATACAATATATGTATGTATTTTATTTTAAAGAGCCTTTTGACGATGCTCTGGGGGTCTCTGGGCATGGTGGCCCAAGCTCAATGATGGCGGCGCCCCCTCTGGTGGAGCAGTTGCAGTGTGAGGCCTGGTTCCATGGTAGCTTAAGTCGCAGGGAAGCCGAGAGGCTGCTGACTCGTGACGGAGACTTCCTGGTGCGGGAGTCTGGGACCACGCCCGGACAGTACGTCCTCACGGGACAACAGGGTGGTCAGCCCAAACACCTGCTACTAGTTGACCCAGAAGGAGTGGTGAGTGATGTCATGATGGCACGAGAGCTAATGTTCATGTTTGTATCTGTGCAGGTCATTTACCTCTACATTTTTTTTGCCTCTTAGGTTCGTACAAAAGACCATCGGTTTGAAAGTGTGAGTCACCTTATCAGTTATCACATGGACAACAGACTCCCCATCGTATCAGCTGGTAGTGAAGTGTGTCTGCAACAGCCAGTAGAGCGCAGGGCCTGATGTCACTCAAACCAATGAAATACTCCACCAAATATACACAGCACACCCATACAGAAATGCAACACACGTGACGAACATGCCCTCATACGCTATGATACCCAACGCAACACACAAGACTACATATGCACACATCAAAGCAAAGAAAGCCAAAAAAAAAGAAAAAAAAAAATCACCAGTTTCTCTGCAAAATGATTTCCTTGCTGCTGTTGCCACATATTCCTGTCCTTTCTGAAAGCCAAACTGTGAAGTGCAGTCACTCCTCGACTCCCACCGACCATCAGGCCATCCCCTCCGCAACGGAGAAGCACTGCTGCAATTTCTCAAATAGCCTACTGTGAACCAGGGAGGAGCCCTTTGCAAATTTCAGAACAGGGCGGAAAACAAATGCAATTTTTTTTTTTAAAGGAAAAAAAACAACTTGCCATTGTGGGGAAAAAAAAACTAAACACTCCTTACTAATACTTGGAATCATGTACAAAAAATTGTGGAAATGAAGAGCAGAAAAGGCGGCATCAATGGGACTTGCATTGGAGCATATGTCCTTTTTTTAATTCAGGGAAGGGATTTCCCTCCTCAGACTGTTGCGAGAGCATTTTAGGCGAAACACAAACTGGGTGGTGATGGTTCTTAAATTCAGAGACTGAACCAGGCGCAAACGTGAACTCTCCACCTCAAGCAGCAAACCTGACTTTGAGATCATTCTGCCTGGTGAATATGCATTTACGTGTTTGCTTCCAATCCAGGAGGACCAGCCTACCCCCCAACCACTCCCCTTTTAAAGACTTCTGAATTTTGACCCCTGGACTGATACCTGGCGATGAGAAAAGCTTGTATGCAAACCTGGGACTGCTATGCCAATGACCGTCATATATGTTCTCTATCTCTCTCTTTTTTTTTTTTTTTTTTTTTAAACGCAGTTTTCATAGTTTTATCTTGGGACTCATTACTTATCGGACATTCTGAGTTCAGGAGGATCTATTCAGCTGTATCTCTGTAATTCCTCTGCAAACACCGATATACAAACACCTTGACACCGTTCAGTCTACACCACCTGTCATGCCAAAGAACATGAACTTGGTGTCTAAACAGCAGAGGGAGCTATGGCGATTATCCACCGTTATCGGTCTCGTGTCCATTTTAGATGAAAGTAAAGAGTATATTACAAAAGGGTCTGTTTCACAGGGAGGAAGTAAGTTTTGTTTTTGTGCCTGAATACATCATCAAAAAGGAGATTTCAAAGTAAACTGTGCAATGATGTCACACATGAGCACAAGAACTAGATCATTGTGAGAAGCAGAGACCAAATCAATTGGAATTGCTTTTCAGTGACTCTTTAGTATGTGTTTGCATTGACAATCTATTGGTTATATCTATTTATTGGATAATTGGAGAGGCAGTAAAGAGTGTAGTTAAAGGAGACCTCATTCAAACAATGGCCAATAAGAAATGTTGACTAAGTCTAAGCAACAGATTTCCCTCCACAAAAACGATGCAAAGTCTGTTGTAGTGACTGGGTATTGCGTGTTATGATGCTTTATTTTTTAATCACTTGAGGGAAAAAATGTCCTTTTTTAAAATCCTTGTATCAAGAGAAGTGGGTTGGGGGGCAACTGAACATAAGGCTGTACGTTTAAGTGTATTTTCGAGGATTGCTATAGATGTTAAGTCAAATGTCAGTGTATTGTTTTCACAGATGTTTGAGGACGTGGAGGGAGAGACGTTCACACTATCTCGTTTCCTCTTCCTCCTCCCTCAGTTCATGAGGATGATGTTGTTTTTTATTTGTTTTAATATCTTTTTTGATTGTGCCTTGTTTCTTCAGTGCAGTCACATCACTTCAGATGCAGTCACCTTATGTACTTAATTCAAATGTAGTCATCTACAGGAGAATCTAATACAAGCCTCTCAGTTAAACAAAGACTCTGCAAAAATGACACTCCATTAAACACACACACGAACAGATCCAGTGATGGCAATCTCCTCTGATGCACATTCTTGCATTCAGCTTAGAGTCACAGATACTTGATGTCACTATCGGGGGGGGGGATATGTACCATGTATTTGCCATCTGTAAATAACATTGATTTTTCACCGGCAAGCTTAGTATCTGAAATCTCGTTTTCATAGCGGTATATTTAAAGATGTATTTGATAAGAAGAAAGAGCCCCACAACACTGAGGTAGCTCTTAAAGCCAATCACCCTTCCTAAGTCCCGCCCCCTTTCACTCTGTGCTCCAATAACAGTTGAGCAACGTCTGTTGACTTCCCCCTTTCCTGTACACTTGAGATATGCTTTGAGTTAGACTTGACCATGCTTAAGAGGAAACCAAATGAAGAAATTAACTATTACTTGGTAGGTATTTAAAGTCACATTACATCGGTGTCACACTCTCCATAGACACATTACATAATGTAAGAAAACGGCAGATAACTGGCCAGCCAACGTATTGCTACATCAAGAAGAACTATCACATGGGCCAGGTTCGCTTCATCCTTATTTCTGTGGTAACGTTAGAGACATTTGGAATAAAAAATGTTTATTACTTTTTATTACTTCCTTATGTTACTTACGTACCTTTGCTGCAGTTTTCTTTCTTGTCTATTCTTTTGTCTATTTAATTTGGACTAGCATTTAAACCGCAAAAGTTCCCTTACCTATCATAGAGTAATGGTACTTTAATGGTCCTCAGAAGGGGAATAGAGGAGACGGACTGTTTTCTGTTGGTTAAACTTTACCAGCCAACCAATAGTAACTAAGGGGGGCAGGACTTAGGAAGAGTCCATTGAACCTGTGTAAGTGTGTATGATTGACGCCAAAGTCTTGATATTTGAGAAGGGATCCTTCAAGCTAAAGCTTAACTCTCAACTAGTCGTCAGACCCCATAGTGGGCTCACATGTAATCTAACATGCACAAGACACATACCAGAGTGGCAGCTGGGTCAGTCACACACCCCCACACACACACTCTGCCTGTTCAGGTGTTTGTACAGGTCAGAAATAGGAAAACATGAGCTTTAAAGGTAGAGTATGCAGGATTTAATTAAATGTAATCATTGAACCTCTTAATACTTATAACCCACTAGTAGTGTGTGGTGGTGTGTTTATGTGCGGAGACCCTGCCCTCTGCCTTTATTTTCTACTTTTATCATTGTTTTGGTGGACGGGGATGTCCTGAAACACACCCGTACAACAAGAAAAGTAGAAAATACACCCGCACTGCTATGCTGCAAAAAAAAAGCTATCTTAACAATTGAAAATATCTTGTATTGGGTACAATTAGTCCAATATTAAGTAGAATTATTTTATTCCATGAGCAGATAATTTATCTTGTTTCAAGTTTATTTTCTGGATAGTCAATGTAACCTTTTTTATTTTATTTTTTTAGAAAATAGAAAATGTTATTCTTGGTTTCTTAAAACAATACCAAATTGAATTAAGCCAATGGAATAACATAATTCTAGTCAATATTGAGGACTAATTGTACCAAATACAAGACAAATTCAACTTGATAAGATTTGCCTTTTTGCAGTGTAGTGGGTGCTGTTTCAAGGTTATCTGGGGAATGATTTAGTCTATAAATAGTTTTTAGGGAAATCCTGAATACTTTGCCTTAAGTTCTGCTATTACTGAGTGGTGTGTCTGATGTGTGTTGAGACCAATCCACCTGACCCTCTACATCATTAGTGAACTGATCCTGTGTCATCATTGTCCATCACAGTTGCCTTCTGTTGCATGAAAATCCTTTCAAAAAAAAAAGTGTTGTTTGTTCGGTGATGGTGATATTGTGGATGATGCTGTTGTGTTGTTGTGTTGAATTTTGTGTTTTTGAAAGCCAAAGGTTACTTTCAAACTGCGTGCACAGATATTGATTTTTACTTTGTTTCTGTTTTAATACTTATTTTTGGGGGGAAACATGTCTGTTTACACCTGTATCTGAAAATATAGATTGCATATATAAATACGTATATCATTCAACTCTCTTTGTGAGTTTGGCTTTTGATATAACTGGGCTCCATTACATTTTGCAGCCTGGTTTCAAAACAATGCACAAACTGCTAGAAGGTATGATCCATAACCTGTCATATACTGTCCTGAACAAAGAGTGGCATGTAGTGACGGTGCTGTGTTGGAGCTTGCTGGAACCCTCCCGTTTGTGGGTAGGTGGAGCCTTTAACAGTAGGGGGCTGATTCAGGGATTATTAGGGCCCAGGGAGAGCCTACAACAGAGGGGAACAGAGCACAGCCAAGTTAAACAAGGCCTTTAATCAATCAGCAGATGTTTGAAAGCAGAGAAGGGTCGAGAAAAAGCCGGATGTGAATGGAGGCGGCCTGCAGTTTGTATAGGAGGTTATAAGTAGAGGAGCCATCTGTGCCGGGAATACGGAGAAGACCTCAGCTGTCGCGTGAGTCCAATCCGATCCCATTTGTCTTGACTGCCCCCTGCCCTGCTGCTGCCTCCTGTTCCTCCTCCTCTTCTCTGGAGCCATGCACCCTCAGCGTCCTCTTCCCCAGGCCATGCCCTCGTCCTCGCTGAGACAGCACCTGCGGGACATCGCCATGGGCCTCGGACGAGGCAAGAACTTCCTTGGGGGAAACATTGCCTACAGTTTCATCCAGTCGGTGAAGGAGTGCCTCTATTTCCTCCTCTGCTGCTGGTGCATCAAAGAGATCCTGGACTGACACGCTGATAGAGTAGATCAAGTGGTCAGCCATTGATTTTTCCACTGTCGCTGTTGGCTGCTCTAGTGTAATTTTAACCAGCTTTTATATCATCAGAGATGGAGTGTTTGAGCAGTGGTGCTGGCAAAGCATGGGCAAGTATCACCAAATAACCATCAAGAGGACAAACAATGCAACATTTCTGTGGTCTGTACTTCAGTTTTTGAGGCAGTGCAAAACGTATTCTCTCGTATTTCAAATGCTTCCCCTTTCTGTTTTGCAGGTGTCTATAGGACTCTCTCTTTGTGTTCTTCCCAGGAAACACAGTTGCAGATGCAGATGTTCATTGTGGGGCTGGTTCTGTTCCCTCATTTTTTAAATAAACCTTGCTGATCTAAGATCTGAAGAGATGTGGCACCCCTGATTGTGACGTTCACTGTAAAACACAAATTGGTGTGATAATAAAGGAATGAATGAATAGAAAAATGTTACCTTAATGTCTGCATTTCTGTTTGTTTTGATCAATCCTGTAGTGAACACATACCCCACAGCTAAAAAAAATAATTGGTTTTATGAAGAAACTTTAAGGTATGTATTTATTTAAGTTGGCCTACATTGAACAGAAGGATACAATAATTATTTTTTTTTCCTTATACTTAATTAATCTAAAGATGGAAAAATGTCTCCACCAGTTCAACTCTGAATACTGAGTGCCAATGGGTACCATTTTTACAGTCTTGATATGACCCAGCCGGGGATCGAACCCCCGACCTCTCAGTCTCAGGGTGGACACTCTAGCACTGAGCTTAGCACCAAAATATCGCCGTCAACCTGGATTCACCCAAACGCATGGACTACAACACACTCTATGGGTCACATACCTCTCTTTCACCTGCGCGTGTCAATCAACTTGGAAGTTAAAGCAGTGAGCGGTGAGGCGCCTCGTTGCTATTGGCTGGAGCTGGAGGACAAGGGGTGGGACCAGCGCGAATTTCGTCTGTGATTGGACGAGAGGCGCGTTGCTCCTGCACGTTCAAAGGAGGCATGTTCTCTTACTAGTTCTCAAGTTGGATGAGGAGCCTTAGAAGTGCGTCTTTGACGTTCTGAATAAAGCGGCGGACCAAAGGTAAGAAGGAGCTGGATTTAAATGTACGTTTTATAAGAAATCTGTTGTATATTTTGTTTTTGTTTTTTAAACCGTATTTCATTATCCCGTAACTTCGTCGTTTGACTCTTTCCTGGTTCTTCGAGTGAGTGTTGAAGTGACGTTAGAAAGTTGTATTTTAAAGTCTAATGTTAACAATAAGCTAGTGTCTACATTCCCTCATAAAACTGGCCCCAATGCCTTTAACACATTAGTTTAGCGGCGTGTTCCGCCGTGTTTATCTTTTAGAACCATCGCCATATGACATTTCCTGTTAAAGACGTCACTTCTTCACTCACAGCAGCGTGTAAACATCACGAAGCTTAAACCTAATGCTCAACATGTTCGGTGTTCTGTTCCTTCTGTGTGTGATGCTAGTTCTGTTTCTGTCCTAACATTGCGGTCCTATTGGCCTTCACTGTACTTTAGTTCTGACCTTTTTTGGTATTTTTTCCCCTGCTTAGACCCAATGAAAAGAAGATCAGTCTCACAGCTGTTACCATATCCATATATCTGGTTGTATTTTTCTTAGGTAGGTGGGGAAAAACCTTTCGGAGTGTTGCATAAACCGAACTGGTGGCAGATAGTGTAGGATTTGTAAATATGCAAATTTAACCCTGCCTACAAAAGCAATAGATAAGAGACCAGGCTACAAGCCAATGACTTTTCCTGTGTTAAAAGCTACCAGCTTTCTGCTGCATTTAAGAAATACCTTGTTTTTTTTTAAAGCTCTCTGGCTCTGTTGTGCCCCTGTTCCCCTCTTTCAGTCTCTCATCAATCTCATTGCAGCTATATTTAGCAAATATCTATTTAAGCCATTACACTATATGCTCCTCAGGCCCCAAGCTAGATTCAGTAGTCTTCTCTTGGGAGGCACTCGATTAGAAGACCTAAATTGCAGAGCAGGGAGAGAATTGAATTTGGCAAGTGAAGTGTGTCATTAGACGGTGGTGTTAAAGTGAGTGGTTGGTTCATTTCCGTATTCACTGAAAAACACTAGACATAGATAGATAGATAGATAGATAGATAGATAGATAGATAGATAGATAGATAGATAGATAGATAGATAGATAGATGTTTTAGTGTATTTTTGGTTTAACTGTGAGGCTTGTGGAGGATTCTCTTGTAGGTGATTTAATATTAAGTAGGCTACATAGGGTCACTGCACTGAAGAAATAAGGCAGGATTAAAAAGATTTTGTTTTCCAATCATGAGCTGAGGAAGGAAGAAAAAGAGGAAAGGACTCCATTCATGTCCTCAAAATCTGTCCCTGAGAGTTTAGAACTAGGCTTCAATATGGCAACATTTGACCAGGCAGTGAATTGTCATATGTCAAATGGTCTATGCAAGACTGCTGCTTAAGTGATCCAGGTCTAAAAGGTGTTTTTTTTTTTTTTTTTTTTTTTTTTTTTTTTTGGTCAGACACCAACCTTTCCAAGAGGAGGTTGGATGAGGGAAAACTGTGCTATCACATTTCCCGTTCTCTGACATTTGAAAGAAACGAGTAGTAAACTTGGTTTGTAGGCGTCCATTAAGGGGGGGCCGTGTCTTTGAAACGGACAGCCCCATTCTGCTGTCTATATATCTAGAAACAGTCCTGGCCTTAGTTACCCGTGTCTCTGCCAAAACATTTCCCAGCCGTCAAAAGCCAGGGTGACCAAAGGGCCCACGACACACTTAAACTGCTAATGAAGAACTGAATGCTCCAAGGAAATTGGACTTCCTGCGTGTGAACACACACACACACACACACACACACACACACACACACACAGTGATGTGTTAACACGTTACAGTAGGTTCTTTATTGGCAGAATGGGTGAGGCTGAATAGCAAAGGCATGTACTTAAATCCTGTGCATGTGTAAACAACAAGAATACATTACTTGCACTATCCAGACCTGCACTATCCAGACTGTCACCCTTATTACAGACTATTGTCAGGCATCTGAACAATATTCCACAGATGTTTTCTTGCTGCTATTTCAGTAATTGTATTTTACTATAACATCAACCTGTTTTTTCCCTCCAATTCTCTTTTGAAGGCCAATGATTTATCTTTTTGGAAAATCAAACAGCTTTGGGTGTGGCTAATATGGTGACTTACAATAAGGACTTTTTATTGCACCCTCATCAGTCTATTTTGATTATGTCACATGCATTCCATTCCATCTAGGTCTGGGCAATAAAACAATATATATCAATATATATCATCAATAAAATAAGAAAACCTCTCACTATAATATCAGTAGTTTCACCCAAGATTTCCGTTAAAAACAAAGCTGTGCCTCTTTGGCTCATAAATGTCATATATTCACTGATAATGAAGCGACCCTTGAATCAAACAGCCACTCATTTTACCCCAAATCAAGTTTAATATAAAGTGGTTATTTTCATGCTTTTTTCTCCTCATCATTATTTAAAATAGATAATTGAAAATGGTCGGTAATCATCATTATCAACTTATATGAAATATTTGATATCAATATATGAAGTAGGGGCGAGCATTTATTAAGCATAAAAAGCCCCCCAAATATTTAAAAGAAAATCATCAGTGACTGATATTGATCCATATGTTTTAATCAACAGGCTTTTCACCCAGCTCTGTTTCCTTCACATCTCATCACTGTTAAATCACCTGTAACCAACTATTATTCTCATCTAATCTGTTGTGTGTGTGTTCTTCTTGTGTTGCAGGACACAGGCAAAGCCTGTAGGGGGCCATGTCTGGCAGCAGCAGCACCAACAACAGCTGGACCATTCTCACTCCTGAGGTATCGGATGCTTTGAAAACAGCATAAGAATATGTGGAGTCACTGTGTGCATGACCTCAATGAAAATGCATTATTTAAAAAAGAGAACTCTTTGTCCCACTTGAATTTTCTTCTGGGTCACCTGAATATGAAGTAGGTTTCTGTAATACGACTGTCGATGTTTCTTTTCTATCTTCCAATTTTAACTATCTGGCGATGGTATCTCAATGGAATTAATGTCTATGTGTTTAATTGTATGCCATATGTCTTTTTGTGTTTTTGTAGCAGGAGACTGCTGCTGAAACCCTGAGGCCTCTGGTGGAAGGGACGGAGCACCATGAGGAAAGCCACTCATCTGCAGCAGGTTGTTTTCACAGTATATTTCATGGCCATGACTCAATCCTTCTATACTTTCTAGTTCTTACTTTCCTACTTACTGCCTCTTCACCACTGATAATAATTCAACCTGAGAAGGGAAGTGTATGTATAACATCATCCCTGATTATCAATCTACATATACACACTGGTGACAGGTGTCCTGACTCAGAGTTGTTCCATTTCTTGGAGCCACAATTGACAAATGTTAAAATACTGCTCTGACTGACTCCCCACTCCACTCCTGTGTCTGTGCTTGTGTTGGATGAGCCAGGCTCTGCAGAGAATACCCAGCCTGCAAAGGACACATCATCCGCTGAGGATGTGCTCCCTGTGGAGGAACACCTGGTAAGACAGCAGTGTGTTCTACCATGTAGTAGCACTGTTTGTTACGTCTCAGCTCAATATGAAATTATAGTCCATTACTCTTTTGCTTTGTTGCTTTTCTTACTGTTTTTCTCTGATTAAACCATTGTTTGGCTGAATATTATGTACATAAAACTACTAACCATAGAAAATGATGATAGCTCCATTATAACACTTGTAACTTGTATCACTTAGTGACTCATTTCGGCTGTCTCCTTCTACTACTGCTTCTTGGCTTCAAATAGTTTTGTTCATAACTTGTTCAATGTTTTGTGCTCAATAGACACACAAGGAGAAGGTTGGAATATAAAGCAAACTAGGGCTGCATTGTGCAACATTTTTAGCACAATGCATTTAATTAGCATGAGAGCCACGTAGAGATAATCTTATTTGCTATATATATATATATATATATATATATATATATATATATTAGTAATTTTAACTCCATTATATGATTTTGGAGATTGCAAATGCCCAGTTTTATGATCAGCTCCAACTCCACTCAGTTTTCTTTAGAGTGAAGACATTGCAGATGGTATCATATGACCCTAAGGCACCTATTGGTGCCACATATAGTCAATCAACATGAACAAAATAAAGGTTTTGTTATTATTTCTGTTAGCACAGATATAAAATTTGTCTTTTAAGCTGACACTTGATGTCCTTGATGTTTTTTTTTTTGGAAAATTTAGTTCTAGTTCACGGGAGAGAATTTGTGTTCATAGTTAAAATTATGATGTTAAACAATAGAATTTAGACTTAAATATACTTTCTTGGTGTTAATTCTGCATTCATTCTTTGGTTTTGTATTTTAATATCCATTATTTAAAGCTTCAATATTCAGAAGAAAAGGGGAAAAAATGTAATCATGATTGTGCGAAAAAATATAGAGTTATCTAAATCCATTTAGTGGGAATACCTTCAGGAATTTTAACGACCTTATTCTAATACCCAGGTATCAGAAGAGAAAAAAGGAGAGCTAAGTGAAGACTCCAGCTTAGATCACCACACCTACGTGCCCGCCACCATCACTGATGCCCCCGTTCCATCCTCTTCAGAAGCCTTGAATAGGTCCATCCCTGGTGATGGCGCACTCAGCCAGTCAGAGAGTGGAGTCGAGGGCCCGGCACGGTCCAGCACAGATCCAGATTCTTTCTCTGACTCCTACACCTATGTAACCCCCACCCACAACGAGTCCTCGGCCTCGGCGCTCAGCACAGAGACTCTGGGAAGGGCGGAGTTTACGCAGGAAGAAGAGAGGCTGGAGCAGGAAGGAGAACTGCATCTGTTAAATGAGGAGGAACTACAACAGGAAGGGGAGGAGTCAGAGCCATGTCCAAGGACAACTGACTTAGGCAAACAGGCAGGTATGAACCATAAGATCTCACAAGATTTGACTCATGTCTGTGTTGTTTTTCAAGAAACTGTGCTTTAAAATGAAACAGTGCTAAAAAAAAAAATCTACTCAGTTGAGCTTCAGGTTTTATTTTGTGTGTCTCTCTGTCTCTGCTATATTCTTGGCAAAGATGATCCTTTCCTTTCTGTTTTTGGAGACTAAGCCGGATATACTTTGTCTTTGAAGTGTACTTTGTGGAACAGCCGGTTATGGACTAGTTCTGTATCTTAGCCAGGCGGACGTCTGGAGAGGCTCCGGTTGGCGTGAGGACGAGAGAGTGATGTGACAGAGAAAGTTTAAGTTGCATGGTACCCTGCAGAAATAAATTGGCTTCGGTGGGACTGGGACTTTGGGAAATTTTATTTATTTATTTCAGTGTGGTATTTTTTGGTCTGAATAATTTTGTCTCACTACAGCAATACAAAAATAAAAAGAAAACTTTTGCTCTATTTGCCCATTAAGAACTGAGTGTCCAGTGAGTTTCTTTATAGGGACCATTTAAAAATGCTGCACGACTAGATTGGAAACTTGGAAACTATGTTGGTCCAAAATCAAACATTTGCATAATTTTTT
Source organism: Lepturacanthus savala (assembly GCA_030544235.1). Taxonomy (NCBI): domain Eukaryota; kingdom Metazoa; phylum Chordata; class Actinopteri; order Scombriformes; family Trichiuridae; genus Lepturacanthus; species Lepturacanthus savala. The sequence goes on from CM060467.1 coordinate 29,260,596, forward strand.
AGTAAATTAATTTAAGGTTTAAATATTATAATTTAAGCTTTATTTCTGCAGTAATATAACCAGCGTGGCAATAAAAAGCAGGTCCTACCTGCCATAAGTAGCTTTGTCTCTTTCTGTAATGTCAAACCACTTACAGTTCTAAATTTGCTCTGCTGTCAAAAACAAGCTCTGTAAGTGTACAGATATGTGTCCAATAACATAACAGGCTTTTTGTATAAATTTAAATGTCAAAAAAAATAAATAAAAATGATACCTACAAAGAAAATGACCCAGTGTTTTCACCATTTTTGCCTTGCAGGTAAGTAATTGAATAATATCTAACTGATATTATACTCGTTCCTTCCTATGCTCCAGACTCCACAGGGGATTCTGAGGTTGGGGATGAGAAGGCCCAGGAGGGAGAGCCAGAGGTGAGGAGGAGGTCTCTGTTGGCAGCTCTGGAGCGGATTGGGAGGGCAGAGGAGGAGGAGGAGGAGGAGGAAGCAGAGGAAAACTTTCAGCTGCCACAGCGAGATGAAGGGAGCGGCTTCTCTGTGAACAAGTGCATCCTGGGTGCCGTCATTCTGTTGGGCCTCGGGACCATCTTTTTCTCAGGTAGACTTCACCATGTAAATTTCCCATTTAATTATGTCTGTAGTACTGTTACAGTTATATTAGACACGTTATTAATTATAGAGGTTAGATATGGGAACGTAATGAGGTACTAGACAGTGGACTAGATGAAGGGTGCTCTGAGACTGAGGTTTATTATACCTGCAGGTGTCTTCATGGACCTGGATGAGGGTAGGTGTGTGTTAGTGTGTGTGGGTGAATGAACGTGTGCTTTCTTCCCCGCAGCATGTGTGTGAATGTGCATGATGGAAAAAAAAGTTTTTTGCATCTGACAATTGACTTAAAAGCACTGCACGCTTTTAAACTTGTGACGAGCAAGAGAAAGAGGTGGATTTGTGCACTTTTGCAATGTGGCTTATTTGTTGTTGGCAAATGAAAATCTTGCACATGACCACAATGTACCCCAGTAATCTTTTCTACTTAGATTTTCTTCACATCACAATAACATGATGAAGTAAAAGCTGACAATTGACCAAATTAAAGACAATAAGAAATATAAGTAAAATACATACTTGACAGTATATGCTCTCACTATGGAATTCAAATTTCACTATGAAATTGTCTGTTTTTTGGGAGGGACAGGCGTTTGTGATGTGCATTGCAATGTAAAGCTTTTGCTTTTTGACAGTTTATACTGCTGTGTATGCGCACAGAAATTAAGCTTTGCATAATAATTTGCAGAGAGTGACTATAACACAAGGGAGCTGAAAGATACAGAAGTACCAAGAAAACAGGTCAGTCTGATATTAATTTGTCATTTTTTTTTCGAACTCACTGTTCTGTCGTGATCCTACTCTCCTCTAGTCTCAACTTGTATTCATTATATATGGCATTCTGTTTACCCACTTTTCAGTGCAATAAGTCCCACCGCATTCACTTTTCAGCGTGATATTCTCAGTCGGAGCCCGTCACTGACACCAGCAACATTACTGCCATCTACTGCCTCTTACAGACTCTCAGTCCATCCACCTCTCATTGTAATTCTGTCTGACAGGAATAATCCTGAGAAGTCATGTCAAGTCTTCCCATTGTGTTGTCATGTGTGTGCTGATGTTGACAGGAGTGGCTTAGTCCGGAGGTTCCTCCACCCCCAGTAGATGCTGACAGTGCAGATATGCTAAATAAGGTAGCTAATGGAAACCAGCAGATTTCTGAGCTGCAAGCCCAACTTCAGGTGTGACTCCATTCTGTCTCTCACCTTATCTCACCCCAGTGTCTGTGTCTGTGCATAAAACATGTCACTGAGTGCAATATTCTCACAGGATCCTCTTTTTCTGTTCTTTTTTTCTTTGTCGTTGATGTTCCCAACAGGCACAGAAGGAAGAGCTAAAAGTAGCCGAGCAACAGGCAGCAGAGGGAGCAATGGAGCGTCTACGATGGGAGGAGGTGGAGAAGGAAAACAGTAGGTTGAGGAAACAGATGGCATCTCTCCCTGTCCTTCAGAAAGAGAACGAGAAGATGAAGAGGGAGCTGGAGTCTGTCCTGGCTCTACAGAAAGAACTAGAAACTCTGAGAGCCACTGTGACTGAGTTAAAACTCTCATCAGGTACAAAGGGACAGAGGGAGGAGGTAGGGAGGAGAACATGGAGGAGGGAAAGGTGTAGGATAGTAGTTAGTAGACAGCGAGGGAAAGGCTGAATGTTTCTTTCTTCTATTCTTTATTTTCTTTCATTCTCACTTAAAGTTATTCTTCGTAGTTGCAGTAACTTCTTGTGTTTCCGTTAGCAGCCACTAAAGGAGCACCAGAGAAGCCCCCTGCGTCGCCCCCTAGCGGTCAGCCACAGGACGCCAAGCTGGCCACAGCTGGATCTACGGCAACGCAGTCCAGGACACCACTGGATGAACAAAAGGCTGAGAGGAAGAAAGATTTGAAGAAAGAAAAACATAGCATGGGTGACAGGAAAGAATGGCAAGAGAGAGAAAAATCTGAATGGAAAGAGGGAGAGAAAAGGGAGAGCAAACATGGAGGTAAAGCTGAATGGAAAGATGAATTTAAAAAGGAGAAACATGAGCAAGTGAAGTTTGACAAAAATAATGAAGGTAAGCAAAAGAAGCACAATGACGACAAACAGAGGAAGGAGAAAGACTGGAAGAAAGAAAAGGATAGCAGAGGGGACGGGGGAAAACCATGGAAGTACAGGGAAGGAAAGACGGAGAAGGAAAGAGAGTGGAGAGAAAAGAGTGAGAAAAAAGAACTGAAGGAGGAGAGAGACTGGAAAAAAAATAAGTATGAGAAACAGACTAAAGAGAAGCAGGGGAGGGGAAACGAGGAGAAGAAGGATAGGAAGGGAGGGAAAGATGGTGAGAGGAAGGAGTGGAAGAAAGTGAAAGATGGCTTTAAGGAGAGTGGCAAGGACAAGTGGGAGAAAAAAGATTGGAGAGAGAAAGGAGAGAAGAACGAGTGGAAGAGCAAAACCGGTAAAGAAATTAAAGGAAAGTTTGAAGGAAAAGAGTGGGAAGAGACTGAAAGTCCTGGTAAATGGAAGGATGAGAGGAAACATGAGAGCAAGAGTGACTGGAAGAATAAAAATGCTGGAGGCAATAAGGACTGGAAGAAGAAGGAAGAGAGGAAGCAGTGGGAAAAGAAAGAAGATGAGTGGAAGAAAGGACAGAAAGATAAAAAGCACGACAGGGAATGGGAAAAGGACCATTCCAACTCCCAGAAAAACAGAGATAAGCACAAATCTAGCGATAATCACCACCATGAAGAACATCTGTGGGGAGAGGAGGAGCCCCGTCATTCACACCGCCAACCCTCCATCGACCAACCAGAGTACTGGGCCCAGCAGAGAGCCCACCTCCAGCACAACCTCAAACCTCCACAGCAATGTAACTCACGGGAGAGCTGCGCTCAGGCCGAGGGGCTGCTCCCCGTCCCACTGGACGAGTTCCAGGCCGTCCTCCAGAAGTACCTGGACAAGGCTGAGGAGGTCGGCGTGGATCCTTCTATAAGAGAAGAGCTAAAAAACCTTGCTGCCGAGTTCTTCGCGGAAGGTGTTTTCACTCACGACCAGATAAGCTTCCAGGAGTTCGCTGAAGATTTGAGCGATATCTTGGAAGATATGGTGGAGGCGGACGAGGAGGAAGGAGAAGAGGATAGTGCTATAGAGGAGGAGATGGAGGAGTTTGAAAGAGAAGTCGTGAAAAAGTTCTCGGTGCCCGCAGCTGGAGAGAAAAGTGAGCAGAGGAAGGAAAGTGGACGAGCACGTGGCTGATGATAGAATCGACAGATCTGTCCCACGAAGCTTGAGTCATGACAGATGAGTTATTCAAAGGGAACACTTACTATTGGACCACAAATGCTTACAAGTATACATTTATGATCCTGGCACTGTTTTTAGGGATCTTTTTTGTACCCTTCCATCTGCTGTCCATGATATCCAACTTAGTTTAATTTCAGTAACATCATACACACAGTTGTGTTCAAAATAATAATAATAATCCTCTTAATAATTTATATTTTTGTGCATTGGGAACATGCATTTTATGCATGGACCAACAGAATTAAACTTCTGGAGTGGCCAACCCAATCCCCGGACCTTAATCCCATTAAAACTTGTGGGCTGACATCAAAAATGTGATTTCTAAGTTCAGAAGTTGGTCGACTCCATGCAACACAGATGTGAAATAGTTCTCAGAAACCAGATTTTACAACTAAATATTACTTTATTGATTCACAGGAATGCTAAATCCTGAAGATTCTTCAGGAGTCTTTGATTAGCCTATTTTTTCTTCATTTTCTGTGAAACAATTAAAAAATTGACACATTTTTCTTCACATTTTGATTTCAATTTAGGTTATAAAATGTAGTCTTCCCAATGTACAGAAATAAGTATTATAAATATTTTGGCTTTTCTCACATTTTTAAACACACTGCTATTATATTGAACACAACTATACCTTTACATCTGTTCAGTTCTACTTTTATCTCTAGAATACTGTACAGTCTTATCCACACACTGTATCTCTTTTGCAAAAAAAAAAAAGCACTGACATCTGTCTATTCACTGATCAGGCACATGCCTACAATATCAGATGCCATGTGAATGTATAGCTTGCTGTAGTCTGACTGTTTATGTCGGGTGAACTTCAAACTGTTAATAACCTTTTTTTTCTGTGTGAATTATGAGACAGAACATTATCATAGCGGCGTTGTATCATCATGCACCGATGCCACGTCCTCACATAATGGGAGAAACAGGAAAAAGCTGTGTAGCAGGTTGCAGAACACTTAGCTTAATGCTAACTGGTGACTCAAATATTCCTGAGTGTCTCACAAGTGTACTCACTTGTCAAAATCCTCAATTCTCCTCCATTCTCCACATCGAATTGCATTAACTTCTTTGAGATTCTAGGTTTTCTGTCCCCCAAAAAGAGTTGTGGCCAAAACATTTCACAAAGCACCCATACATGTTGATCTAATGTTTGCAGCAAACCGTTTTTTTTTCTTTTTGAATGAATGTACATATTTCATTAAACACATTTGTTTAAAGAGCAATGCTGAAATACAGAAATATATAATTAACTTATTTTATAGAGTTTGGTTTAATATAGTAAAAAAAACAAAAGGATTGGTTGGCACTTATAGAATTGACATGTTGAGCATGTGTATGTTTCTTTTCAGGTACAAAACTCTGCACTAAAATGTCCTTAGCCATTGTTGTATGTTTTATGAATTTGTTTATATTGATGAGCTTAATTATTGAACTGGCAAAAAGCATGTTTTCTTTCTGTTTATCTGCTAAGTTGCTTATATAAAGGCCTGTTACCACATAGAGGGTACCTTCACAGAACCACGTTCTTTGTTTGTTAGGATGTTCACATTTGCTATTATCTTCATAACAACAATATAATAAATCTGAAGCATTTATGTGGAGAAAATCTTTTATTTTGTCTTCTTTGCTCTATTTTGTTTCCTGAAATTGGTTTTACAAGTTAACTTGACTGTTTCCTTTGTTTCAACTCATAACTTAATGTTCACGCAGCCTACTATAGTGTTTGAGTTGTCTCAGCATTGTTTTATAAGTTGTTTTAACATGTAATCACTTAAAAGAAAAACAGCTGTAGCTAGTAACACACATTTCTACATTATTGTAACTCTGTTTCAAGTTAAATTACTACATTTATATGACTTCCTGTTTCAAGATGAAAGAATCTTGTACCTCTGTTTTTCTTTTGTTTCAAAGGATAACAAAAGTTCAATCACATTCAGATTGGAAAAAATTCTTAACTAAGAGCAATGAATTACTGTAGGTTTGACTTTGAAGGTTGGAAGTAAATGGACATAACTAAATTGGACTGTAATGTTTTACAGACTCTTCAAGGATAGGATGTGGTGGACTGAAGGTGAGATATTTGGCTTTATGGAATATCAATAATACTTTTATGGTTGAGCAATTACGATGACTTGGAAAGTTAATGGAATCTGTAAATGATTTAATATACTAATGGGTGAATAGACACAAGGGGTTATTCATTGATGTGTGTTTACTGCAAAGGAATGAACTGTCCATGCACCTTGAGGTGTCTTTGCCTGACTGAAGTTAACTTCATCCTTTCTCTGTCCACAGGGAGACTTTTCTTCTACTGCCCCTTGCTTTTATAATCTGTGGATGTGGATGTGTGGAGTAACATAACCTGATTGAAAGGAAAGAAGAAGAGCTGCAGGAATGAGAGGTTTTAAAGTTATTATTATGACTTCACGTCATTCAGCCACTGTCTATCAATCATTACCTCGTTTAGTGACTGAAACTGATTTCTCTATTTTTTACATAAACGCTGCCTCAATATATAGAATGTGTTTTCTAACACTTCCAACATTGTACTGTATAACAATCACAAAACTATATATACATAATATCTATGTTATCTATAAGCAGCAGTGGAAAGTAAGTATATTTAGTCAAGTATTCTACTTAGAAGTACTTTACTGAAGTAATATATTTTATAGATTCTCTTATCTATATTCTATTAAATTGTCACTCTTTTTTTATTTGCTATACAATTTGTGTTAAAGGCCAAATATGATGCACTACTGTTACTATTCATCTACCTAAGTATCTAAAATTGGCTCCATATTGACGGACTAAAACATTAAAATGCTCTCACATGTTTTTAATGGTTAAAAACAAGTCGTATAATAAAGTGTAATAATATAACACTGTCTGCATAATAAGTACTTTTACATTTTGCTCTGTAATACATCTGTACTTTTACTTAAGTCACATTTTCAATTCAAGACCTTTACTTGTTATTGAGTAATTTTTTCTACTAAAGTAATATCTACCTTTACTCTAAAAAAAAGGATCTGAGTAGTTCATCCACCGCTGTCTAAGAAAAAAATAACAGTGGTTTGTGAGAGACTGATACTTAGTAAGTCTCAACAAAGTTATAGTCATCCTTCCACCTTCTATTGCCAGCAAAGTTTCCTGCTTTATACAGCAGACAAATCCTTAGACACAAACACAGCCACAGTTATGCATCAGTTAAGACACAACAGCAAGCAGCAGTGCCCTGTGGAAAAATCTGATGCTTTGTATATTGGACCATGATTGCTGACTCCTTTCTGCAAGCTATTCATCTTATGTTAGTAGCTGCTCTCTCTTTCCTCAATGATGGCCGGGGGAATGGAAGGAGGAAGGCTGCAGACGGCCTATTCACGTGTATGGGAGTATAAATGTGTGTGTGTCTATGTCATACAGCTGAGACTAGAAAACTAGGTGTCAGGGTATTTGGATGATAAAGCCATTGTGCTTGTTAGCACTAACTGCCTCCCTAATAGGCCAATTGTGCACCTCTTGTCAGAGCTTTGGCTCAAATAATAAACCCTGTCTGAGGTGAAACCCAAGTGTCTCGTTTTAAAAAGTTTCTGCAACACAGAATGCACAATTATACCTGATTTACTGGTTTCTTCTTTGCAACTACAGTATTCTATCCACTTTTTCCACGCTCATACATATGGAAAAAAGTGAGGCTAACTGGGGAAACACATTGAAGTATTTGAACACATATATTATAATACATTTTAACCCATCCAAACTCAGATTGTCAGAGGCTGGTTGAGTTGCATCTGAAAATGCACGGCATGGGAAAAGGTCAGAGGTGTTTGGGAAACAGGGTTTACACTTTTACTCAAAGCAATAAATGCTGCAAGATGAAAATATATAAATAGAAATGAATGAGTGATTGATGTTATTACTTGGGAGAGATAGGTTGTAATGAAGGGGTTTGTTTCCTCACAATTTATCCTCCTTGCCGGCATAACTAAGATGGTGAATCTGGGATTTGTATTTCCAGACCAATCCCCGGTTTAAATGCATCTGTTTATCTTCTTTCATAAGTTAAATTTGATATGTTTCATACATTTGCTGTCATTTTGATCAACAGTGTTTCTGTTTCTCATCTTTCCTGAAATATATTGCCAAGTTTCCTTTCTTTTCCGTCTGCCAGCTCGCAATGGAGTCTGCCATCGGTGTGCTGGTGTCCCAGTTCCAGGAGTCCTGGCAGTGACGGCTCCTCTCACACACACCGAGCACAGACCAGTTCCACATGCTGGCTGCATCAGAGCTGCCTGACTCCGTCAAGGTAAGGATTCATTATCTGAGTTAGACAGAAAACACCAAAAAAAGAAACATTTTAATGACCCTACTGGTAAGCACTTGCTTGTGGAGCCAAAGCCTGATATAGCGTATTCCTCTGTGCCATATACACAGTGCTGACCTCCTCCTTCATTATGATGAACAGCATTGAATCTGCAGCTGAAAATAGTCCCTGACAAATGGACAGTTCACTCATATTTGAGTAACTTTTGCTAAAAAAAAAATGGGTTATGACAAAAAATGACAGTCTTTAGTCTTTTTTTAGAATAAAAAAAATGCATTAAGCATATTACATAGAAGCTTAGTGATAAATTGCTGTTTTTCCTTTTTCGGTGGTGGAAGAAGTTCTTCAATTCTTTACTTAAACAAAAATATCAATAAAAGAATGTAAAAATACTTCATTCCAAGTAAAAAAGCTGCATTCATAATCCTACATAAATTAAATTGTAGTAGTATCACCAACTGAATGTATTTAAATTTCTAAAGTAAAGGTATTTATTTTATTTGACTGTGACTAATATGTTAAAAACATTCAACAGTTAATATATAAGAAGTATTTGAATTATTGTAGCTGGTGGAGGTGGAGCTAGAATGAACTGCTTTATAAGAGTCACATCATAAATCTTTTTGAGATTTTGAGACACTAGATTAGGTTGCCAGAAGTATTCGTATCTGCATGTTAACATAATATGGAATGATAACGAGTGAAAAAGATTACAGTGAAACACATATCCCAGGACAATAGGTGGCAGAACCAGGGTCGGTAAAAAGAAGAAGAGAAGGAGAGTTATTTACAGTTGGGTCCATTGATATACATAAGAAGGGTAGATGTGTCATCCACACTGATGGCCAATAGAGTTGAATGTCCACACCTGGCGGCCATCTTGCCATAGGCAGCTTATTGTAATGGTGTATGTTTTGAAATGGTTTGGTTTGTATAAACATCAGAGATGTAATTATGGCACTGCAAACTTATATATTTTTTAAGTATATATATTATATAGTTATATAATTATAGCCATGTTGTCAAGTTTTCAGTGAGATGAGAGTATTTGAGTTTGTTCAGATCACTCACCTTCACTTCTGTTCAGTACATCAGGAAGACTGTTGCCTGGGACAAGATGGCCGCCAGGTGAGGACGTATGAGTCTGTGCTGTAAGACATCTAGACTTTCTTATGTATATCTATGGTTGGATCAGCCTCTGATTGGTCAAAAGGTTCTCACAAAGCCTTATGGGAAACAAACATGCTCATTAGCGACAATGCTGCAATATATGATCAATATGTTATAAAATATGGACAATAAAATGGACAATATTGTATCTACCCTATGAATTTATTTTACAAAGCCCCCCGAAAGAGACACGAGTTCCTGGGTGGATAGAAAACTTTCTAAATGGGCTACAATCACATTGAAGGCAGCGTTGGAAAAGCGCAACTGTTAGCTCCTACTTCTGGTCACAGTGACGTTACCGGTTGCAACAATGCTGGTTATCCACAGAAAGTCCACAACGGCGTTGTCCAACCTTCTCACTCTGGAAAATATTGAACTGGGTCGCCAACAATGGAGCCATCTTTACGCAAGGCAGGATCAGCATGAAAGTTTGGTAGATCTACACAACTCTGTCATTGTGGGCGAGGCCTGAGAGATGCAGAGAAGCTGCTGAAGGCTTCTGACCTGCAGCTTCTCCTGCTGCGAGGAGCAGAAGAACAGAGCTGTGCTCTGTTGATGAGCCACTTAGGGAGAGTCTTCCGGAAAGAGAGAGAACAAAAGCCGGTGATCTGCCTTTATACCTCTGGTGACATCACCGTTGAAGGTGTGAAAAAAGGGGTTTCCTGGGGGGGTCACAAGGTCCAGGCTCAGCCAGGCAGAGCTGAGCAGACGTTGTCACATGTATCACCTCTGTGGGCACAACACAGGTTCACATTCCACCCAGTGACCCAAGTTAGCTACAGTTCAGTACAGGAAGATATTCCATGCAAGTTTGCTTTGAACCTCTATGTTTGCAAAAGCTTTTCTTATATTGTCTGACTCATTGAAAATGGGTATCATCTGGAAGCCACTCCTTTTTTTCTCTGTGAACATATGATTAACTGTTAGTCACTTTTCTTCAAAACAGCTACTTTTGTTCCTTTTACTGAACAATATTTACAGTAAGTCGAGTAACTAAACGTCTTTTTTAGAAGAATATGATACTGTTTCCACTCCAGTCTTTGATCTGGTAGAGGGGGAAAGCTTAAACCTACATCTCACTACATTTAATATTTGATCTGAAACTTTCCACAGTTTGCCATAAAAGCTCTTTTTGGGGGACTCTGGTCTTGTCTAGTTGTGGTCGCCCCTGCGTGTTCTCTGCCTGCTGAACTCAGAGCACAGTGGCACGAAGTAGTTCTTGAAAGAATACAAGGCTGCTTTTTTTTCCAAGTGTGGAAAATTCCATGCTCTTCTGTTTGCATGAATGGTCGAAATAATCACAGCTGCCACTAGATGGTGACAAAGCCAAGGATCCCGGTGCCAAACCACCTCTGCTGCATGAATTCGGTGTACGTGCCAGTGGTGTCAGCTTGCTTCTGTCTCATCTCTCTCATGCTATTTGCCGTTTTGTTTTTTTTAAACATTTGATACATGCACCTTCCTGTTTTTGTGCAGAATGCCGCTGACCCTGCTGCCACTGACCGTCTAATGAGCTCATTGGACAGGAACAACGATGGAGAGCTAAACTTCCTGGATTCTGGCAGCTGATTGGGTCCCTCGCAAGCGAGCATGGGGGTTCAGCCAATAGAGTGTCCTCAGATACTCCCTTACAGTTGTACAAGATCCGTTAATGACTAATAGCAAAAAACTGGAAACCAGCCAAGTGGAAAACACCCCGAAATTATGTGTGTGTGTCTGTTGTTTTGTTATTATCTGTAGTTTTACATTTCTGTTCACCACAATCTTTCACCAGTAACTGACAATTGGCATAAGCAGTCACACCCACACACACACACACACACACACACACACACACACACACAAACGCACTAACACTACACACGCATTCTCTGTTCTCTGTTTTCTTTTCAGACAACACATTCCCATTCTTCAACAGTGCTGTAGCCCTGTGTGTGTGTGTGTGTGTGTGTGTGTGTGTGTGTGTGTGTGTGTGTGTGTGTGTGTGTGCGCGCGCGTGCGTGCATGTGTGTGTGTGTGTGTACGTGCGTGCATGTGTGTGTGTGTGTGTGTACGTGCGTGTGTAAGCACTCTGTATTCTTGGCTCGTCTGAATTTTGGGAAAATACCACCTCACCTCTTTCCAGGACACACACAGAGAGGCTGGTGTTGGTGGATTAAGATTAAAATAATCTTATTAAACTGGTCATAAAATATAAATGAAACGTAAAAAAAAAACAAAAACAAATCAAGCTTTCATGTTAGTTTATTCAAACAGTTTCCTATCTGGTGGACAATATCTTTCCTTTCTTTGTACAAGTGAAGTTTCAGGGTGTGGCATCGATACATCTTTGTTGGGAGAGCTTTGAGCACACATACACACACACACACACACACACACACACACACACACACACTTGTTCCTACATGTTGAACAAGAGTTAAAAAAAAGACAAAACCAAAAAAAAAAGAAAAAACAAGATGGATATTAAAGTACACAAAACCTGTAAACAAACTGAACAACTTATCTCAAAGTAAATTATATAAAGTTTTTTTAGCAACGAAAATGTTGGTTACAAAATGTTGCCGTTGCTCAAGCTGCGCCTCTTTCCACATTCCTTCTCTCCCAGGCACACGCCCTATGACAATGAAAAAAAAAAAAAAAACGTCAGCTAGAGTCATAAGTTAAATCACGGAAAAGATATGTGTTGCTGCTTAATCTAGCCCGAGGAACTGAGGAGGAGGGTCAGCAGCCACTGAGAAAGAAGAAGCGCAGTAGCTGAAATATTTTGCTTGGCTTTTTTTTTTTTGGTTGGGTTCCTCTGTAACTAACGGTGAGTCCTGTTTAATTCTCATACTAAACTCCACTCAGCTTTCTGCTGCCTCATTAGCTGGATGGATCTCCTGGATTGTTCTCTCGATATAATTAGAAAAATATCAGTTTATCTTTTTTTCCTTTAACTGTGCCATCAATTTTTTAAATATATATATATTGCGCGCGTCTCTATTGTCGCTCCCCAGCCTGGCGGCCGCAGGGATCGGGTTGCCCTGCTTGGTAATCGAAACCCAGTCCCTTTACACTTCCAGGGAAACCGGAGTCCCGTTTACTTATTTATCCGCCCGTGTGTCAATCCTGCCTCCTGGTCTCTCTACAAATTGTTATAATTAGTTCTGGCTAAATGGACCCGGGGTAACCCCCCCTGATATCTCCGTTACGCACGGCGCATCAAGGGTTGAAGCCGTTATAGCCCCCCAATAAAAAAACAAAACCTAGAGATCAGCATAGCGGCGCTCAGATTTGGCTCTGGGATCGGGTCTTGAATTATTCACGTCACGATAAGACTCCGGTAGCGGGGACTCGAATGGCTAATGGAGGAGAAATAGCGACCTGGGCGATGACAGGTAATATTGCGCGCGGAGGAAGTGAGTCAGTCGCAACTAACGCAAACAACACAGGCAGCAGGGTGGAGCTGATCATTCACCGGGATTAATCAATGCTCATAAACTATCCGGTAGCCAGCAAGATAGAGAACAACGATGTGTGTGATGTCTGGGCTGATCCACAATCCAGACCTGAATCTAACCGGGTCCTACACCACTTGTAGTTGCTGCACCATGTGAAAGTCTGAGCAATGTTCATGTTCCATTGGATTTACGTAGGGAGGTCACATGACCCATGAACCTTGTATATACGTATATGTCCACATGTAGGTAGACTCTCTCTCTCTCTCTCTCTCTCTCTCTCTCTCTCTCTCTCTCTCTCTCTCTCTCTCTCTCTCTCTCTCTCTCTCTCTCTCTCTCTCTCTCTCTATATATATATATATATATATATATATATATATATATGTGTATATACAATCCGAGTTTGTTTGTGGAAAAGCAGATGACTCTTAGTCTCAGAGCAAACCAAAGCTCAGTGTCTTTGACCAAGGAGATATGGACATAACAAAATAGAAATATTAATAGGAAAAAGAAAATAAATGAATAAAATTCTCATAATGAAGAATGAAAAGCCTCAGTTTCAGTTCATCCTTTTTCCCAAAATTTAAAACTTGTTTTAAAATTTAAAATTTTCAAATGCACCATTTACTACATTGTTTAGTCTTGAATTCTGCTCCTGAATTTGAGACTTGTACCATAAAGCAAAAAGTCAAAAGTTCCATGCGATGGATTGGCAAGAAAAAAAGGAAGCACGACACTATATACATCATATATGTATATATTCTTTTTCCTCTAATCTTTGCTTTATCCTTTATGAAATGCTAAACTCTTTATGCCTGTAAAACCAAAGTGATGATGAGTCACAGTTACACATTGCATGGTCACGAGTCACTAAATGGCCAGGAAGAAGCTTCCTGTGTGTATAGAGCAAAAATTCCTGTCAAAAAAACATCGGAAAGGATCCACAGAGCAAATAAAACAACATGCTGGGCCACACACAAGCCTTGATTACTCTCGAACTGTTGTAATCACTAACTCCACGCTCCAAATCTGAATGTGGCCCATGTGCCTCAGAAGCTGTAGCCTCGTGTGTACTCAGTACACACACACACACACACCCAGTCAGGCCACCTCTTGCTCTAATCAGACAAAACCCTGCTACATGTTTCTTTCTGCCCGTGTTTATAATCCTGTGACCCTGATGTCTCCAGTTCTGACAGAACCCTCCTTGGTTTCATGTTCATCTCATTACACTGGGAAGACGCACTAATGAATGGTGACCTGTCACTGTCAGACGTTCCAGTAAATCCATTCCAGTAAATGGCCTACATAGATAACACACACACACAGACACACACACACACAGAGGCTGGTCTGCCTGCTGTTGGTTGCATAGGGGTTGTTAAGAAGGTGTTGGGACAATTATAGTCACCTATTAAATAATAATGAGCTGCACACCCTGATGATGACAGATGCTTACTTGTACGTAGGAAAAAGTTGTGTGTATTGCCTCCGTATGTGTGCTTGTGTGTGTGTGTGTGTTTGCCGGCATGGCCGGGAGACATGAAACACAATCCTGGGTTGTGGTGCCTGACCACAAGTGTGTTCTGCTCTCACTCAAACCAGTAATTAGGTTAATGCAACAGAAGTCCTAATTGCTGTCGTCCTTCTTTTGCTATGTGTGTGTGTCTTCTATCTGTCTGAGTTTATCTCTGTATATGGCTCATTGAGGTGTGATATCTGCATCAGATGGGACATTATAAAGGTTAATCAGCAACATCACCCCCCATCATTATTACCCATCCCATGGCTGCTGCCTCGTGCTAGTTTCAGTAGCAGTCCTGCAACAAAAAAGCAGCAGGGCCTCGCCCCATGCAGCTGTGATAGTATGGGTAGTGTTTGTTCCTGCTGCTTTTTGTACAGTTTTTTTTAGAGTGGTTGCCTTAGGACTCCTTGTTTGTCGAGCCAACGAAAAACTAAAAGGGAGTAGAAACACACACAGATGCCTCTGCAGGCTGAATTTTTTTCTTAACCCTTAAAGTCCTCCTCCATTTAAAAAACACATTAAAAGAAATTTTGCCTACAGTTCCATGCACACTCACCCGTTGACCCCAAGTTTAAGCATGCGGAAGTATGATTTTGTGACATTACAAGTTGTTTTAGAAACCAGTTATTGTACAAACAAATGAATAAATATGCAGCTTACACAAGTACACTTTGCTTTTCAGGGAAGTCGGAGCCATCTGGTGTCCACTTCTGAAATAAAACGTTTCAGGATTCACAGATTCTGGGTCTTTCTATGACAGACAAAGAGCACATGTTATTATTAAGAATGTTTAACACATTTTAATGTTTTTTATGAAAAAAATATATACATATATCAGACACAAGTTGATCCAAGAGTACTTTTATGATTTAGAACATGTGTGGAGGGGATTTTAAACTCAGTTTGAATGCATTCTCTTGTGTAAGAGGTCCACATGACATTCATTTGCACAGTCTACTGTTTAGTTACAGTACAAGAAATGAACAGCTGTGTGTACAGTATGTAGCTTATTACTGTTGTAAAAAGCAGCAAACACTATCTGTCTTGGTGTAGTGTTTTTGTGGTTGAAAACAAAACTTTAAGGTGTTACACCAACAGCAAATCATGCGATCGAAACTATGGAAACTAAACTTTACAAAGAGGAACCATAAAACATTGAATACATATTTATTTGTGGGTTGTATTTTTTTTTAATTTAATTTTAGATCTTCGTGGAGCTTCTTGTCACTACCCAAAAGTTATTTTAAATTCAAGCAGCTGTGTGAAACCTCTATTTTATTTGCAGATTGCTTTTCGAGACAATTACTCCATTGTAACAGCAGACATTTTGACTCACTAGAATTGAGTCATCATTGATTGTGTTATATATAACGGGGATTTTCCTGCTGTTTGTTAGAGCATTCATACTGAATACACACGTGAATAAACAACAAATATCCCAACTTGGGATTTGACATCCAATTAACCCTCATGTTGTGTTCCCTGTCAAATCTGACTGTTTCAAAGTTTTTGCCTCTGAAACATGTAGTTAATTTGATCAGATTCACCTAAGATTCCATGACTTTGTCCACAAAAAGAATTTCAGTGCACAATATAAATTGTTTTAATTTAATACAATTTTGTCTGTATAATTTTAAGTTTACGCACGCTTGGTGTTTATCAGTTAGAATTAATGTAAGAAATTGAACTCAGGTACAACTATATTTATCAGATGGACACACACACACTCACGCACACACACACACACACACAGCTTGAGTTTGCTGAAAATTTGCAACCACACCTGTTGCCAGTTCTCATAACATATTAATCAGTCCAAGACACACACACATACACACATGTACACCTTAAACAAATGTCCTTGGTAACCTTGGTAACTTCTGTGATTGTTCTGTGATGAACAGTAGAGCATGTTTCATCTGATTATTTCGTATAGTCACAATAATCCAGAAATTGTGTTTTTTGGAACTTGAATTCCAGATGTATAAGTTCAGATCAATGAGACAAACAGGCCATAAATAACCAATAGGAGTTCAAAGGTGTAATGTTCAGAGGAAGTTCATTCAGTCATCTTCTATACGCGCTTATTCCTCATTAGGGTCGCAGGGGTCTGCTGGAGCCAATCCCAGAGCATTACAGGTGAGAGGCAGGGATACACCCCAGATGGTCACCAGCCAATCATGGGGCACACACACCATTCACTCACACACTCACACTCACTATGGGCAATTTAGAGTCTACAATTAACCTCAGTATTTTTTTGGACTGTGGGAGGAAGCCGGAGTACCCGGTGAAAACCCACGCAGACACAGGGAGAACATGCAAACTCCACACAGAAAGGTCCCAGACCCAGGACCAAGGAGGTCTTGAACCTGCGACCTTCTTGCTGTGAGGCAACAGCGCTAACCCCTGCACCACCATGTCGCCCTCAGAGGAAGTTATGTTGATAAAAAAAAAATTGAACACAAGATATAATAATATATTAGTTAGTTTTAACTAGGACACCACATTGATGAACATGAAACCAACACAACATGAGGGTTAAACAAAGTCAATTTTTCCCTGTCCTCCCTGCAACTGGAAATAAACATTAAATAAAATGACCTCTTGACAAACTTTAATCTGCATGGCTCAAACTGTCAGTTGAGGATTATCTTCACATGGCTCTTGGATTCTCTGTCTCAGCAAAAGCAGAGACAGAGATGTTTGGCTCATTTCACCGCTGAAATGAGCCAAACATCTCTGTGTAGAGCTAGATGTTTGGCTCATTTCACCGCTGCTTGCCTGATGCTGGGTGAGGTTTCTCGGCTCTTGCAGCTCTTGACGTATGCGACGTGTTCCTACAGCATGTTTTGAGGAGGCCGCGCCTGCAGCAGACGGGCAGCAGGCGGTAATCTGAGATCCTGCGTCTTCCCGCTGGCTTGTGGGGATCAGATGTCCACCGTCAGAGATCACAGCTCCCATTGTATAGACCTCAGAGGCTCCCCTCTTCTCCAGCCTTCCATCACTCCCTCTTTGCTCTGTTTACCTCAGACAGCCCTGGCCCCTCTCCATTCCCTCACCTCCTCCTCTATGCTGACATCACCTGTGTGTCTCAGCTTTCTCACATATTTATGCTTATGGGGCATTTCACATTCAAATAACATTTCAAGATCTAACCCATTAATAAGGAATTGTCTCCACTTCATCGCTGCACATTTATGCCTTAACCCTCATGTTGTGTTGGTTTCATGTTAATCAGTGTGGTGTCCCATTTAAACCAATACAATTTATATTATGTGCTGAAATAGTCTTTGTGGACAATGGAATCTTATCATGGAATCTTAGGTGAATCTGATCAAATTAACCACATTTTTCAGAGACAAAAACTTTAAAATAGTCACATTTGACCGGGAACTTAACTTTCTCTGAGCATTACATGTTTTGATCTTCTATTTGTTATTTATGGCCTGTATGTTACATAGATCTGAACTTTGAGTTCTAAAAAAAGACAATTTCTGGATTATTGTGACTATAGGAAATAATCAGATGAAACATAGTCTACTGTTTATCACAGAATACTTTTGGTCCAGTGGTTACCAAGGACATTTGTTTTAAAAACATTTAAATCTGATAATGTCCATCTGATAAATGTAGTTCAATATAATGTCCATCTGATAAACGAGTTCAATTTCTTACATTAATTCTGGACAAGTCATTTTTTAGAGATAAAACTTTAAAACAGTTTAGATTTGAACATGAGGGTTAAATAGCAATAGTAATGCATATTTTGCTTTAAGCTTCACTATTATTCCAACAATGCACATTTTTTCATTATTTCCCACAGACATTCTAAATTAGGTGAAATATTTTTATATTATTCAAGTTCAATACCTTATGATTGCGCAGAATTGATTCAAAGGTTGTAATGTGCATTTCTGTAATCAAACACAAATATGTAGCAAACAACTGATACAACTGAAAATATCTTCCACCCAAGGCTGATGCAAATATATTTTCATATTAATGAGCCACCTGAAGGCAGGATTTCCGATTGTCAAAGGTGGCCATATCTCTTCTTGCTGCTTCCTATTCTAAGTTATTCTTTCTGCCTCTTGTCCTTCTCTCTTTAGACATGGAGGCAGCCATTCAGACGGTGGTGACTACATTTCTCAGTTCTGCCAGAGGGAAGGAGGACCTAAGCGGGAAAGCCTTCCAGAAACTGGTGAAGAAACAGCTGAGCGGCATCATGGAGGTGACCACTCGCACAACGTTTTCCATAACGTTTCAGTGTAGCGTTTAACAGAAATGATCTACCAGTATGTTAGAATTATGTAGAACATTCCCTTTCTCCCTTTTGTTTCCCTCAGGACACAAACAGCTCCTCCGCCGTTAAGGAGATGCAGCAGGGGCTGGATGCCAACAGCGATGGGAAGGTCAGCTTCCAGGAATACCTCACTCTGATTGGCTATGTGGCGGAATCCCTCAGTCAGAGTAAGACCGGGTCCAACGCGGCGGCGTCATAGAGGGCTCCTCGCAACATGGGGGACATGTGAAATTTGGTGGATCAGCAGATTAACAGCCTTTTTTTCCCGCGCTTCTTTTAAGTATCTTTTCTTGTTTCCAAAAAAGTTCCAGGCATCATGTATACATTCTCATCAGCAGAACAGTCCATAATAATCCTCACTCAGTTCATCCACCTGTTTTATAATACTCTGAACATGCACCTTAATGTCTGTCCGGATCAACCTTTTTATCCAACGTTGATCTCCACTAACTGAGGAGTCTGAGCTGGGTTTGTCTGTTTTTATACTGATTATGCAAAAGATACTTCCTATATTTTCAAAATAATAAAAGCTTTATATTAAAACCCTAATGATTTATTTTTCATTTGTATTTCATCCTTTTTAGATGCATTTCTATGAAGTGCTGAAATGACCTTTTAACCTCCACAGAGATGCTGGAAAAACCCAACAGAAATGGTGTATTTATGCAGTGGTTTCCCTGATGTGGTGTGACATTGTCCTACAGGCGTTGCAGATATGATACCAGCTCCTTCCATAGCTTCTGGCAACACTTGCTAAATTTAGCTGTGACATCCCTGACTGGTCAAACTCAGCAGCCTTTAGCGCATCGACTCTTGCAACCAGATCCTGACACACAGTATACGCTTCCTATTGTGCAGCATTCTCCACTCTGCAACACTATACATACACACAAACACACTCATATGGTGCACACACACGCAGATACACACACACAGATCACACTACAGTATATTATGATCTCATATTTTTTTAAACAGGAGAACATAACATATCACAGTATGTATAAAATATATCAATAATATAATAATATGAGCTGCATGGCTGCAATAATATCAATAAACACCTGCAGCAAACCACATGCTCTACCTTTCCGTAAACTGCAAACATCAACTCTGCATTGAGTATATTATTCATAAAAGAAAAAAGAATAGTTTGCAAATTTCAGACTGATCACTGCTGCAGTTGCATGTGTGTTAACCTTCCTCTTGTGTTAGTTTGCTGTTTCCATCCCTTATGTTAACGGGTCTGTTTTGACCCATGTCTTAAATCAGCTGTAAAATACACTAAAAACAATTGTCTATCAACCAATTTGTTGTGCATGCAACCATTTGCATGTGAAAACCTCAACTACAGCACTAGATAGAGTATTTATATCTGTAGTAAACCCAATGTTACTGTTACAGCATCACTAGATATTATCAATATCCACATCATCAGTAAAATAAGAAAATAGTTTAAGCTGTTTGTGTGATTATTTAATTGGGTCCTTTATAATCTTGTTGTTAAATATCTTACAGAATATATTTTTCATGTTCTGTAATGATCCTCAGTGTGATTTATATGGTTTTATGGACAAATAATTAGGCAGTTGGTTTTTGTTTACATTTTTAAATAAAGTAATTTAATCTGTAGTAAAACACAAAGTTAGATTTTTTTTTGCAATATTCCAACTATATTTGCTCTGCCACAGCCACATAAATCGATTCTGACTCTTCTGTAATCACCTCACAAGTTGTAGATTTATTTCAGGTTTGTAGAGTTAATCTAGATTTATTATTATTTATCGCATTAAACTGGGGTTTAGGTGAATTAATTAATTATTTAAATTAATCATGAAAAACTATGTCATGTTATATGTACATTTTTTCACTGGTCCAACCGACTAGAGATCAAATGTGGCCCATGAACTGAAATGTTCTGGAACATCTACTCAAGTGTGTATGTGTCTGTCATTCATTTACGCTCCTTATTTACCTTTCATGCCCTCTGGTTTCTCACTGCACCATTGTACTCTTGTAAATCTGTTGCACACATATCTCGATCTATTTTGAGTCTGTTTGCCTATTCAAATGCATCTGTAGTTGCTTGTAGGTTCAGGGGCTAGAGGTGTAAACGTGTGTGAAAGTGTGCATGTATGTGTGTCCTCACGGTAGTGTGTTGGGCTTTTGTGCGCATTGTGCATGGGGATTTCTCCGCATGGCTGCCAGGTGTGACCGTTCCATTCGTCGATGCTCCGCTAATCACTCACATACTTTATCAGGCATGACAACACTCCCCCCCCCCCCCCCCCATTCCCCTCCCTCATCCACCAGTGCCTCCCTCGCACTGTTTTGGCTGCTTTTGGCTCACATTTGGAGATTTATAAAGTTATTCACCCATGTCTTGGTGCATTTATCTAAACACTCCCTACAAACCTCCTTTCATTTTGTTTTGACACATAGCCCAATATGATTGTGCAACAGTGTTGCTGGGTCATTCACCATCACAACAGTGAGCCGTGTGACATGGTGATACCTGTTATCACCACGGCCACAGCTCATTGTTGTGTAGGAAAAGCACTTGGTCCAGGGTGAGGTGAGATAGTAACATTTGTATTTAGACATACTAATTCTCTCCGGCTTTCTGAACTATTTACACTCTGCAATGTGCAGTTACTGACATCTGTCAGTACTACTCAAATCATCATTTGAGTAGTAACATGTTTGGTGTTTGTGTATTCTCCCGGGCAGTCCATTACAAACAGTGTTTGTTGCAATATGAAAGTGAGTTAAAGTCACCTGTCAGTTGTCAGATATGTGAATTACTCTCTTTCTTGTTCTTGTGATGTATTTTGTAACACATGTAAGTACAGGAATTTACCCCTGGAAAGAATAAATGTGATCTTTACTCAAACAATACCATGTTGGTGGTACTTTATTAACAGAGATGTGTAAGAGCATGTGTAAGAGCACACAACGGGCACCAGGCATCTGAGAATAAGACCGCATTTAAAATACACAGGGGAACTCCTGGTGTGGTTTGTGGTCATATTAAGGATATTCACTTTATTTAATGCTTTGCTGCAGTTAAGTAGTAGTTATTTTTTGTCATTAAGTCATCTCTGACAGACAATGCTTGGGGGGACAGGTGGATCGTGTCCATTCAACAGATAGCAGGTGTCTGATGCGTAAACAGAGAAGGAGAAGAGAAAAGGGGGGGGGATAGAGGAGAGCAGCAACAGGTGGAAGGAGGGTGAGAGGAGGATGAGAGCGCAGGATGGGTGGAGTGAGGGATGTATTTAAGACGTCGTCCTCCTCGTCCATGCTCATCCGTTGCTCCTGCCTTCTCTGTTTCTGTACCTGACCCTGCGAACCAGCACTCATCCTCCACACAGGTAAGAAGCAAAGACAGACATAGAGAACAGATCTCAACTCTGAAAACTGAGTCTCTACAAGCAATGTATATTATAGGGATGTGACTAATGCATGGTGTTTGTCTGTATGGGTGTAGAGTCTTTTCTCTAAAGTCTATTCACTTGATGCTGATAAGTTACAAAAATGGATCCCTGTTATCTTGCACATCAGCTCAATCAACCTTGCAAAAGAAAAATCTTTGTAAAACATCTTTGATATGTTGCAGATCGGTTAAAATCGAAAATACTGTGTCCACGCAAAGAGAAGTGTTAGGAAAAGTCTTCACAGTTCATAGGTGATGCATATGGTTAACAAAGGCCAGGACTTACACCTGTCTCCGGTGTTTTTTTGCCATCCAGCAAGTGCTTAAGTAAAAAAAAAAACCTGGATCAGGTGACCTTCTGTGTGTCCCTGGTTACATCTCCTCCACCGGTCCGGCTGTTTTACCAGCTTAGAGTTTCTCTCTTATCAGCTGGCTCACATGTCCGGCCACTGCCCGTGTCCTGCCTCTCAGGGGTCCTCTCACCGGGTGCAGAGCAACAAACAGATTGTGGATCAGTTTATCTGTGTCAAATCTCACCACTGTCAGGGAGGAAACGCTCCTGATGAGGAAATGGTTGAAGCTAACTTGAGTCCAGCGCTCTGCAGGTTTCCGAAACAACATACCTCTCCTGTCATATAAATATATATGTAAATATGCTGTGACACCTCAGAGGTATGTTGGTAAGGGTCATGAGGACAATGTGTTTGTCCATGCTGCTGCATGTCCATCTATCTCACTTTCTCTGCATGTGTTTGTGAGAGCTACAGATGGAGGCTTTAACCTGTATCGATCTGCAAGAGACTTTTCCTCAATGCCCCAGAGAGCAGATTTAGAACTGACATGGACTGTTCTCACCATCTTGTCTTCTCTACCCCTTTTTCTCCATCCTTCTCCAGAATGTCTTTGCCCAACTTAGAGAACGCCTCCACCCTGGAGAACGCCATGCAGCTCATGATCCAGACCTTCCACAAGTACTCCGGAAATGAGGGGGACAAATATACACTGAGCCGAGCCGAGCTCAAAGAAATGCTTAGCACGGAGCTCGGCAATTACCTGGGGGTAAGAAAGCGAGTATGATACAACACGCGCAGGTTTAAATGTGTATAAAACCAGACTACATTTCTGTTCTGTGTGATCCTGTGTGCAGAATGCCCAGGATAAGGAGGCGGTGGACAAGATCATGGGAGACCTGGATTCCAACAACGATGGAGAGGTAGATTTCACAGAGTTCATCATACTCGTTGGTGCTCTGACCGTGGCCTGCAATGACTTCTTCCTGGAGTATAATGACAAGCAGGAGAAGAAGAATTGAACGCGCTCGTCAGCTTCAAGGATACTCACACTGCAAACAACACACACTCCAGGAGAAGAAAGCGATGGAGACAGGGGGAGGAGACAAGCTGCAAGCTGCATTCATGAATCTTCCCTTGCACGAATACACAAACACACACACATAGAGATGAAAAATCATCATTTGAGTAGAAAAATGTTTGGTGTTTGTGTATTTGTCCCGGGCAGTCCATTACAAACTGTGTTTGTTGCAATGTGAAAATCTGGAGAGTTAAAGTCACCTGTCTGTTGATATATATGTGAATATATCTCTCTTTCTTGTGATGTATTTTGTAACACATTCAAGTGGAGGAATCCCCCCCCCCCCTGGAAAGAATAAATGTGATCTTTACTCAAACAATACCATGTTGGTGGTACTTTATTAACAACAGAGAAGAGTAAGAGCACACAACGGGCACCAGGTGGCAGCAAGTGGCCCTCAAACTGAAGCCGGTAGACTTGACAGAGGATTTACCTTTGATTTGTTTTATCCATGCTGGTACAGAAGCAGATTGATGTTCATTTATGAAATATATAAGAGGTTGTGGTTGAGTTACACCTGAAGTTCATCATATTGCATCAGAGGGGTTAATGTGAGCAGGCAGCGGCTGTAGTGACTGTACTTAAATTCCTGTTTTTACAGCAGAATCATGAGAACATGAGGTGACCTTGGCTGGGTCCTACACCCATGATTGTTTAAAAGCAGCACTTCCTAGAAGGGAAAAAAGCCCTGCGTGAGTGTGTAGGTATGTGTGTGTGTATTTGTGAGTATATAAAAAGGAAGTTAAGCAGCCTCAATATTAGAAAGCCAGGAAATGTTTCTTTCTTTCATTCTATCCTGTGCTGTAAGATTAATGGGAAGCTTGGGCAATACCCTAATTAACAGACTGCAGGCGATTTGTGTGAGGCTGTGTGAGATAAAGAGCAAAAACAAGCCACACGGACCCACACTTTGATTAATCTGAACCTACAACCTTTATTGGACTGGTTAAGGTGTGCGCAGGAGCAGATCTGGGAGTCAGGAAGGAGGAGGTGAAAGATGGGGGAGCGTAATGAGAGCGGAAGTGAGAAGAAAGGAAGGAAAGTGGAAAGGTCAAAGAGAAAGAGAGAGAGAAAAAGAGCAAACGAGAGTGGACAGCAGCATTTTGTCCGTATGCAGCCTACAGTTTTTCCAAGGTCTCTGATAGGCTTTTCACACTTGTCCGGGATCCCGTGAGTAATCACGTCCTCCGAAGACGGAAAGAAAGAGAAAGAGAGAGAGAGAGACAGCCTCTAGTCACAAGCCACAGACTTGTCCACACGACTGTAAAAAGCCTGGGAAACTCAGAAACACAGAGTGGAAGTGACTCCAGGAGAGATTTTTAGTGGCTTTCCAATGCATCACCAATGCCAACAGTTCTTTGTCTCTGCCTGTCCTGCTTTATTCCTCCTCACTATACAACGATTGTGCTTGCTCTGGCCTGCTTGCTTCCTTAGCTGCAACATTATAATGTCAAACACACTTAGTTTTTCATCATAGCATCATGTACAGTCTGTGGTCATATGTCGCCTTCAGCATCTTTAACTTATTGCCTGGTATAACTCTTGTTTATTAAAAAAATGTAATTCATCACCATGTGTGTGTGCCCAGAAACAAAAGCCTTTTTCGTCTTGCTTGGTTGTCACAGGACACGAGTCATGGAAGCCTACGATAGATCAGCCATTCCCAAATGAAAAGGAAAAATGCATTAGGATTTTCATTATTCTAATTGGTCTTAAACGTCAGGAATGTGTTTGTCCATGGAAGACCCGATAAGGTAGAGAGAGGGCAGGAAAAGAGAATAATGGAGGGGGGTTGGGGGAGAAAAATGTATGCTCTTCTGAGCATTGTGTCTGATAGAAGTGGGAATGCACTGGGGCATGGACCATGCATACAAACACACATACGTGCATGTACATGTATACATATGCTCTGAAATTTTCACAGATGATTATAAAAACCCACTAGACAGGAGAGAAGAGGAGAGGAGAAAATAAAGCAGGTGAGACACTGTCTTGCTCCGATCTGATAATCATGGCAATGACGGAAAATAAACATTTGTGAAATTACATATTAATACACAATATCTTAATTTCATGATAAAATCTCTTCATCTTTCATCCAATATGATTTGATTACATGTTACATATTCCAGTACTGATCTTTGCCCCGTCTCAGTTGACACTCCTTCATGGAGAAATCATATTCCATTGTCCATTATTGAGGAGGTCACCATCTTGGCTCAGATTCCTGTTTCTCAGGAGCTAGATTCATCTTGTTGCAGCTGTGCAGGCTCCTGCCGTAACTCTACTTACTGTGCACAACTCTCTAAGCAAAATAAAAAAAAAAAACTCTCCATGCAAAATCTATTACTTTTATCTCCTTGATTCTGATCTAATGCAACCTGGCCCTTTTTAATCTTTTTCTTTAGTATCCTCTATTTATTTCATAGAACTCCTGCACAATCTGTCGCTTGTACACATATTGTGTTAGTGTGCGCATCACAGGCTGTGTAGTACAGTTTATATCACATTCTTGTTTAATCTATACAATCATACAACACACCAGAGCCTCTCTATCAGCAACAGACCCTTGCATGAGCTAACACAGAGAAATCTTAATAATATATACTCAATGCTATACTGTGGTAAGCTGCTATGCTATGATAAAATATACTGAATCAGTTCACTGATGTGGTGGATTTCTGAAAAAAATAAATAAATAAAGTAAATGTAGAAGAACCTTGATACGAACCTCCCTTCCCTTTCCAATTAGCGCCTACTGACATCAGTCAAGAATGTGAATGTAATGTCTGTCGTATTGAAGGCGGGCATGTCGTGTGTCAAATAAGCAGTCAGCGTCAGGCAGGGGGTGTTGATGGCTGGTGCCTTGCTGGAGTGAGGAGTAAATCAGAGACTCCTCACTTCCCTGGTTGCCTGAAGAGGAAAGTGGAGAGCGGGGAGGGACCTTTCCACCCGAAAGCGGAGGTCAGTCTGTTTAACATCTGGATGAAAAAAACTGCAGGTAAAGAGTATGATGGTGTTTTCCTTCAAAGTCAAATACAAGAAAAACAGTTGTTTCTTGCAAAAAACGTTACTATAAAGGTAATGGGCGTGATTGCTGTTCATTTCCAGTTTTTGGTTCCAGTTCCGAAGACACAATAAAACCCCTGACCCGCCAACCCCCCCCCAACCCACCTCCCCACCTCCGGCCTTGTCCTGCTGTGCTGACCGGTCGGGGGGGGAGCTGTCCGTCAGTGTGCTTCGTGGTCTGGGAATGGTCAGCCTGGCATGTTGATGGTCTTGGCTGTGTAATTCTGGAAGAGCGGCTGCAGGAACATGCCCAGTGTACCGAACACGCACACAAACACGAAGATCCACAGGAAGAGGCGGTCGATCACCATGGCAACGTACTTCCAGTCCTCACTCACCTGCGGAGGGTTGGGGGGGGACAAAAAGGGGTTCGGGATGGGGTGAGGAGAAAGATTAGGGTGAGCAGAATCATACGCTCGTTCTCACTCTCACACATCCTCTCATTTTCTCTTCATCCGTCCCTCCGCCTTTAACTGTGCAGAAGGTTAATGGAGGTGAAGGGTTAATATGAGCAGAGACTCATTCTGCCACAGAGCACTGATGAGGTTCGACACAGCCAAGGAGGAAGAGAAGGACGTGAGAGAGAGCGATGGAGGACAGAGAGACGGAGGGTGTGCTGACACCATAACCCCGGCGATGATGATTGGGGAGGAGAGGAGGGGGAGGGGCCGACAAACCACACACGCTGTGCCAAGAGGAGGGTGGCTTTCAGAGTGGAATGGTGATGGGATGGTAACTATGGTGATGATGGACAGAATTACAGACGACTGTTAATTCCTGTGTCAGTTTCTTTTCATTCCAAGAGAAATTCCTGGCTCTCCTAAGATGCCGTAAGGGGAAAGTGATTAAAAAAAACAAAAAACACCACCCTCTCTCTGCTGCCTCTGCTCCTCTATTCCAGCTCTTTTCCAGTTGTTCTACTCCTTCTCTATGCACACGTCATGCTGCTGCTATAATTACATATCTATGTTGAATATTCAGTGGGCTGTGGTTGCGTCACCAGATCTGTCTCCTTTGCTCAGGCTCTGGTGTAGTCCCCCATGCTTTTCAAATGGAGGAGCTAAGCAGCACTGCTGCAAAGCTCTACATGATATGGCACTGAAACCATGTGCTGCACATGATGCCTTTATGGTTAGGAACACATTCACATAAAACAAGGATGATTTATTTTGCTGTGATGACATCTACAAATATAGAAGATATTAACAGATTTTAATATGGGGAAGAGTGTGTTGAATACATTGTGTATATTGGTAAGAAATTGCAAAAAAGTAAATGGCAGCAATCTATTTAAAGGCAGAATCACCAGCATACATATATATATATATATATATATATATATATATATATATATATATATATATATATATATATATATATATATATATATACACATATATATATGTATATATATATATACATATATATATATATACATATATATATAGTTGATATTGTGAGTAGTTAGCAGACAGCTGCTTATCTATACATCCAGGAGACATAGTGCAACATCAGCAATTGTTTGGAGTTGTGTTTTTGAGCTGAACTGAATGTTAGCATCTAAGTCCAATATTCACTCTGCTTTTAGCTCTGCAGGGTACAGTTTATTCCAATTTTTGTCTGAAAACACTTATACGGTGTGTATGGAAATGTATGGAAAATATTGGATGATCTCTGTGGGGTTGTGATTACAAAAGGTACATTTCACATAGGCTAACACAAAGGTCATTTGATAATTTGGGAAGATATTAGCAGCTTTAAATCATGACAATTTGAAATTTTGTCCGATAATATTGTTTAGATGTAAAATACTCTTAATCATGAAAGAAGCGGTGCGGGACTGTCTCCCTCTCTTGACAGTGTAAAAATTATTACACAAAGTAAAATTCAAAAAAGGCTCTAAAATGGTGGATAAATTGTTTATAGCATCACACAACCCCTGCAAAATGGCTCATTTCAGAATTTTGGCCAGCAGAGAGTGTCTCCACAGACACAACATTAACCCGCTATAATGAAATATTACTTAAACATGGTAAAAATGTTTTATTTTTATTTAAAATGGCCTAGAATAGATATTTAAATTAAATGTAAGGAAAAGTTGTAAACATACTTTTAGGATATAGTTTCATGCTACGTAAGTCAATGGGACTCCATTAGGTTGTATACACTAGGAATTTTCCATATTTGCATATCCATATGGCAACAAATACTTTTTAGCATGTAAGAAACTTATAACATCAAAATTCCATTACATGTAAATAAATAACTAATAAAGTTTGCTTACCCTAGATTGTGAGCTCAATTTTTAATTTGGTGACATTTTCCAAATTTCTGAATAAGACAACCTATAGTTGTGAGACAATGATGTTCACATGTCAATTGTCCATGAGCAAAAGGGACTAGCAAACAGGATATCCTGGTCATGTGACATTTTTCAAACACAAAAGCCCCCGTTAATGCCTAACTATAAAAACATAGATTTTATATCACAGCTTTAGTATTTGTTGCCATATGGCAACACTATGCAGTAGAGGGTTAAAGCTCTCAGCCTTCTGTTAAATACAGAGAGATTTACCTTTTGTTGATAGGCTTAATCAGCATTGTGTGAACTTGTTTGGCAAGTGCTTGAAGGGTTCAGACATTCATTTATATGTCAGAGTTCTGCATTGCAGGTTTAAATATCCAAGTTTTATTACGTTGGCATACTATCAGCCTCAAAAATACTGCATCTAAAGGTCTATTGATATTGTACTACACATATAATAAAACACTCACGCTTTGATCATCGTCCTCGCTCTTCATGTGGTTGGCGATGAAGCGAACTCCTTCCACAGCCTCTTCAAAGCCCGGACAGGCTTGAGCCAGCAGGGCCTGAGTCAGAGCAGGACCTCCTGCCGCTTGCTTCCCCCGTGGCAGGTTTCCAGAGCCCCCCTCCCGGCTCTCTCTCACCCTGTTCAGACCATCCATGGATCCCCCTCCTGTACCTCCAAGATCTCCTCCGAACTGTTTAACAGATGCCCGGTTCACGTAGCAGGTACAAGGGTCACTGTCCTCCTTGCCAAACATCCTTGCGGAGTTTCCTCCTCCATTCCCACCTGTGCTGCCCAGCCCGAGCCCCACCATCAAGGCTCCCGCCTCCCCGCCACGCCCACCCTCCTTCTGCTCCTGGGCCCTCCGTCTCTGGCGCAGCCGCTGGCGCTCGCAGCTGTTCCTTGGCTGGCGCATGAAGAGCAGGGCAGGAAGCTTGTTGAGGAACACCAGTTTAACCCAAGGGGGCATGGTGTGTGTGGTGGGTGAGCGATGATGCACGTTGAGAACACAGACACTGGTGACGATGGAGAAGGTGACCAGGACCATGGTGAACATCAGGTACTTCCCCACGAGAGGGACATCCAGCGAAGTGGGGGGGACGATCTTGGAGATCAGCAGCAGGAACACAGTGAGCGCCAGCAGCACGGAGATGCAGAGCGTCATCTTCTCTCCACAGTCAGAGGGAAGGTAGAAGACCAGGATGGCCAACGAGGTGATGAGCACGCATGGGATGATGAGGTTGATGGTGTAAAAAAGCGGCTTCCTGCGGATGATGAAGTCATAAGTGATGTCGACGTAGGTGGGGTCTGCAGGGTTCTCGTTTCGCCGGCCGGGCAAGGCGATGATGTCCCACTCCCCGCTGGGCGTAAAGTCGTCCATGCTGGCCACGTCAGCACGAAGCACCAGATCGATCTCAGTGCGGTCGTAGGTCCAGGAGCGGAAGCGCAGGGTGCAGTTCTGCTGGTCGAAGGGGAAGTGCTTCACCTCGATCTTACAGGCGGATTTATAGATGGCCGGGGGCAACCAGAAGATGCTGCCGTCATGGGATACCACTGCATTAGAGTAGAAGGACACCTCATACACCCCATCAGCACTGAGAGACAGGTAGCGAGACAAAGAGGGAGAGGAGAAAGAAAAGACAAGAAGAATCAGTTAATGTCCTCAAAAAATATTTATTTTGTAAAGAAAACATATGATGAGAGGAACACACACACACAAAGTATGTGTAGATGTGGAGGTTGTGGAA
This sequence comes from Lepturacanthus savala, assembly GCA_030544235.1. Lineage (NCBI taxonomy): Eukaryota > Metazoa > Chordata > Actinopteri > Scombriformes > Trichiuridae > Lepturacanthus > Lepturacanthus savala. Next base: position 29,291,184 of record CM060467.1, read on the forward strand.
GTGAGACTTTGAGGTGTCTGAACACAAGAACAAGAAGCAAGGAAGTGGGATCGAATGAACATAGTCTAGACAAAACATGGCTCACAGGTCAGACCGGGTCGAGTTCAACAGCTCTAATTAGCCACTTCAGTCAGAAATCAACTGACAGCTTTAAAGCAGAACTAATTACTGATGGCTGATTCTGTCAAATGTGACCTACACAAAAGGACCATTCATAATTTTTGAATGTGATTATGCAACTGACCCACCTAATCTAGCACACTCCTGCAAATGTTGTAACAAAATAATTTGAATTGTTGGGCCTGTGTACTGCATGCAGAGGAATATGCTGTTTAGGTGATTGTTTAAAGCAGTGGAGAAGGCATTGAGGATAATGATTCGGGGTGTGTGGGATTAATGGGATCATTTTATTCAGTGTTAGGTGGGTCAGGGATCTTTTAATCTAGCATAAAGCCACGACTGAAGAGGAGAAAGAGGAGAAGGCCAGACAGACCGCTGTGCTCCGATGAGCTGATTTATGCTGCAGGCTGACACCCAGTTTCCATTACATTAAGACAAGTGGTCTGCAACATCCTTACCTCATTCAAACATCCTCTAATTAAAAACTAACAACACATGCTTTGGAATTTACCGTTCAATAGTAGGGGGGTAGAAAAATGTGTTGTTGTTTATGTATTTGTGATTTTGCATATGTAACCCAGGTCATTTTTGTAGTTGCTGTTACCTAAATGTTTGTTACATTCTGTAGCTACTCTCTGCAAATAATCCCTAAACACCTCTCATGTATGGTCTATAATTTAATGCATGACATTCACAGGAGTTCCCTGAATGCTTCATGGACACTATGGTGCTGCTGCAATGCCTACAGTAGGCTAATCTTTTGTAATCATGGATGTATTATAAGACCAGGATATGGCCCCGCCTCTTAACAGCACACAGATTTTTCCCAGTGGCCACATGTGGTACTGCAACAAAAATTACCATCTATAACCTGTTAGTTACTAATCTTTTGTATTATATAGTTTTAACTCATGGACTTTTTAATTCAACCGACCATTTGTTACAGTCAAAAAAGCTCTGGAAAAGTCTCTGTGCCCCAGGAGCGAGGACGTTACTTTCAATATATATGTATATATTTTTTAATCTAATTTTCTCCAAATGTTTTTTAATGTGGTTGCCAAAGTGAAATAAACAATGCAAAGTTGATTTTTTCCCGCCAATTTGCACATTCTTATTGCCCCAGAGAATCACGGGACTGTGCAGTCTATGGGTCGTATATCACAAAAGTAAACCTATAAGTCTGTAACATTTTCAGCGTATGCCCGAGGCGAGCACCTTCCACTGAAGTGAACGGCGGCCATTTTTTGTTCCTATATCCACTTTTTATAATACCTCTATGGTTTTAATTCAAGTTGGCATCGAAGTCAAGTTGGCATTTATTTTTTGAAAAGAGAGATATTAAGCTTTAATGCTAGAGTTACATGAGGCAAAACTGTGTTAAACTGTTAACATGTTGCCAGACGGAGGAAAAGAGTAAGTTAGCTGCTAAGAAGAATCATCAGGACTAACTCCGTCAGTGGTCATTTAGTTTTTTTATTTCCCGGTGTGTTAACATACCCGGAGATAGCTCATTAGCATTGAATATTTGTCTGAAATAATTAAATTGTGTGTTATTTCATCTTAAACTTGACAGTTAAGCTAAAACAAGGAAGCAAGTGTTTGACGTTATGTGAACATGGCTAATGCTGGTTGCAGTCTAGAAGCTAGGCTAGGCTAAAGAAATAATAGCTTGAGTAAAGGCTAAATTAAGTGTAATTTTAATTAGTTAATGTGTAGCTGCTGTTGCATGGTAGCCCAAGAGAAACACAGTCATCCAAATTTAAAATGTGCTGGGAACCTATTGTGTGTGTAAAAATTGTTAAAAGTAACAAATGTAAAAGCTGATGTGTATGTGTATGTACAAATATGTACATTCATGTCATATTTAATCCATATTCAAGTTAATTTCATGTATAACAAAGCAACAGTTTAATTAATGCTTATAGTCATAACTATAATTGGTGAGGATGCAGTTTATTTCAAATGATGAATAACTAAAAGCAGTTTTTAGCATGTGATTAGCTAAGTGGTGTATACCTGCAAACTTGTCACATTTTTCACATCAACCAGGGTAGTTGAAGTGAACAAGGTTTTGTATGTTTTCACCTTTTTTATATGCACCTTTTTCACTACTCTAGAGTTTCTAGGTCTGCTGGTGGACATTTGCTCTTCTAGTAAGGTGGTAGAAAATCCAACTATGCATTTCTTTTGGTACTTTTCCCCTCCTGAGATCTCAGGTTATGTTTTTCTTCTTGGAACCAAGATAAACAAAAGAACGGAATCAAGATTGACATCAAGAAAGGATCACTTTTATAACTTTGGACCCAAACCCCCTGAGGGCCAAAAAGCCACAGGTTTACTGTAATTTTTTATAGGACCTTAATGGGCAGTGTGTAAGATTTAGTGGCATCTAGAGGTGATAGTGCAAATTGCAACCAACTGATTACTCCTTCCCTTTCCTCACCACTTGAACCACGCTGTAGGAGATTTAGTTGAGGAAGTGGCCTAAAGTTTGGAGACTGGCCTGTGACCAGAAGGTTGTTGGTTCAATCCCCTGGGCTGGCAAGATAAATCAGGATGGGGAAAATTACCACCATCCTTGAGCAAGGTCCTTAACTCCAATCTATTCGAATGGGGCTGTTCAGGTGCCAGCACATCAGACTCTGGTTGTATGGGCAGCTTCCACGTGTGATTGTGATGAGGGCGGTCCTGTGAACCTCCCTTAAGAAATACTTTTTAAAAAAACTATGTGGTGGCCTTGCTTTCTCTTATGTTAAATAATACTATGATTAAATTTGGATTTAAAACTTTGTACAACACAAAATGGTTTACCATCAACAACTTATTCCATTTAGTTTTTTAGCATTCATGCTACCAAATTCAAGATAAAAAAAACAGACTGGACGTAGCCTCCAGAGTGTGGAGCTGGGCAGGAGCTTAACCTAGCAAACATCTAGTGGTAAGCCATTGGTCACTCACAGTGTAATCGCCTTGCTTAACTTAAGTCTTAATTACATTTAAACAGTTGAGTTTAATTTAAGTCCCTATTGTGTATTTGAAATATAAATTTCTAGCATTAAAGTATCAGGCATGGACATCCATTTGTGGGCTTGCAAGAAGGATCTGATGTCAGTTTGATGGGGAAGTAGAGGTAACTAGCTGAAGGTCTTGAGTAGAAGCACCATTTTTACACCTCAGGTTTCAAAACTTTGAGTGTGATTAACATAAACATCAGGGGCCATAATAATAAAGATTCTTTACATAGAGATGGTCCTAGTGGTCACATTCTTAGAATCAGGACATTTTCTTAGAATTTCCCCTCAAAGTTACAACTAAATTCTAGTAAAGATAAAAATTGTTTGTAAAGAATCTTTGCTCGAAAGAGAACTTCAGTGTCTTTAATTTATTGCCTGGTAGGTGAAATCTGCTAAGCGCAGGATAGAGGACCTTTAAGAGGCTTGGGAGAGTTTCATAAGCAGAGGAGAAAATGGCTGAAAGAAGAGGCATGAGAAATATTCTCCAAACACTGAAAGAGAGTAAGTTACCTAGACGCTATAGAAGAGATCAAGCAGGAATCATGTTTGTAGCAGATTTCAGTGCCACCTAACACTGCTTCTTATATGCCAGCCAGCAATCACAGAAGTAAATGGAATCTGAGCCATTTTACCCTTTTTAAAACCAAATGCATGAAGTGCTAAAATCACCAGCATGGTAAATAATATAAACCAATAAATAACTAGAACTATCAGCATGTGATCCTGTGCAAATGGACCTGAGTTTTCATTTTGTGAGATAATTTTAAAGTATGAATTACTATTTATTTAACAGAGATGTAAAATATGAGAATATAAATCTTATAGTCTTAATTAAAATTAGATTCTATGATTAAGTTATTGATTTCATAGTCCATTCTATGCCAAGTATCACCAAGAGTGTATTTTTATCTAGCTTTTAGGACCAACCAATTCTTTTAAAAGAATGAGTCATACATAGTAACAGGGTCAACCACACAGCCTCACTAAGAGTTTCTGTCCATTTCTTGTTGTCTTAGAATGTTCTGGAATCACTCTCAAGCTAAGATTCCTTGCTAGGAACCTTTAGTCTAAGTCTGAAAGGATTCTCAAAATCTGTAGTAATACATCCCCTGATATTATTAAATGTTATGTTATGTCCCTTTTAAACCTGCAATAACTGATTTCTTGGCCACTTTGGGGCAGCAGAATCATGTGATGAACACAAAACTGACATTGTCACCTTTTAAAAGACAAAACTCATTGGCACCCATTTCCTATCTAAAAATCCAACAGAGCAACAACAACATGCATTTTCTCACTTTCCTTTTAGCTCTGGTTTGGTCTTTACCAACTCTTGAGAGAAATTCCTGTCTCTTTTGATGAAAAATGTCCCACTTTATTTGCCAGCTGGTTGATAACTTTGTCTATCTATCACTTGCTACTGTGCAAGTCTGAAAACGGCTCGAATCCTCCAGCTGAAAACGCTTCCTCCTCAGCAGCAAAATAAAACTTTACAGCTGCATATATTAGAATTGAGAGATAAATATATACTAGAAGTCATATAGATAAGAATTTAACATGTTCCTGAATAGTGACTGTGAATTAAAATACAAAGACAGACTTATTATCCAGCATCAATGCACATAGACCAGATAAACATTATTATAATGACTCAAAAATAGGAAAGCTACTGCATATATCTACTATATGTGCATTTGAAATTATCCACCTGGGTGTGTAGTGCAGATGACTCCATCTTGGTCTCTGGAGACTCTGAGGTATAATAATGTAGCATGAGCAATATGAGTAGATTACAGTGGATATATTCAGTCATGCATGGTGGGTCTGCATGTATTACACAGTTAAACTCCTGGCATTTAATTGATGTCCTTATCCAAAGTGACTTCCAATGGTGGCGTTGGGATCAAAGCACCAGGAAGTTGGCTTTAAAGCTTCATCACTTCAACATGAAAAGTGCATACATTTATACAGTACATGCTTTTGTTGTGCATGTTCATGAGCATTCATGCATCCATCTATATCTACCCCGGAGTCTTCTGGAGTGGAGATAAGAGGGTGAGCGAGTGACTCACTTGTTGTAGAGCACCACATCAGGCAGCCAGATGTGTTTTGAGGGCAGCCTGACCTTCATCATTCCATCAAACTCTTCAGGGACCCAGGTCAGACGATAGTCCTGCCACTCCTGAGGACCAATAGGAACAAATGCATGATCAGCAAGACTCCTTGAGGGGATTAGAGAGAAGAGGGTGTGCCAATCCATCAGTCGGTGGTCAATATGACATGACATCTATCTGTCTCCTCTAAGATCACATCATACTTTTTACTACAAGCCAAAGAGAGACATAAAGAGATTCACTCATGTCACCCCTGACCCTGAATGGTCTTTTAACTACACCGGGCAGCCACATAATCCATCAGCAGGATTGCCATTTACAGTAAGGTCGTTATTGTACGTGCGTCTACATCAGCAAACATCTGCACGTCCTCTGTTTAACCTTTTGTAAAATGACAGCTTCATTTTGTTCCTCTTATTATGGGTCAGTCATTGATATTGCTACACTGAAACCTCTGTGACCTGCAGCAGCCGTGGCTGCCTCTTCTATGTTAGGGCCATATTCAAGCTGTAATGCCTGTGCTGGGTTGTCTGCAGTAACTGTGATGCATTATGGTCATGATGCATTATTACAGTTTGTCCTTGGCTCCCCTGCTTACTGCCAGCCAGAGATCCACAGAGCACTGAAGGCCTTTCTACACTCCATTATATGTCATAAATCCTAACTTGCTCAGGTGCAAGTGTATTTCCATGAGACAGAGAAATGCATCAAACTATAAACAATCTAATAAAAAAAATGCAGCATCCATGATGGTCAAATTACGCACTGAAGGCTGTTTAGAGAACTATCATCTCTTTCATTTATAGATCTAAATGTATTTCCAACTTGAACACAGATCTGTTGTAACACCTGCCCTCAAAAGCATGCACATATGTTGGCGATGTGTGCATGTATTATGTACATGTGTATACCTACATGTTCTACCATGTTGTGGCCCCAGCTGTATGCACACAAAGAGCCAATCATGTAGAAAAGGGTCAGCGCACAGTCAGAGTCGCATTATTCACAGGTTTCACAGGGTGAGGTTACATCCAAAAATCACAAAACCGACCACCTTACTGAATAAGTCATAGCGATTCAGTATTTGTAAAAAAAAAAAAAAACACCTGTGGCTCTGTTCATAAATCTAAAGTCCCTTCTCTTACTTCTCCTGTCAGATGTTGATGGGCTTTCGCAGATGTGAGTTGTTAGACGTCTCTTTCGCAGTCTGTGTCTGACACTGATCATGTAATTTATGGCGCCGCTGCTCCACATGAGCAGAGGCAGGATTAGACTCTGCCAGCCGCAGTACCAGAGAAACATATGGAACTCAGAGATGCAGCTTTCCCCTCCAGTAACTACTGGACCACTGCTGCTAACATGCAATAGTCTACTGGTCTATGTTAACACTGCAGCACTTGATTATATAATGTAAATAAGCATATATACTGTAGCACATCATGCAGAAAAAATGATTCGGTGTCCGTGTTTGTCTAAGTCATAGTTGGCATGTGAATATATATATATATATATATATATATATATATATATATATATATATATATATATATATATATATATATATATATATATACACGTATATGTGTGTGTTAAAAATGTTTGATTAACATTTTACTTATTTAAGGGGTACATGAGGAAGAATGAAGAGTCTCACCTGTGTGAGCCAGACGTTCGTGGTCATCACCTGCTCTCGTTCATGCTGCAGAAGAAGAAGAAAAGTGTCCAACAAACCGTGTGAATAAACTTCTAATCAGGCAGTTCAGTATAAAGCACTAATTGGGGGATATGTGCATAAAATATGAATAATACAAAGCTAAGATATCCTTTTAATCCTTTGAAACATTGAATCAGTGGATGTGTTTCATAATGCAACAATACCCAATAACTCATTAAATGTCTGCATAATTCATATTCCACTCCACACTCCACTAGGTGTTTTGTAGAAAGTCTCCAAGCCTATGCCGACACAACCCACTGGACATGTTATGTCTCCTATTTGGGTCAATGACAAATGATGGTTGACAAGATGAGAAAGTCAAAAACCTTTTAAAATACGATTTTAAGAAGCATTCATCAGGTCTCTCATAATGCACTTTTTTGTGTTCATGTTGGTTTCTTGTTATTTAAAAGTGTATGATTTTGTGTGATTTTTTGACACAAAATGCCAAAGATTTAACTGAAAAAGAATGATAAATTAATTAAATATATAATCCACCTAGAACATAAAACTTGTTGATAGCATGTGTTTTCATTTTTTAAAACCTTTTAAGAGAGTTAAATTATCTGGTACCAAGTTTTTAGGTTTACACCACATGACGTTTTTGTCACTGACCCAGTTACTGTAAAGTCTCAGTGGAGGATTCCAGTTCCCATTCACACTTGTTTAAAGCCCTTTTTACAAATGTATTACTTCATTTGATTGGCAGTATTTGTGGTTGTCATGGGATTATAATCCTATGCAAATCTTTTGTAAAATTCCTCTTCACAAAATGGTCATATGATAATATATTTCCTTTGCAAATCAGCATCTCCGAGGTCCCAAGATGAATATTGGACCAGAATGGTGCAAAAATATTTATGATATCACAAATCATACTCTGAGACCTGCCTCTTAAAAATAGATTTTTAAATAGCAAAGAGAAACTTTCTACTTTCAGCAGATGAAAGTGAACAAACAAACTCTGCATATTATTCTGCACAGTGAAGCTCGAACATCCGACTCTAGGAACAAAAATAAGTGTCTTTTAAAGGTGGGGTGGGTGATTCTTTTTTGCAGCATTTTTTAAAATATTGCCTGAAAACCTTTTCACATTCCCACTGCACACACTAAAATAGAATGTTTGCAAAAAACTCGAAACATTTTGGTCCGGTCTAGAGGGTGTATTCAGAGGAAAACTCTGACCAATCAATGTACTGATCATCTTTACATTTTTTGCTGTCTAATACGTCCATCAAATACCTATGCACACACCCCCACCCCTCCCTTCCCAACGGCTCCCCGCTCCACCCCCCTCCCCCTCCCACTCGACCCCTCCCCCCATTTTGCGCGTTCATGTGTCGTCGTCGTTAGCTCGCACAGATATATCGTTGCAACAATGGCAGAGAAGAAGACGTCGACTGGCAGCAAAACCAAGGGGAAAACTGTTCTTGAAAAAGCAACAGCCATGCGGAAGCTAACAGAAGAACGAAACAGGACAAGAGTGGTTATCGGTATGGCTTTCCAGCGCTGGCGCCAGCTAAAAAGTGAGAAGGGGCTCCAGACGGATGCCAAAGTCGCCGAATTTTTACTGGATATGTAAGATGTTGTCTTCTAATTACATAATATTTTGACATACTGGTTGGTTACGGGTATTGTAGGCCTATTCAACCAGTCAGTGAGAAAATGAAAGATGATGACAAACTTATTGTCAATCGAGTGACATAAGCATAATTCCAGCATGTTTCGCTAAGCTACCTACTCTGTCAACTACAAGGCTAAGCTAAGTCTGAGCTTGAGCTCTCGTCATGAAAACTCTAAATACAAAAATAACACGTGAACAATACTGTGATTACCGCAATTTGATTATCGCAAATTTATGGTGACTACAACAGAAAGGTGCCTTTATCCCAGAAATACCCCATACCCCCGTGTGAGTCGTTCCGTTTGTTGCCCGTGAAATAAAGCGCCCGCAAGTAAATAAGTCAGTAACATAAATCATTCAAATTCAGGTATGTGGTAGGCTACTATGGGCAAATGCATACTACTTATAAAATAATCCATGTCTGTGACTGTAACCTATGATGGCTGGCTAGGGACACGATACAGCAGGCTACGTACATCGTATCATTACTGCAATAACAAAGTAATTGACACACGTATCCAATCAACTAGTGGAAATCTAACAGATACTCTAGTTTGAATTTTATGTCAATATTCTTGAAATTACAATAATGAAAGACTGTTTACGTTCATTACGATGTTCACAAATCTTGTGAAGACGACATTGCTTGAAGTTAGCAAAGCGGTCACTGTCTGTCATGTTATTGGCGTGAATGCTCGTGAACTCCTGTGACCCCTCGAGAGTGTGCGCGTTCATGTATCCATGAATCGTGAAGGCGTGGTTTCGAGGAGTGAGCTGAAGAGGAGGAGGCCGAGCCTTTGGGAGGAGGGGAGGGAGTGTATATTTTCAAAATCTCACTTGTGTTGAATAGCTGTAACCCTTTTTTTCCAAGATCTCCCACTCCACCTTTAAGTGAAGGGAACTTTAAGTAAACGCATCCAGCTGTAAGAGCATTAGTCAGCATTACTGCACGTTTTTATAAATGCCTTCTAGATCTAATTGGATCTTTAAAATGTTTAATTGCAATGAAAATGACACCAGATCCTCCTCCTCCACCTCCTTCCACTGTATACTCACCACACTAATGAGTTGGGCCAACGACACCATCAGCTGCACAGTAACCAACTCAGAGCCGTTAGTGGCAGGACGGATCAGCTTGTTGTAGTGGGCTGGGTTAAGGAGATGCTCCACCAGTCTCTCCTCTGTGTCTGCCCCAAGGCTGTCTGTAATGGCAACACATCATCATCATCATTATCATCATCATCATCATCTGCTGAGGTCATGATACAACCATTGCAGCCATTTGTGTATTGATATTATATATATATATATATATATATATATATATATATATATATATATATATATATATATATATATATATATATATATATATATATATATATATATATATATATATATATATATATATATATATATATATATATATATATATATATATAACGTGGAATGTGTCAGTGTCGTCAAATGTGTCATTTGTCAGTTACCACCGTTGTGGTAGGACAGTTATACTGATGCAGTTTCCAGTGGTCACTCGTGATACTGCAACAAAAAATCCCATACAACCCAAAAATCATTTTTCCCATAGACCACAATAGTAAAAGAGAATCCTGTAGAACAGTTGACAGGACACCACCAGCTAGAACCCTGTTAATTATTAATCAAACTATTCTATATTTTTAAGTTCTGGACTTCAAAAACCATCAAAAACCTTTCTAACAGCCAGAAAAGCTCTAGAAAACTCTCTATTCTCAGCGTGACATCACAGCTGTGTGACGCAGTGCAATCGTGCTGTGTCTCAGGGGGCGAGGACCTTTTTTATTATTATTTATTTATTTAATTGTATTTATCTACTTTTCTTCAAACAAATTTATGTGTTAAGTGAATTAAATTACTCCAATGTGCAATTTACATATTCTCATCACCCAGAGCATCATGGGAGGTGACTCTACTGATCAGTCTCTATGGGTCACATAACACGGAAATAAACCCGGAAGTCAGGAACTCTATCGGCGTATGCGACAGGCAAGAAACCAATATTGAAATGAATGGCGACCCTTTTTCAGTCCACTATCCAGTTCAATAATACATCCATGCTACAACAATGAAAGTGCTCTGCCGGACGATGAATTTCTGAGGGTGTTCTTTAACGTCATTTGCAGTGAGGACATAGGAGCTGGAGAAAGAAAAAGCCATATTCAGATCACATTTGAGGGTGTGGCGCGGTGCGTCCCCTGATGCTCATCCTGCTTACCATCCCTGCAGAAATATTGAAAACAATTCTATTCTGTAGTTGCAGCGTGGAGGAGGTACGGCCTCGTTCCTGCACAGAACACGTACATGTATTCTAAATAAAAACAAACCTAAACTGGTCCAGTACACACACAGCTTTTGGCCACGCAGCATCAATGGTCACTTCTCCTTCCTTGATTATTATTTTTTTAAATAAAACAGACTCATCGTTGTTTTGGAACCTACAGTTATTTGTCAGAATATACACCTGCAATATATACCTCTAGAATTTTAATTGAAACCCTGCGTTTATTTGGTATTTTACAGTCATTTTAACATCAGAAATACTGATAAATTCCCCTGGACTGTCAGTGGTTGAAGATAAGAGTTTAGAAAATGTGCTACAGAGAGCAACTAAAATCCATTTACAGAAAATAAATGTTGCTTTTCAGGCAATTTTTTATGTGATTAATTTTGAGTAAATACAGAACCTGTAATTAATTAGATTTATTTTTTTTAATAAAGTCCCACCCATAATATATTTATATACAAGTCTAACTTTTTATCAAATCAGAGAAGCTGTATCATCCTTCAAGTGCAGGAAATCATAGAGTGTTATTGAGTTTTTTAGTTTGGGCACTGCCATCTCTGCCAGCTTTAATAATATCCATGTGTATTAGGAATGTATTACCACGGCATTACTCATCACTACCGGCTGGAGCACGACAGCACAGCTCGATACACACTTTTTACAAGATCTGACAGCATAGGAATGAGTCAACCAGTCTGAATGTCTCTATTGCTATCCGTTCTGTCTCCAGCGTTCGCTTTGTGCTTCTGTCTCCATCTATTCTCCTCTGCCGTGTTGCACTTCTCCCCGACTGACAGTTTTTTTTGTAGCTGTGGGTTATTTTCACTCCATCTCTCACTTCCTTTACCCCGTCTTCCCCTCCTGTCCATCCTTCCATCCGTAGCAGACTGTGGTCATATCTGCGTGGTGGTGGAATTTGGGCAGAGCTGTCACAACAGCACACGGAGGAGGGGCGGGAGGCGTTTTCCTGAGAGACACATGACGCATTAAGTGAAAACAACTGTTCTGCACCTCCTCCTTCCTCTCCTGCTCTTCACACCCCGTCTCTCTGGCATCTGCTCGCTCCTGTGCTGCATCTTCTCCCTTTCACAATTACCTCACACTTTGACTCTGATGGTAAACACAGGCTGCTGACTGTTAACCTGATACCAGTGTTGTCATATTTCAGCCTGCAGTTTAGCAGCTATTACTAGTACAGGAAAACAAACACTTGACTGATTAAGAACCTTGAGATGAAACATTTACTTTTTAACGGGACCCTTAGTCACAGCAAACTGACATTACAGGCAAGAAAAAAAACTGAATAAAGTGAACATTTAGATAATATAAAATAAAAGACAAAATACTGAAAAACCACGAAAGAAACAAGAGGCAGCTCCTTAACTCTAAACTACTCCTCCTTTATCTGACAAGAAATGGAAAAAACTAATTAAATAATCATTAAATAACATAATAAAGCTGGAATGTTGTTCTAGCTGATTTATTGATTAGGTGACTTAACTTAATATTTGGCTTTATTTATTTTGAGTAAATACAAGAGGACTATTGTATACAGTTATTGCAAAATTCTAAATCAGACAGGGCTGCAACTAACAACTATTTTGATAGTCGATTAATTCATCAATTAATGAACAATTATTCAATTAGTTGTTTAGGTCATAAAATGGTGTAAAATGTTGATCAATATTTCCCAAAGCAAAAGATTTTTGTCCAGACCAACATTATAGTAAACTAAAGAAACCAGAAAATCAGATTTGAGAAGCTGGAACCAAAGAATTTGGACATTTTCCTAAAAGTGACTCAAATCAATTATAAAAATAGTTGGCGCGAAATGTAATTGGAAACTGTTTTGATAGTCTAATAAAACAGGTTTCAACAAAAAACGAAACTATTTGTCTTCAATTAGCTTTTCAAACATTATTTAAAGCTCAGATTTGTCATACATGATAATAATATTTGGATTTATTTATTTTGGACTGTTGAAATTAAATCAGTTCACCTTTGATTCAATAACTAGCATTTCACAGACAAGGTAATAGTTATTAGTTTCAACCCTATGGAGTAATTGGAATTGGTCAATTTTTAATAATCACTGAATCTTCAAATCTGAGGATCTGCTGCTACTGATCTGTTTACTTTCATATCATTGTAAACTGAATATATCTTTGGGTTTGTTTGTTTGACAGAACAAGCAATTCAAAGAATGGGCCCTTTTTCATTTTATAAACCATACAATCAATTAGTAAAATAAATAATCCAGTCATCTATGATGATGATCATTAGCTGCAGCTGCAGTCAATACTGAGAAATGAAAGTTATAAATATACATGGTTGAGACATTGTACAACATAGATAAAAAGAGGATAGATATGTCATCTGTAATAAAAAAAACATTGAGATTTGCAGTAATCATGATTGTCGTGTGATTATAATCATTATAATTATAAGTAAAAATTCTACTCCAAATTACAAGATTCCTCTTAACAAAGACGTCATATAATGATATTAATCCTTTGCAAATCAGCATCTTAGTGATATTTTTTTGTTCTTTAATTTTTTTTTCTGCCACTCTCCCAGTCAAGAATTAGGATTATAATCAAGCGAACGTGCATTAAATAATATAATGATAAACTAAAGAACTACATCATTTACCTGTAACATCCTGTTGTGATAGCCTACCTGCTACTGTTCATTGTTTGTGACATGAAAATGTCACAGAAATAAAAAAAGTGCATTTTTCATTTTATAAACCATTCAATCAATCAGCAAAATAAATAATCCAGTCATCGATAATGACAACAATTATTGGTTGCAGCCTATATATTAATACTTAGAAATCCTTGTTAAAATGTATGAGAAACATTGAGATAAAAATGAGAACACTGGGAACAGATTGGCTGTGTTTCTGAGTTCATCTGTCCTCCCACTCTGATTCTCCCTCCATCTCTACCTTCCTCCTCCCTCTCGCCCTGTAGCGCTGCTGTGTTCACTGAGCAGGAATGATGGCCTCTGTCTCTGGATCAATGAAGACTCTATCTGTGTCCTGTGAACTCAACACGTGATTCTTTCTTCTAACAATCTCCTGCTCTTTCCTATGTCCATCTCTTCATTTTCTCACTCTTTTCTCCGTCTTTTCCATCGCCCATCTTTTTATTCCCGTATTTTCTCCTGTCCCTGCCTCTCTTTCCTTCCTGTTATCTCCATCTCTCCAGCGTTGACAGCAGCTGTCCATTTATTGCCCCTTCGCCCGCTAATCCAACATCATCAATGCACGTTCTGTCAGCACGTGTGTGTGTAGCCCGCTGGTTGTTTATAGTGCGTGAGCGCTGGCTTGCTTTTTATGTGTACATGTATCATTCTGTGTGCACATATTCATGAGGGAAATAAGTATCGCTGTCTGTGTCGGAGCCATATGAGTAATGTATTATACCCAGAAGCACAAGGCAATAACACTGTCTGATGAGGCAGAGAGCGAGTTCACTTAAACAATGATGAAGCAGAAAACATCCGCATTTACGTCAGCGGTGCTCCTAATATAAATGGTAATTTCATGCTCAAACTCGCTGGGTTAGGCTACAACTTAAAAGTTCTGCTCAATTGGCAAAATGATAATAAGATACTTTTCTGTGTTAGTTTTACATCATAATTAGGCATCCAGAAGAAACTGCACATAAATGTATACTGAAGCAGATTTGAACCCAGGGCCTTTGACTTCATAGGTCTGACTGCAGGGATCACACAGGGACACAAGCAGATTTTACAACAGCTGTTTCACCTTATCTTTGATATCATATCTTTTAGGAAGCAGAATTAATTTCAGTTAAAGGTCGCACAAGCCACCAACACAAAGTTCAAGTTTCAATTCAGCAGAATAAAATACAAGAGGACTATTGTATACAATTACTGCAAAATTTTAACTCAGATGGGGCTGCAGCTATTTTGATAGTCGATTAGTTCACTGATTATTGATACAATTAATCGATGAAAATGGAGTAAAATGATGATACATTTTTCCCAAAATTCAACTTAAAATGTATTTTTTTGTCTAGGCCAACATTATAGAAGAGAAATTAAACAAAATTAGATTTGAGAAGCTGGAACAAGGGAATTTGGACATTTTCTTAAAAATGACTCAAATCCATTAATCGATTAGGCATATGTAATTATCTCTGTCAGCCTGGTTCTGTGTTTGACGTGGATTCATAGGTCATTGCAAGCAGCAGTTCGCCACCCAGGAAAGAAAGAAAAATCTGAGCTTTATAGATTAAACACTATAATAAAGTACATTAATGAACAATTACAAACGTATACAATTGAAAACGATTCACAGATTAATGAGGCAACACAACCATAAAAAACATTGAACCACTTGGAGTGTAACAAGCTTTACAGGCAGGTTGAGCTTAAAGGCAGCAATGAGAATTCAGCTGTGCTCAGGTAGTGTGGGTTCAATATGTTCACTGATTTCAAAAAAGAACAGTAACTCCAGTCGTCTTAACATTGTAACCTCTTCAGTAGTTTCTTATGAACTACTATACTAATTAAAATGAAAAAAGCTAATCTAGATCAAGAGGCAGATAAAAAAAAATCTTTCTATTATTGAAATAATATGACAAATTTAGAGCATTGTGTAGCCTGTCTGAAATCTTTTTTGACTTATTTAGAGCTGTCTGCTGAAATATTGACATGTTATATTTGGTTGACTTCAGGATGAAATTCTAGGCTAATATTTTACAGCAGAAATTACAGACCCAAACAAAACCAACCTGAGACCGCGAAAAATATTCACACACTGCAGCATGCTTGCTGCAAAAACTGGCTGCTCATCTTCAGCATTTATTAAAGCTTCTAAACAAAGACTGATCTTTTCAAGCCCCGCCGCTCTCTTCCTGTCTGTGTCTGCGTCTCCACACACGACACTGTGTCATGCTACAGCTAAAGGCCGGGCTGAGTGGTTGTAATGTTGCTGATAGCTCAGGTTGTATTCTGGTTGTTTTCCAGTGAAAATATTGCAAACTTAATGTGACACTATGAATATTTCAGCAGGGCTCCCCATTAGACCCTGGAGCAAAGGAAGTTGAAAGCAACCGTGCAAATGCACACACACGCACACACACACATACTCACTTATCTTAGGTCTTAATCCTGTTTTTTGTAAAAACAATAAATAATAAATAAAAAAAATCAATGCACACAGCAACTGATTCAATTATATAAAATCAATTGATCCTTACATTTTACATCATCTGTTTACAATGCTACTTAGAGACCTGAGTCCACACATGCTGGAAAACACAAATGTGGAGAAAATGAGGGTGAAGCGGGAGCTAAATTGAATTATCCCACTAAGACTATTGTAGGGATGATCTCTATTTATACGGCTCGCACAAATGGAAGGTTGGCGGGAAAGTAGGGCTGCCTCGTCTCCTCTGCACTCTGCCAGAGAAGCTTTTTGGCCACAGCTGGGACGCTTTGTGCTGAAAGATTCCTAAATAATGAAGTGATCCATTGATCCGCTGGCAACACCCGATTGGCTCGAATGCCCATAGAACTGATTGATCCTCTGTCTGGCTACAGTTTCACAGCACTCCAAAAACAAAGGCATTTCCACTGTGGTCTAACTAGAAGCGGAAGTGTTATTGTTGCCAGATTTAACTAACTCCCCCTGACAAGGATGTGCATATTGTCAGTAATGATGAGGATGCACATTTTTTTTGCATTAGAAACAAGATATTGAGTAATACTTAAATACTCTAAGGCGTTATATAAAACACATTAAATACAAGGTCAGAAAATGGTTTGAAACAAATTCATGGAACCCTGATATGTAGTAATAATAAAAGAAAATTGAGAAATAACACAGCAAATGTCCAACAGTACATATTAGGCATTACGAGTGAAAAGAATAATTTAGAAAATGAAATTACTGTTAACTATTTATAGTAATAATAATCAAGTATTTAAGTTAAATTCTAAGTTAAAGTGACAGGAGATGGCAGATCAATACAGTAACTGATTCGTTTTCAGACAACCTGATTGTTGATAGATTTATTGTATGAATGCTTTAATGTATCATACGTAACAGATTCTTAATAAAAAATAGTCCTTAAAAGATAGAAACCGGGTTTTTTTTGTTGTAACTACTCCTCCAGTTCATACTGACCATTAGAAGATCCTTCCTTGATGTCCTTCTAATGTAAATGATGGGGGCAATAAATATTTGTTAAATAAAAATCTTCGCCAGGACACCTTTTAGTGTCTTGTTTTTTTTTTGTTTTTTTACTATCTTTTAATCTCATAAACTCTACAGACCCTTCAGCAGATATATGATCATAAATGCAGAGTCTAGGGCCAAGAATCATTTTGTTCCTAGAGATCAAATGTGCTATTTCATAATTGTATCAGTAAAACAGTTTTTGTAATTTTGGCCAACATTTCAAGGTTACAAAGCATCCAAAACACATTTAAAGTTCATCACAGGAACCGCTAATAAAAATGTCATCTTACTGTAAGAATGTTTGAACACATCTATGTCAAGAGTGGATTATTTTACAGTTCTTTCAGATATGAAAAACATACTTCTTTATGGGTCCTTTAAAGGTCTACTTCTTAGTAAAATAAATCATTTAAAAGTCCATTGGATGATATGATATGATATAGATATACCAGGGCTATCTTATCACATGTAGCTTTTGAGATACTCAGTTGTTACAAGGTAGCTACAATGA
This sequence comes from Lepturacanthus savala, assembly GCA_030544235.1. NCBI lineage: Eukaryota > Metazoa > Chordata > Actinopteri > Scombriformes > Trichiuridae > Lepturacanthus > Lepturacanthus savala. Next base: position 29,308,824 of record CM060467.1, read on the forward strand.
ATGATGTAAACTCAGAACATTTTATCAAAAAATGCATAATTTAGAAGTGTAAATCAGCACAAATTAAAAAGGGAACATCTTCAAGTGATTCTCAACTACTGCAGAATCAGCAGCTGTTAAGGGAACCTTCTACTGAGGATATACAGTACAGTATGGTTTATTTGTATTATTTACACCCCAAGGAAAATCCTACAATAGTATGACTTATTGCAGCTGCTGTATGGAAGACACTATGGCTTTATACTACTGCATATTTCAGGGACTGCAATAAAATACATCATTTGAATTGCATAATGCCTCTCATAACAGCTATTATTTGCGCATTATTTGGCTACCCATAAATCCTAAGGCCGTGTTATCACCAGGTCAAAGCCTGCTGCCGGAGAATATATTATAATCTGTGCACATGTGTGAGATAGCAGATGCCTGATAGAAATACATGTATCATCTAGATAACAATTTGGGATTTTGCCTTATCTTGCAGAAGCATATTGTTATATCGATGAGACGATAAAGTATATTTGCTCTATCTACTAAAGCATTTTTCCCTCATACAGGAGCATATTTTTCTCAGTTTTTTATTGTTCTGCAGGCCACATTGTACTTTTAACATCATGTATGATACCATCAAAGGAAGACAATGCATCCTGGTGTAAACAGGGGCAATATAAGCACTGCGCTTTTTCTTCAGTGTCAGTCTTTTTTTTTTTTAAATAATAATCTTGGACAAAGGCAACACAGTGGTGCAGTGGTTAGCGTTGTTGCCTCACAGCAAGAAGGTCACAGGTTAAAGGCCTTGAACTGGGACCTTTCTGTGTGGAGTTTGCATGTTCTCTCTATGTCTGATTTTTTTCCCGGCTTCTTCCCACAGTCCAAAAACATGCTTAGGTTAATAGGTGTGAGTGTGTGAGTGAATGGTATGCCATGATAGGCTGGGACCTGTCTGGGGTCTCACCTGAAGTACACTGGGATCCCTGTGACCCTTGTGAGGAATAAGTGGGTATAGAAAATGACCGATTGACTCTTGGACAAAATGAAAACTCATATTTTGCAAATGCATCTTATCTGCCTCTTCTTCTCTACTGCTTAAGTTTCTATTAAACCTCTGTGCTCTCTCTCTGCTTCCCTATAATCTCCAGGGCCACACGCTGCTGTGTGCCACTACTACTGCTGCACATTCATTCACTCTCTTTTGTCTCTCTTGTCCCACACACACATACAAAATAATACACACAATGTCATGCAAATCACACATGAGAGAACACAGTTTTACACTCGGAATCACACACATTCTCACATACGAATGCGGGCCTCTGTTGTGAGTCTGCTGTGCATTACTAATCACAGATGCTGCCTGCCATATCTGTTGATGTGAGCCTGTTGCTGCTGCGTATTGGGAGTCATTCCAAACAGATAACAGAGAAAACAGGAGATGAAAACAGAAGTGACAGAGAGAGAGAGAAAGACACACAATAGGAGGGCATTGTAACACACAGTTTGAGATGCTGCAGATCTGAGGTGCAGCAGGAAAAGCGCTGACAGGCGAACTGACTGAGCAGAACTTTCTAGACTGTAGTCCTGCCAAGGAATGATGAGTTGATACCCACCACACAGTAAAGCAGTGACAAAGGCAACGGTGCACACGTCCGGTCACACGTGAAAAAGAAAAAGAGGCAGATGTCACTGTGCAGCCAACGGATCCATTTCAAGATACGGCTGATGAAAGTTCAATTTACATCGTTGTTTGATGAGACTGTGGCATACCGTGCTCCGTATCTAGTAACCCCCCCCCCAACCCACACCCCTCCATCAGGTCAACTCAGCACCGCAGACCTGTTTATTATGCATGGCCTGCTGGGGAAATGACAAGAGATGTCGTCCTTTCATAACAGGATGGCCTCATCCTCACGGCAGAGTCTAAGACAGATGGTAAAACGTCCTTGAGCGTCCTTGCATGGCCACTGAAGACTCTATTTATGTGTACTGTATGTGTGTATCCCTGTATATTAAAGTCTTATGTAAAAAAAAAAAAAGTATGACTTTTTTTTTCTTAAAGTTCTGACTTTTTTTTTCATTCTATCGCCAATATTTGTTCTGACACTGATTCACTTATGCTTGTGAACAAAAGTGTCACACAGACTCGCACACGTCTCTTCTCTTTAGCTTCTCTTATATTTGAATGTGATATGAAGGTTACAAGCAGGGTGCCATCAGAAGCAAATGTGAACATGATTATACTATGGTCGAGTACATGTCGGTTTGTTTTCTAAGTGCCTGTTTTTATAATTGTTTTGCTTGCTTCCATGCAGGGGAAATAATGTGAAATATTAATGTATCTAGAAATGTTATGCTCCAGGTGTGTGTGTGTGTGTGTGTGTGTGTGTGATCATGTGTTCATTGTTAGCATGTCTTCAAATATATGTTATTGTCTGGATTGAGTTTTTAGTCTCTGAGGGTGATGATAATCACATATTCTCCTTTAAGGAAAGATGATTCATTTATAATCAGCTGCTTATGATGCTCCTTACAGTGATATTTCATGTTGGTAGCATTTTCTCCTTCAGTGCACATGCCACTTTTGTTTGAATCATCAACAAAACTAAAGTGATTGCTCAGGGGAGCCAAATGTTAAACAGCAAGTTTGGAACACCCTCACACACAACACATTCTTGTAGCTCAAAGGTAAAACCAGTCACCCACAGGATGGAGGATCAGCAGTTTGGTTCCCAGCATGTTGATATATCCTCAGGCACAATGATAATTAACCCCGAATTGCTCCCAATGGCTGTTCCATTGGTGTGTGAATGTTATTGAATGGTTAGATTCCCCTGCAGCCCATTGTATGACAGTCACCACTATCAGAGTATGAATGTGTGTGAATGTGTAAATAAACACTTGTTGTGTAAAGCACTTTGAGTGGTTGAAAAGACTAGAAAGGTGCACACAAATCCATTTACCGTTTGTCAGAAATTAATTTCTAAGAAATGAAAAGCATAAAGCACTTTCCAAATGAGTTCCCAAAATGCTCATTAAGCTCATTAATTATCCCCAGCTAATTCTTTCTGCATTTCTCAGTAGGTTTGGCTACTTGCAGGTAGCCCTCTGCTAACATGGATTATTGATTAAATAAAATAACATAATATCACAGTTCTCCAGGTGCTATCAGAGTAAATATCATTTGAATCATATTAAGCTAATGAATCAAGTCATGTCACAGGGATTGCCTGACACACCAGTTTATCCACCGCTTTACAGCTGCAAACTGCCACAATACTGCAGCTTGTTAAAACTGTTTTATTCTCAGTGTGGGTGTAATTCTCACTCACAGCCAACAGATGGAGACAGAACTCCTGCGCTACAGCTTTAATTAGTTTATCTGCTGGTTTTACTCTTGCTGATATAATAACAAATAATTATAACCTTCACAAATAAGGACAAAAGAATGTAGGAAAATAACAAATGCAAAATTACAGTAAAATCATATAAGACAAAAGACTTCAAAGTAAAGCTAAAATAATGGAGGCCAGATAAATTTAAAAGATAAAATAAGTAATAGGTAAATCAATTAAAAAACAGCCATGCAGAAGTTTAAAGAGAGATGTGAAAGATGGCAGTGAATTTTCTAGTCTAAACTCCTCAGGTAAGCTTTTCCAAAGGATTGGAGCCCTTACAGTAAAAGCCCTGTCACCTTTGGTCTTCAGCCAACTAACTGGGCCTTATCAAAAGATCTTAAGCTATGGGCTTGTGAGTAATGATTTGAAAAGCTCAGCCAAGCCACTCAGTGCCATACCATGCAAGACCTTAAAAGTCAAGAGTACATTTTTTTAATCAGCCACAGACTGGTAAAAGGTGATTTAAACTATTGGAGATATGATCATGCTTTCTTGATTTGTTTAAATGTCTGGCAGCTGTGTTTTGGGCACCCTGAAGTTGTGCAATCACATTTCATTCAATCACAGCATTAGAAAAAAAAATGTCACATAGTGATAAAAAACATTAATAACTATTTGAAGATCATTATGGGTAATAAAAGATGTATTTTTAGACATATTTCTGAAATGGAAAAAAACACAAGATTGAACAAGCCTTTTAACATAGAGAGAACACAGAGTCGAGAGTGAGATTCTGATCTAAAATAACTCCAAGGTTTTTAGCAGTGGGTACTGCTGCACTAGAGAGCAAAGAACAGGCATAACTTGGCCATGAGTGTGCTCAGGGCCTATAATAAGGATTTTGGTTTTGGAGGAGTTCAGCTAAAAAAATGTCCTTCTGCCCAGTCCCTGACTGTTAGGCAATTATGCAGGGAAGAAAGATAACTTGGCTGATTCGCATGGTTTGCAGAACAAGTGCAGCTGGGTATAATCAGCATAACAATGAAATGAAAAATCATGCTGCTTCATAATGTGGCCCAAAGGGATTAAATAAAAATAAAATTGGTCCTAGAATAGCACCCTACAGCACCCCATACCTGAAAAACACAACTAATTTTCTGCTGAAGGGCAGTCCCAGAGATACCAACACATTACTCAACATTTCAGTAATATTGCCATGACACACTGTATCAGAAGTGGCACTAAGATCAAACAGAATGAGTCCAGAGCATTCACCTGCATCAGCCTTTATCCAGATACCACTGATAAATCCCACAGGGGCAACCTCTGTGTTGTATAACTTACTATTTTCTCTAGGATTTTTATATAAAAATAAGCCTAAAGATTGGACATTAAAACTGCAATTAACTAATATTTTTTTACTAATCGTTTGATCTATAAGGTATCAAAAAATGGTGAAAAATGTTTCGCACTCTTTCTTAAAGACCAGTTAAACTAATAACTATCCAAATACCTACCAAATAATTTTCTGTGTGACACAACAATGAAAGAATAATTTTCTCTCTGTTCTCTACCTTGCACAACTCAACTAATTGATTCCCTACAGGATTTTCCATTTACGTTTTGTCTTATGTCTATTTAGGCTTACACTCCTATAGTTAAAATTATCACTAAAGTCAATCAATAATTGTTATTACAATATTACCCTTTTGCTGTGTGCGTGCATATGTGTGTGTGCACATCCATGTTTGCATCTTTCCTCCAAACCCAATCTGCACCTGGTGCTTGAAATGATAAATAGCAGGTTAATGCAGGTCAAATGTGTGTGTGCCACACACACACACACACACACACAGAAAGCAGGAGCGTGTTGTCGCCATGGGTGATGATGAAGAGTTAGTCAGTGTGAGGCAGATGGCCAGGCACATGTGTGTGAGTGGACGTAGGTGTGTGAGTGTGTGTGGTGATGTGTGCTACAGTACACAGGCGGTGACAGACAGTATTCCTGCTCGGAGCCACTGAGCTGGCCTCTGCCCTGTCGCCACTATAGATTGGTTGAAAACATTAAAGCAGCCGTAACTCAGCCAATCAGCTGATGCGTTTTCCGCTCAGCTTGGGACAAACCCGCCGCTGAACAGAAATCAACAGCAAATTAGAGAGTAAAAAATATGCCAAAACGCTCTAATAGCTTTACACTTAACACATACACCATTTGCTTTCAAATGAGCTGCAACAACAGTCACTGCATCCTCCATAAAGACAATAACGATTGTCTGAGCTGTTATATTCTGTAGAGTAGGGAGGCTTTCCCTATACTGCCTGATGACACATCATTTGTCCTTCATGACAGGATGTAGAAGTTGTTTTAGCTCAACCTGCCTCTCATTAACCTGCCCACTCAATCCCAGACCTCAGTGTTAATGAGGGAGAGAGAGGGGTGAGTGATAGCACAATCTCTCCCTCTCTCTCTCTCTCTCTCTCTCTTTAATGTAGGCTGTATTTGGAGAAATATAACTGCAGTTACAATAAGCACAGAGTTTGTAGGTTCATTTTTTGTACTAACAAAGATGCTCCTTGTATTTCATGCAAGTGATAAAAATAATAAATTAGCAGCGAGACCACGTGTAAAACACAGATTTTAAAAGCTTTAAATGTTTTTATTAAATTATGCCCTATTTATTTCTTCTTGTTTTTACATAAAATATCAATAAATAGCCTCACTAATGCGTCTATACAAGAATATGACCGTGATACGGTACCACATGGCGCTACTTTTTAAAGTAAGGTCTCTGAACGCACCAGTCAGAATATTAAAGAGACTCGGGGGAAATAAAAGGATGTCATCACCACAGATAATAGGAGCTGCTGCATTTTTTTGCTAGTGTTTCGGCATTGTGCGCATGTGATTTATGGAGTGGGTAAGAATGCTCCACTACATCATTCCGCCGCGCTCGCGCGCTGCTGTTGTTGAGAAAGATGGTGACACAGCAATGAAAGAGTCATTTTCTCCACCTCTGCTTCTCCTCAGCATCTATCCACTCCTTTGGTTGTTGTTTTTTTGTTGTTGTTGTTTTGTACTCACTACCTCGGCATCACTTTAAAGACAAAACACCGCGCACACAAGCGCGCACGGGTGGTTTTTGGCCCTGTAAAGGTGACGCACGCACGCACACACACAGACACTCGCAAAAGCGCATAGATGGAGCCATTAACGCGTTAAGTTCGCCTACTCACCTCCCGCAATGGCGAGAAGAGCCAGCAGCAGCAGCGGCGGCCAGCCGTCCGTCATCATTAACGGTGCGTCTCAGTGCGCTCCGAGCCTGGAAGGTGTTCGCCGGGAGGCCACCCTGGAAACACACACACATACACACGCGCGCACACACCCGCAGTGTCCCTCCGCGATCCAAAACCTCCTTCACTCTCTACCTGGCATGGTGACGTCAGGGCTTCTCTCTCCGACCGGTCCGCGCTTCCCTCTCGGAGTCGACGGCCGGGGGGTGGGTGATCGGCCGGTCGGGTGGGTGTGAGTGGGTGTGGGTGTGGGGAGGGGGGAAGGGGGGGAAAGAAATAGAAATATCTCGTCTCGGAAGCCAGGTAAAAGCCGCGCGCTGTTGGATCGTGCCCCGCGTCCAGCCTGGTCTCGTGCTGAACGCCGCTCGGCTATGCGACGCGCTGGAAGAGGCGGGGGTGGGGCGGGAGGGGAGGAGAGGAGAGGAGAGGGAGGGGAGATGTGGCATACCTCAGAGGCTCCACAGAACCCAGCCAGCGGTGCCAGTGTCTTCCCCCCACGCAAAAAATTAAACAAAATTAAAAGTCGCATATCACCCTATAATACGCAGCAGTGCCCCTATGGACGTTCAGTAGTGTTGTGTGGTGCTTAATAATGACTTTATAGTGACCTTGTCTAATTTGATGATGCCTTTCATCCCCTATCTCGCTGTATCTCTGCGTTTCTAATCTCAAAAACAGTCTATACGTCTAATGTTAGCCTCAGGCCAAATAGATATGGTAGCAGTGGCATTTCTTTTCTTTTAAAATGCACCATAGAACTGTAATTTTTTATCAGGCAGCCCTAAGAGAGCCTATAAGCAATATGATAGGCCCTTTTGCCTGCATGCAAGATGGATTACTCTAAATATTTAGAGTAACACAATCGATGGATGTAAATAGATATGAGGTGTGTCTCTCGCGGTCCCGGTTTCAGCGGGTGTCTCAGCTCACATCTGAGCCCGTTAAAATAACCTCATACCACCTTTTCTTTCCAAGACTTGCCTGGGTCTAATGTGTTCATTACTCTGTGAATAATCTTCTCCCCATTTAGAAGCTGAAAGTGGGGGGTATGTCTTGTCTTTTTTGTTCTTATTTCTGCCCCCCCCCCCCCAAAGTGACCTCTAATCCCAGTGCACAAAGTCAAGCATGCAGGAGAAGAACAGGAACAGGAAGGGAGGAAAGAACAGGTGCAGGGGAAGGAGCCACATAGACACAAGTTGGATGAACATGTACAACACTGCTGCTCTACTTAGTTTGGGCAGTCAGTGGTGAGATTCATGTATCCAGTAAAGAAAAGTATGACAATTGATTTGGATAATGACACCCACACACACACATACACACACCAAAAAAAGTGAAGGAGGGGGATCCAGGAGAGTGTAGAGAGTGTAGACAAGGGGAAGGGGGGAAGGGGTGGATGGATGGATGGATGGATGGATGGATGGATGGATGGATGGGGGGAGTAAACAAAGTAAACAGGGGTGGAGGTGGAGGGAGGAGGCGGTTGCCGTGGTGACTAAGAGAAACCAGAAAGCTCCAGGAGGAAACGACCTGTTTCTCCTTCATTTTGTCTATTTTCATCACTGACACGCACAAAGAAGAGTACACATGCGCAGCTGGCACACACGCATACGGTCACGCATAAATGCACACAATGCACATGCTCACACACACAAATATACATATGCATGCACACACGGGCCAACTCTTTCACAGTAATGTCTTCCTCTCTCATGCTATCTTTATACACCCTTCCTCTCTGCCTCTCTCCATACAGTCCTTGCCTTTCTCTGTCTCTATCTCTCCTCTGCAGTGAATGAGCTGACCTGACAGTGCTCCTCCTCTGCACTGAGTGCTGTGAGTCTCTTTCTGAATTATTTAAAAGCTGGGACCCCCACAAGTGCTTGTCTTCCCCTAACACCCCCTCACGCTCCCTCCCTCTCTCTCTCTCTCTGTCTCTCTCTCTCTCTCTCTCTCTCTCTCCCTTTCTCCTTCTCTCTCTTCTTTCCTCTGTCCCTTCCTCTCTGGCTGTCATTCTGTCTTCTGGTGGCTTAAATGACTTCCTGTGGTTCTGTCATATTCAAGCAACACTTTGATTAGCATTATCCAAACCTATGTAAATTGTAAAATATGAGGTACAGCACAAAAAGTATATATACTCTAACCTGTAGCAATTTGATGTTGTTAGACATATATGCATCAGCAATATTAGTGTCATTTTAACACTTGTACATTTCATATTCATATTTAATTTTGAGTTCAGGCCTGTAACATGTAACAAAACATCCTTAATGTATCACTATCTAGTGGTGAGACCTCCACAATGCCGGATTATAGAAATGATGCAAATGAATGACGTCAGAAACTAAGAAGATATCAACCATACTGAGATTGCGACAGATACCTAATTCAACACTCAAACTTTCCTGTGCGTCCACTGGTTGTTTTGACCTATTTTGTGATCTAATTAAGAGAAAGAAGAGAACTAACTGCAACAAACCAAACCAAGGAGAGGAGAGGTGATGGTTGGCAGCGACTGTTGTGTAACATTGAGGTTTGTGACACTCTGGGCGGTAGGATGGGCAAGATGAAAACCTGCACGCCAGCTCATGCAAAAGCATAAGCATCCGCCTCGCTGAGGAGTCTTTTGAGCAACAGATATATTTGTTCTGGAGTTGACCCTGCACTGACGAGAGGTCACGCGATCAATAGAGTCAAACAAACACCTGATTTGTGAGCTGACAATAAGCAGCGGCGTATTACTTATCACATGCTCGTTTCTACCACTTCTTGACAGCACATGCTGCCGCTGTGCCATTCACAAACCAAGCAGGTGATTCTGTGGGGGAGTTATATTGCCACTATGGCCACAGTTATTCATAGTTCATTTTATATCGCAGTCTGTCTCTCCTCCCTCTTTTCTCCTCTTCTCTCCTCCCTCTCCCTCAATCCCCGTAGAGATGGCCCAACCTCACTCTAAACTAATCACCATGGCAACCTGGTAATCCCTGAACAGAAAATTTCTCCCTCACTATCTCTCTCTCACACACACATGCAACAGGACTGCGTGCACGCATGGGTGCACACATGGGCACATTCACGCCTGCACATACACACATGCACACAATGCGCATGCACGCTCTAAGTCATGCAAACCAATACACAGGTGTTTACTGGTGAGACGTATCTTACCACAAACATGTGCTTCTATGCACCATTGTAGGGATAAAGCTTATGTGTGTGTGTTGGCAAGGTTTTAAATACACCAGCGTTTTGGGAAAAAAAGATTGAGTAAATGCTTTGTGTGAACGGTATACATTTGCCTTTTGTACTTTGAATGTGTGCGCATGTGTGACGTTGCATGTGTGTGTATGTGCGTGTGTAACTGTAATTGATTTCACACTCAGGTCAATGGTTTTACAGCTACATGAGAAAAGCACACACAGATTCATTCTGGTTAGATTCTCGTCTCTGTTTCAGTGCCTTTTCCCCTGAAACCTCGCTTTGACTTTTGCTACCAGCTTATTAATGAAACGATTTATCCCCAGTTGAAATCATCCTTTATTTACTGAATAAATGTCTTACAACAAATAATATACAGCCCACATCATGGTGGTTAAAAAAATACAAAAAAAACTGACAATAATCACTAAAAACCAAAAACCAAAATCACTTCACACATACATCATTTACGCATACTCATGGTAAAGCAGGTTGATTCCTTCACAATAAGTAATATAGCTATCTCATAACCTTATATTTAGATTACAGCGAGGACACATTATTACCTTGCTACAAATATAATCTATATATCCTGTAGTGCACATGGGGCTGGGCGATGTAAAAAAAGGCTATTGATAAAAAATTTGTTCTATTGATCAATATTGATAATTATTGATGATGTTCTTTCAAATATTTGGGGGCATTTTATGCTTAATGATCTACTTTAAATACATGAATGTAGAGGTGGGCAATATAGTTAAAACATATATTGATAGAACACAGAGAACATATATTTCTTATCAGTGGATAAGAATTAATATTGATAATTTTTAATAACAACCAGGAGAAAAAATGCTGAATGTGACCACTTTATATTAAACTTGATTTATGTATTTTTTTTCTGTTAAATGACTGGCTTTTATTCAATGATTGATCCATTATCAAGGAATATATGATGTTTATGAGCCAAGGATTAGTATTTTTTTTTTTTTTTTACAAAAACCTTGAGTGAAACTATGATATGACTATGAAACTTGATATAAAATTTAACTATTTTCTTATTGTATTGATAATGTGGATATCGACAATATACGTTGATATTGTTTTATTGCCCAGGCCTAAGTACACATATAGAGTATATTTTTTGCAAGGTACAACATAGATTTACTTTCTTAGGAACAAACAAACAGATCCTGTTATTGTTTTTCCAAGTGATAATAGAGTGTTATGCAGTATGGAATCATGCATTCATGGTAGAGTCACCTCTTCAGCTTAAAGCTCGACTGGTTTGACTGCTACATATCTGCTTAAAGATTGCCAAGCCAAACGTTTTCAAGCCATGTATCCTGAAAAAGAATGTTGTCTCTGGTGGGTAATACTACATCCGGCCCTTCTAATAGTTTATTTGAAGAATACCAGCTTTTGCCATCAAACGGAAGCTTCTTTGAGTCCCACCGGCTCGACTGAACAGAATTCTTTTGTTCCACACTCTGTCAAACTGTTAAATCAAATCAGTTTGAGTTCTAAGTAGGCCTCACTGCTCCCATGTGGCCTAAACACAGGATGTTAACAGTGAGTGATTCATTTCACTTCAGCCATTTATTGGTAATATCTGATAGCATATATGTTGTAGTATCCATTTTGCTGTTTGGTAAACGTTATCTGTGAAAATACAGTGTTGTCTTAATACGTTTTTGCTGACCGGGTCCTGTAACGTTACCCCTCCTACTACACTAATTCTAATCACCTGATCAATAAAGAACTTTCTCTTGAGTGACGGGGGGCTTGGGGAAATGAGGCTTATTTTCGAAATAGATCGATAGGCTGATTGACATGTCAGATGGATGAATGAATGTACTCCAATCAGGTGTATTGACCTCACAGACCTAATCCTAATTGACAGACATGGCAATAATTGATGACATCAGCACCTCTGTATGAGGACAGGAGGAGATTATCTATACATACTTTAAAAAATTAAAATGGTTACAGTAAGTATATTGCTTCATGTGCGTTGTTTCAGGAACTGTAGACATCTATTTAGTTTCCATAATATTGAGAGTGTGTATAGAGTAAATATACAACACAATGGGCTAATGCACTCGGCACTAGTTTTCCTGTATCTATAAATACATTTAGTATAGCTTTAGTATGCCTGCTGGTTGATTTTAGATTGAAAACAGACAGCACTGTAGGAATGTGAAATCCTGCTTATTGTAGTATCTGATTTGACCACTAGGTAGCACATCTAGATGCTGCAAACATGTCAACATTATGTACTCATTAAAATAGTTCACAGAAAAATCCAAAGCTGCATGAGTTTATGTGTGTATGTGTCTGTGCGCATTTTTTGTGCCTATAAGTGTCATATGTGTGTCGGCCTGTGTGCGGTCATGTTCTGGTGTTTTCCTCTAACACGTGTTCAGTGTGACCTGGGCACAGGATGCTGTAGGGTCATGTGCTCGGCTCCGGTGAAAGGCAGTCTGTGAGTGCAGTAGTGATGGACCAGCTCAGGGATACTGGAGAAGATGCAGCTACTTTGATCCAGCGTGTAGCCCAAGCCCTTACTGCTCTTAGTCTGGGCCACAATGATGTGCACACAACTCTGGCTGGTCCTAATGAAGCAGGAAAAAGAGAGAGAGACAAAAAGGTGAAGAAAAAAAGGTGAAAAAATGAAGCGTAATTAAAGAACTAGGGGTTTTATATGCCTTTCCCTAAACGAGGCTGTGCGTTTTTCCAAGTTCAGTGGATGTGTAAATGGGGTAAATGATGTGGAGTCAAATGAATGAGCAGCATACAACAAATGAGCACTCAGGCGTATGCACACATGTGTACACACACACACACATGCACGCAATTCTCTTAAAGAACCTGTTCCTGGCACACTTATCATTAGTGTCTACTCCACAAATGACACACATCTCACGTATTGGACGCCTTAAAGATTGCCATGGCGATACCAGATAATCTAGCTCCTTAGTGATATCATAACAAAATTAAAAAAAAAAACTGTGTTGAACGCCAAGTGCTAAATATATGCTCATCTCTAGTCTTTTAAATCAACTATAGAAACAGGATAAGTGTCATAACTCGGTCTATTTATAAAAAATAATAAATAAAAAAGAGTGATATTTTTAGATTCCCGGTGTCACTATTGTGACTCTATCGAAGTAAAAAGTAAACCATGATGCAGCAAAACAAAGGGGTGTAAAAATAAACATGTACGTGTTGCTTTATAAAGCTTGTGCTAAACACACACATACACACACGGTGAAAAAACACATCTGTGCACTCACTTCAGAGCAATGGAGTACTTGCTGGTTCCTGATTCGCTGTCTCTCACCAGGAAGCTGGCTTCCCTGCAGCGCTGCAGCTGAGCCTCAGCCTGCTGCCGACTCACACTGCCGTGGTACCAGCTTAGAGAGGCGAGGGAGGGAGGGAGGGAGAAAGGGAGGGAGAGGGAGGGAGAGGGAGGTGGAGAGAGAGGGTGAGATGCAGAAAGAGACAGAAGATCACTGACATATAGCGCAGTGACATATGGAGATAAGTCAGATGTCAACTTAATGATAGGTGATGATAGTGTGAGGGAAGAGACTGGCGGGAAGACGGAAATGGGCTCCTGAAGATTTACAGTCACCGTAAATCAGATTTATGCCACAGACTGAACACATTTACACAGTCAAAGGTGAACTCAGGAGGCCAGATAGATAAATAAATGTACAAACAGAACGCATGTGGCCATGCGGAGGGGTGGAGGGGTTGCCTATAAGGACACAAGGTGGTGCTGACAGTGGCTACAGGCCAGAGCCATATATAAACAGGCTGTATGTGGCCTGTGATGCTGGGAGGCGAAACACGCTGACATTCAGCCACAACATGGGAAAGAGGAACAAATGCTAACATGCTCTGAGCATGTTCCTCGCATGTTCCGTTTGAACAAAAAAAAAGGCCATGCATAGCGAGATAAGGGGGGAGGAACAGTTAGAAACAAGTCCCTCCTGTCTCTTGTTCAATCTCACGTCAAGGATGAGCTCTCCCTCATTCCAAGATTGTGCTTAAAGGGCTGCTGCTGGCTTACACTCTCAGCATATATATATATATATATATATATATATATATATATATATATATATATATATCCAATTCCACTTAAAAGTTTCCTACCAGTGCCATGCGTAATATATTATATGTGACATTTTGGCCAAGACACTGGCAGCATCTGAGCTGTATTTGACAGTGTGAGCTGTCGGATCAAATATTAATGTAAATCTGCTTGATTGCTTTACTACCTTCATCAAAGGGAAAAATGGAAGTCGTGGCCAACGGAGCAGAGAGCACAGTTCGTCCTCTGCAAAGACAGGTAAATCTGTCTGTGTTTACAGGCGGGGGCGGGGGTGGGGGGGCATCAAGAGCTTCCAATTTACTCTGTAGAGTTTACGACGAATGTGGTGTTAATTTGGTAAGTACTAACGATAAAATGTTTCGGCCTTCATCTTATTTGCTTAATTATCTCTGCTCACTAATGTTGTCAAGGGTTGGATGTTATTGATGTAATAAAGATTCCATAGTAATCAATTCAGTGTGTGCTTTCCTCTTTGTCATGTTGCCTATTTGTCTGATGGGGCGCAACAATTCAGTCCTATCATACTATAATAAGCAGCTGTAATTCCAGTGTGTGTGGATATATGCTCTCTCCTTACCTCTGCTTCTCCAGCGGCAGGTTGGGCTCCACTTTGGCTGCCTCCCCATCCAGCGGGGCTCCAGGGGAGGTAGGGGAAGGGGGTGAAAGTTTGTTTGGGCTGGAGGAGGAGGAGGAGGAGGGGGGCGAGAGGGGTGAATGTTTGAGGGTAGGGAAAGAAGGAGAAGGAGGCGTTAGAGGGGAGAGTTTAAGAATAGGAGAGGAGGGGAAGGAAGAAGAAGAGGAGGATGACTGAGAGGAGGAGACAAGGGTTTTATGGTTCCAGCTCTTCTGTCGCAGGGTGTGTTGTTGCTGCTGCTGCTGCTGTTGCTGCTGCTGCTGCTGCTGCTGCTGCTGCTGCTGGCGGCCAGCGGAGCCGTTCTCTTTACCAGGAGAACAATCCACTGCCTCAAACTGAGCTGAAGGAAGCAGGAGAGACAATATCAACCTTTCATAATAAAATTCGATCAAAGCAGGCCAGAGCCAACCAGAGTAAACAAATCCATGGAAATTTATTTCAGTGGGATTGTTTGGTTTCCGCTCTAAAGCAAACATGAAACTGTTGTGGCAAATCCTGTACAAATAAAACTCATGGCATCCTTCCTCCACGCCCTGACCAACCCCTCATCCCCCCACCCTTCCCATGATCCCTCGCTCCCTTTCACTACCTGACAGTGCTCTAACAATGTCCTCCTTTCGCCACTCCCAGGGCAGCTCGTACTCTCCGGCGGGACGGACGTCAGACTCTGGCCGGGTGACAGGGATCCACACCCCGTTGCTGTCGCCCTCCAGGCCGCCTTCATACGGCGTGTCGTAGATGTTTGGGGGGGTGGGCTTGGTCTCGTCCCCTTTCCCCTTTTTCTGGCCCCGGTCCAGGAGGACACACACTTTCAGGAGGTCCTTGGAGCCCCGTCGGCGAACCTCTGCAGCACAACAGTCCCGTGATTAGTTACTTTTAACGTGTAGGTGATTTTCTTCTGAGTTTTACATTCTAGGTGGATTATATATTTAAAATTTATCATTCTTTTTCGGTTACACCATTTGATATTTTCTGTTAAGAAATTGCACAAATTGTTATTTTTATACAAAATAAATGATACAAATGGATTTTTAAATAACAAGAAACCAACATGAACAGATGATGTCAATTTTGAGAGACCTGATGAATGCCTTTTAAAACTGTATTTTAAATTTGTTTTGACTTTCTCATCTTGCCAAATATTATTTGCCACTGACCCACATACACTACTACATGTATTTGACAGCTCTACTTACTACTTCTATGAGTAAAGATTAATCTTGTACATAGAAAATAAATGATCAGCCTATTTAAACTGTGATTATATGAAATATTTAAAATCAACTTGAAAATTATATTTATAAATCAATTTGTAATCAATTTAATTTGTGTAACATAAACAGTAGAGCTGCAACAATTAGTCAGATAATTGATTAGTTGCCAACAATTATATTAATCGTTAACTGTTTGCTGATTAATCGATTTGAATCATTTTAAGAAGAAAATGTCCGGATACTTTGGTTCCAACTTCACATTACATTTTTTTCTGATTTCCATTATCTGTTTTGCTTAAAGTAAAATGTGAATGCTTTGTCTTTTATTTAAGTATTTTTGCATTGAAGTAGCCTATAATGACTTTACCTAAAGATGTAGTGCAGAACTTTTACAGCTAAATGAATGATCCATTCAAGTTCTTGCTATACAAGTTCACACAATTTAAGTCTCTCATCTCCAGGTAAATATCTCTATATTTCACAGTAGAGTTTTTCAGTCTGGTGTCTGTGGACACACTCCCTGTTGGCAAAATAGCAGAGCAGAGAACTAACTAAATCTGAGTAGCTCAGTTGTATGTGGATAAATAACTCAACTGACCAAATGGATTAAATTCTGAGTGAAACTAGTTATGTCACAGGGTTGTGTGACACTCTAAACAGCTTAGACAGTGTTTGTGTAATTGCTGTCTCACCACCAGTAGGGGGAGACATAAGTTCTGCACTGCAGCTTTAATTAAAGTTCTGAGGTAGGGGTTCTGAGGTACTTAATTGTGCTCTCCCACTCTCATGTGACCTTTGGTGAACCTTGACATTATTAATTTGTAAAAAATAATTAAATAATGATTATTTAAGTAATACCAACCAAAATAACTTAGTTATTGTTATCAGGTACACACTTCTTACAAAATACCTGCAATCTATTTACATGTTTGTGTACCAACTAACACTCAAAGTGTTTGTTATGACAAGTAGTTACATATTTGACTTGTGTTTCTTTGCTGTCCGACAGGTAGCCTGTGTGTCTGCACTATTGTGTGACCAAACAATGGAATTACAGGAAGAAAAGGTCAACACAGCTGCTGATTGGCTGACTGACTGGGCTACTTCCTGACTGCTGGGAAGTGATTGGGCGAGACCGGGGGGGACCACGTTTGGGGAGGAGTGAGGGGGGGGTCTTTCTATTCTTTTCACACATAAGCAACCATAAAGTATGTTGTGTGTGTGTTTCTGTGTGTGTGTGTGTGTGTGTGTGTGTGTGTGTGTGTGTGTGTGTGTGTGTGTGTGTGTGTATGTGTGTGTGTTTGTGTGCAATTGCGTGTGAGCACATTTGTCTATGTGTAGAGGGGAGGGGGCACTGGGGCCAACTTCCTATCAAGAGAATGGGGCAAAGGAAACAGAGGCAGGAGACAGGAAGTTGGAAGAGGAAGCTGCACCCATTGTCCCTGCACAACACGGTTCCTATAGCAACCGCCAGCGGTGAGGGAAGTCTGCATGCAGAGTGAGGGTCTGATTTGTCTCTAAAGTCCCTTTAAAATGTCCCTTTAGGAAGAACAGGAGACGGTGTGGGTGCAAACAAGCACTCCCACCCCCACCCCACCCCCTCTGTCTGACCTCACCTGTGATGATGACCTGGGCGTCATAGGGCTCCATGTAGCCATCGTTCACCCCAGCTCTCTCAGCCTCTCTCTGCTCCTTGGTTTTCTCCGCATCAAAAGGATCCGCGTAGTCCTCCAGGATAATCAGCTGTGAGAATGGGAAAAAACACAAATCAGAAAAGCATAATGCTACCCTATTCAGAGATGTTACTTTTATCTGGAGACAACAGAGCAGGGGTGGGGGGGGTGCCAGTGTGTGTCTCTAGTGTCCATGACTGAGTGACAAGTAATGGAGGGGACAAGCGGCAATACTTGTGCAAAGAGGTCAGTGCATTGTGTCTTTGCCCGTTTGATCTGACACAATGTAGTGAAACTGCATTGTATTCTCTTCGAGAGCAATGGAAACTGAATACAGGGTTATGAACTGAGATGGGAAGGGAAAACACAAAGGAAAGCGCTGACCTCAAGCCCACAATGTAATGTGTGTGTGTGTGTGTGTTTGTATGTGTGTGTGTTTTGCACTGTAGGCTATAATAACTTTTAATTCTGCATGCAGGCGCATCTACTAGCCACCTGTGCATGGTTTGGTTTCCATTCTAAATACATAGCAGATGAAATTAGTAAATTAACAAAAGAATTGGAGCTGTGCCTCCGTTTCCAAGAAGTTACTCACCGTCGCTTTAATGTCAGGTTTTCCCTTCTCGCTCTCGGGTATCTTCTGTTCACTTATCCCGTTGAGTTTTGGGGTCTTGTCCTGCTTGTCCACTTTGATCATCCTGCTGATGTACGCTTGCGCCAGACTGGTCGTTCTGACCTGACGGTTCTCGTCCGACGCCTCGACCTTGGAGTTCTTGCGACCTTTTCCAGACGTCAGACTGTCCCACACTGTCCCGCCGGAGCCCGTGTTGCTGCGACCCAATTCTGTGGCCGAATTTTTCCTATTTCTTCCCGCCAGCAGACCCCCCACCCCACCGTCTTTACGCTGATTCCCTTTCAGGCTGTCTCGAGAAAACGAGGGTTTGGTTCGCGTTTGGGGACCAGATTCGGAGGCCGAGCGCACCCGTTCATTCCCGTTCTTCAGGTTGATGGGGAAATCTCTGAACCACTTCGCCATGATTGTCAACGTATTATCACCTCTCACAGATATAAAAATTAACAAACCAACGACCTTTTCTTTTGCATTAGCTGCCCTTTGAGGTATATCAAAATTCACCCGTGCGCAACGGCACCAACTTTATGCACAAGTATTTTACGCACGCCTCAGTTGAAGTAATTACGGTCTGAAATGACAAGATTCTCGCCCACTTTATGGTGTTTAACGGATTTCTAGCGTCTGACTGTCCCCTGACAACTTGTGATGTTTCTTGGAAGTCATTGGCCGGTGGCCCCTTTTAGTTGCTGTCCCCCCTGCACCTGCAGTAACAACTATCCTTGCAGTTTGAAAAGTAGCCTCTGCAAAGCGTAAACTCGGAAGAATTGGAAGTTTTTCTTTGAACCAAGTAAAGATCCCATTACCGGAGCGTGAGATGATGCGTCCAGTTTGTCGATCAGGCGAAGTGATGAGACTGAGAGGAAAGTTGTGTGCACAGATTGTGGGATGTCGCTGGAGTTTGGGGAGGTGCTGCGTGGGCTGGGCGGAGTGCGAGTAACTGTAACAGCTTCTAAACTGAAATTTCTGCAACTTCCAGGATTTATCAGTAGTGGCCCAATGGCAATAAACGCCTGCCATTAAACAATGTAATTTTCGAACATGAGAAAATTACCCATTATTATGCAGTATGAACGTTTTGATATATAATTTTGAACTATTATTTATGTATCTTCTTTACCCGCTTCCTTCCTAGTATGAACCTTAACCCTAACCCAACCCTAACCAAGATGCTATTGTAACAGTTTCCTAGGCTGCACACACACACACACACACACACACACACACACACACACACACACACACACACACACACACACACACTTGCAGGGAAATACCTTTTTTTGTTTTTTTTTTGCTAACAACATAAAAAATTGGACAAGTTCTGTCAATCCCAGTGTACTTCTGGGGAGAGGCAGGGATACACCCCAGACACATTTCCAGCCTATCGTGAGGCAGACACACACCATTAACTCACACACTCACACCAATGAACAATTAAGTGTCTCCAATTAATGTCAGAATGTTTTTGGACTGTGGGAGGAAGCTGGAGGAACCCCCCCCCCCCCCCCCCCAGCTCAAAGCCTTGAACCTGTGACCTTCTTGCTATGAGGCAACTCGCTCTCAAACTATTACTCCTATTTCTAAATATTACAAGGAGTTGGGCTACTAGCAGAGGTGTCAATAATATTCACATTCATAGGCAGAAGTATAAATATAAAGGTTTAAAAAATACTTCCGTTGTAGTTGAAGTACCAGTTCCAAAAATACTAAGTATTTTGATAAAAAAAATTATAAAAAAAAAATCAATTGTCTGTCAATCAAAGTATATGAGCTGTAATCTCTTTGTGGCAGAGATATTGTAATTTTTGTGGTATTTTTCCTTTAAAAGCATTTGATAGGGAGTGAGCTCAAATCTTTTAAATATAACACCCAAGAATAAGAACAAGTGATTTTAGGCAAGAACAACCTTTAACTCCTAATGTATGAGCTATTACCACTTTTTGGCAAGAGAAAATGTGTTTTATGTTTATCGGGGAAATAAGAGCAGTATTTGTACTTAGTTACTTCATACCTCTGGCTATGATGAGTTAGTGCACAAGCAATGTAACAATCTATATATTTGACTGAACACAGTGGGCCCCTCTAAAAAATATCTCACTAACATATTGTTTCATTTCATTGATTATTTAAAAGGGGAAATGCATAATGTCTTTCTTGCACCAGAAATAGCTTAAAGATTATTTTATTTGTTTGTCTCTGTGTACCTTTTAAATGATTGTAGATTTTGTAAAATGTTTGTATCAATAAATTCAGCTGATATTGATAATCAGCAATGGATGGGATTACAAACCTAACAGCATAAAAACAAAGAAAATCAGAAGCAAACAGAAATTGAATTAAACAAATTCAATAAAATAATGGACACAATTACTAAAAAATAAATCTTGTGAAAGATTGCATCATTGAAAAGAACCCAAACAGCAACAATCACTGGTAATAAGTAAGTGTCTATAAAGTAACAGCACTTATGTTTAAGAAGGACATTGTATGTACTAACTTTTTATTTCCTGCAGTCAGCTGTGTTAATGGAGGCCATGCACTCAATAACATCTATCTGCAGCCTTGCAGCAGAGGTTTACAGCTTTTTGTAGAAGGCCCTGGGTGAAGACTCTGATCTGTTTGTGAGTATGTAATTGCGCCATCTACTGGTATATTAAAACAAATGTTGGAGTCATAAGTCTCTGTTCATTCTTTTGCACCTGCACAAATTCTTTCAAACCCTAGCATTGCATAGCATCATACTATTCCTAAAAAGATTCTAGCATCACAAATATAAATTCTATCTAGAACCAGTTGCCCTAGAACAGGGTTGTCAAACATACGGCGTGGGGGCCAGAACAAGCCATGAAATAGAAGTACAAAACTCACATTCTAGTGACCTTGATGAACGGATGAAAGGAAGAAAGACTTTTAGGTGTTGCAATACAATTTATCCTTATGAAATGTTTTTAACAGAGTATTTCAGACTAGGTTAAGTTTTTAATCTTTTTATGTTTTCATCAAAATGAGTACAGGCCTACTGCGGCTACTTTTTAGAATGGGAGTCAAACATGCGGTCTGGGGCCCAGGACCGGACTGTTTAAGGGTCAAAGTGTACAAAGTGTACATTAGTGTGATTAAAAAATGGACCAGTTCTTCTTTTATTTACAGAAATGTGAAGTCAGTGAGCCTCTTTCAAGGTTCAAGTGATAAAATATTTGCAGTTTTGATTTGTAAATGGTTTGTAAGACAGGAGATAACTTCATCTGCTGCATAAAAAACTAAATATTGTTCAGTGATTAAATGTTTTGAATTGAAATATAACAGTAAACTAAATAAATCTGGAATTATTTATTTGTTTTATGATTTATGATTTATTATGATTTATTTGTTGAAATTACACTTTTTTTTCTTATGCCATCTCTCTTATTTTGTAAATTGAAGGTAATTAATCATGTAAATATGTATAGTGTATTTCTTTATATAAAAAGGAGGACATTTAGAGGTGTTTGTATGTAAATGTTTATTTTTACTGGTCTGTCCCACTTGAAATCAAATATTGTGCAAATATGTGGCCCATGAACTGAATTGAGTTCGACTCCCTTGATCTAGAACATAAACCAAGTTGTGGCTTCTTCAGATTTAAAAAATGGAACACATAAAATTGAAACTTTGCTTGCAGAGTTCCGCAAATCCTCTCTTAGCCTCCAACAGAAAACGCCAAACAATGCATGCAGAGCAGAATTAATGTTATAATCAGTGACCCTGACATGCTCCATAACAAAGCAGAAAGAGTGGGAAGCCCCTTCACAACGGGTTCTGGATCTGTTTGTCACAGGCAGAATCAGCAAACATAAACCCCACCAGGGTAAACCAAATGATTAGAAAACAAAAAGAATACTGACACAAAGATTCAACAAAAAAAAGAAAGACTGAAAATATGTTTGAATGCTATTTCTCCTTAAACAGAGAATACACAGTAGCAGAATACCTAAGATGACTGTGACTGATCCAAAACTAATGAAATCCATGACTATGTGCAGATTCAGTGAGCACAGACTGGCCTTCTAGAGCGGCTGCCACAGGCAGACCTGGCTACAGAGAGAAGACAGACCGTGCAGCTGCTGCACACAAAATGAGGCGGAAACCGAGCTGCTCTTTCCAACCTGCAAGCTGTGCCGAGACATCAGAGACACTTACTTCCCACAGATTAACAAACACCCCAAAAAGATTTTGAAAACATGACTAGTAACAGCAAGCTTCCATATCTCCTGGGTGAAATACGATGATGTGTAAGCGCAGGAGTGAGATTTGTGAGCTGTTGTGACAGGAGAAGGACGCCCAACGGAATAGAACCAGCTGAAACCCTGAGCAGGAGTGAAAGGCTCAGACCTGTGTTTTTGCTCCTGCTCCTGCTGTGTATTCCTCACTATTTGCATCATGCTCTCTGCACATATTTGCACACAGACATACTGAAGAAAATGCAAAAAGCTGGAGTGTTTACACAATTCCCATATATTTGTATTTATATATTTTACAGCAATATCCACATTTTTACTTTTATCTTAAGGCCAGCCACACCTCCTACATTGTCATTCTTTGCACCAATAACTACTATACTTTCATAAAATGTAAATCCAAACTGTTGTTAAAAAATACCTTAGTTTCATCACTTTAGCCCATGATTATCAACTATAGCTAGCACACATTTCATTCTTTAAAGGCCATTTTCTTAAAATGACCTTATGACCTTTTGAACAGTCATGCCAAATCATGTTTTCAGACTCCAAAAGATGCACATCAACAGAATATCACAAGAAATCCAGATCCAGACTTTTATGAAGGCTTTTTTGAATACACAGAGAGTTTATGTAGCGTAAATTATGCATAAATTAATTGCAAAATATATGGTGCATGTATATGGTGTTTTTGACATAATTCAATGATCCCTTCATAAAAGTCAGATGTATGTGCTTGTTATCAAAACACATAAAAACTTTGCATTATATTAGATTTTGTGAAAAAAATGTGTGGGATATGCAAATTGGTGCATATTTAATATTATTTTCCTTATTTACATATTTAAAGTATTGCTCTTTAAAACTTGTGATAAAAATATTTTTTCTATGTTTACTTTAACTGTTATGTTTTGTTATGACTGGAGCAAAGGAAACAAATGATCCTATCCTGGAGTGGTGTCTGGCCTATCTTATCTGCATAGTTTTTAACATCAAAAGCATCATTTTCTGTTTATATTTTTTGTCAATTTTATCTATATTTGAATGCAATGTTTAATGTTGCATACAGCCCATAATTGTGCATATATTTTAGTTTTTGTTTTCATTTCACACTTGCTTTGACAATGTATATTTCCCATTTCAATAAATTGAATTGAATTCTCACTCCATCACTGGTCCAGAATAAATATTTGACTTTATCTGGGTCTTACTAGTTAATATCAGCTGGATTGAAAACACAGGCTTCTTTTTTTCACCCTCATTAAGGTCATAAATGTGGTTCAACCACAGACTGGGTTCAACAGAAGGAATAAATTGATTGTCACAAAGCTACACCAATAGTAAACCTAGTAAATAGTTCTGACCCCGCCCACATCAGTACGCTAGTCCAATCACAGCGCGCCGTCCGGCGAGGCTGGGCGGGCCGGTTCCATCACCGACAAAGGTAACAGGTTGCAGCAGCCACCGCATAATGAACTTGTTGCTGTTTAATTTACGTCGGAGTTGTTTTCCAGTTCCCACTCTCCTGGGAGGACTTAGATAGATGTCTGTGAACATATTTGATATTGTTGTTCAACTCGAAGTGAGGCGAAGTGACGAAGAGGAGCAGAGAAGTAACGAGGTAACTTAAGGTTTGATTTTTGGACTCTAAACCAGACACGACCTGTCAAGACATCAACTGGGCTCTTTGTGGGAGTTTTTCCTCCGCTGTGGGGCTGTTATTTAGCCTTTAAGTGGGTTTTCTAATCACTTCTTACATTGTGCCACTGGTGCTTTCTCTGTTTGTCATTTTAGCTTGTTGGCTAACACTTGTTTAGTTAGAGGGAAAGGCAGGGACCGGTTCACGTTACTTCAGTACAACTTCTGAATGTTGTGTGTGACACATCTAAAAATGTTAAAAGCTATAAAAGCGACTCCATGATGCTTATAAAGAATAATCCCTTAAAAAAGCGGGGAAAAATAGTCATTAAATAGAAGGTAAACACAGGTGTTACTAATCACGTTAATTAAGCCTTTCTGTTAAAAAGAAACCCTTTATTTGTTATTAGTAACACCTGTGTTCAACTTCTGTTTCAGGTCAAAATGGCTGCTGTGAAAAAGGTCAATTATGCCATAAACAAACTAAATGTTTAGGTCCTCCGAGAGAATTCCATGGCAAAATTTAACCATATTTAAAATTCTTTATGGCCTTTGAATTTAGGCAACATAGCCATGAAACGGATTGACCACTGAAATGGGTCTGTAGTGCAAAGATGCTCCTCAAAATGAAGCTTTTAGTGAGATGAAAATGATGACTGAGCAAGAACAAAGTGGAAATTATAGTGTTGGCGTCATGAAATTCAATAATTATAGCATTGAACCTGCCTGCAGTGCTGACCGTGCTGACACCATTTAATTCTTGAATCAGATTCTGGACAGAGTGATAAAAATTAGTCTAGTGGTTACAGGTACAAGCAGTTGATATACTGTTGTGCAGACTGAATCCCATAAAACAAACACACACACAAGACTCTTCCTCAGCAATTCAGGAGGACAGAGAGAAAGTAGTGTCTGGAATGTGGGAAAAGGGAAGGGCATGTTTATGTGCACCCAATATGGTGTCATTTGTGTACTATTTTGTAACACTGAAGTCTGTCTTTGTTATGCCAATGAACGTCTGGATCTGAAAAGAGGGAATAAATGGTTGTTTGTTTGGGCATAAAAGAGAGGCAGTGGCAAGTTTGGAGAGAGAGAAAGGGGCTGACTGACCACTGGAGAGAGGAAGTGGGCCCGATTTTATGTGAAGTATGTAATAGAGAATGTAATACCCCGAGGACTACAAGTCTCAGGCGATATGTGCACTTCTATTTGGTCCATCATTGTTTTAGTCATTCATGTTTTTCTTTTTCAGGTCGTGACTGTAAAACTCAACGATTCACCTGGAATATTATCAAAATACAGTTTAACAGCACAGTTACTATGAGCTTGTTGCTGAAAGATTTAGATGATTATATGAATCAGGATTTGATCATTCTAGAAATGTATCAAGCAGAAATTTATTTTCAAGGGTAATGATTTTCTTTTTATATCATTGTTAGAGTTGCAATGATTAATAAATTAGTTGCCAGCTATTACATTATTCAGCAACTATTTTGATGATTGATTAATGATTTGAGTAATTTTTAAGAAGCAAATGTCCAAATTATTTGTTTCCAGCTTCTCAAATCTGATTATTTTCTGGTTTCTTCAGACTTCTAGCATAGTAAACTGATCTTTGGGTTGTGGACTGTAGGTCTGGCCCAAAAAAGACATTTTAGGTTGAATCTTCAGCTTTGAGAAACAGCGATCAACTTTTTACACCGTTTTATGAACCAAACTACTAATTTATCATCATAATCATTTCAATGATAGAGAATTTGAATATTAGTTAGATTCACCCCCTGCAGTTGAGCTTTTTATAGAGCTTTCAATTATATTTAATGTTTTTTTCCTTTACAGTGGAGGCAGTGTGGTTTTCCATCCTTGAGTATCCTTGTCAGTCAGAGAAAATGATTGATTTGAAGATGTCAGCAATGGAAATAGAAGTTTCCATACTAAATTAGTAATTGAAAAACTAATCATATACTGCCCTCTTGTTGGATTAGCCATATTTTTTGTGCATTCTACATCATACTGTGTGTATTGAATATTACTATATAGATATGGATTGGTATGTTAAATGGACACATGCACATATTCAAGTGTACATACAAAACCTAGCATGTCCAGGATGATTGTTGTCTTCCAGACTGTTTTCATTCTCCAACAACAAGTTTTGATCCAAATGGCTTTAAGCCTCTGCTGTCTTGCTCTCTTTTAGCTGTATCAGTGTTCAGGTGCCTAGCGGTGATCTGGTCACATGATCACAGCAACGCTGACTCAGTGACTCAGCTGTGGTACTTTCATGACTCCGCACATTGCTGTTGTTTCATTCTCTCCAGACCCGCTCTAATCTCTTAATTATATTTCCCATTCCATCTCTGATCTTAACAGGGGAAGCAGCTCCAATGCAATTTACCGTGCGAGAATTCAATTTGAGGCCAGAGGCAGAGGACCTGTCAGCATAACTGTAGGATTACATGACTGGCAACAGAATCCAAAAGCACCAGCTTCACTTTAGCAGTTGCTGGGCAAGCAAGCCTGCAAACGTTGGCCTCTGGTTAAAGTCACATCCTATTATTGAAAAAAGTGTGAAATTATGAAATTAAATGTGTGGCTGACAACCTTCACTTCTGGGTCTGTAAAGGAATATTAAGGCAGAAAATAAGTTTTTTTTTCTTCTAAATTTCCAGTTCTTACTTGGAAGATCATTTGGTCGAATGAATATTGACAGTAGCCCAAATCTGCAGTTTTATTTGGCCAATAATCAGTTTACTATCAAATAAGATAAAAACAGCAAAACGGTCATGCTGGAACAAGAACTATTCAACAGTTTTGCTTATAAGTTGACTAATGTTTAAAATAGTTGCTAATAGACTAACAGATTAATCACCTTTCAGCTCTAAAGAATAAAGTGTTTCCTCCAAACAAAGCCTTAACTTTAGGGGTGATATGTTAATTTCACAGCACAGGTACCATGTAACCTACTTTCAACATGGACAGGGATGTTTATTTTAGAGAGGTGTGGATGAGCTTTGGGCGAGGGTGAACGGAGACAAGAATGTCAGTAACTGGCAAAAATGGCGGTGTAAGGGAGGGAACCAAAGAGCGGCGGGATTGTTTTGGCGTTCTCAGAATTGCTGCCCTCGTTTTCCGCCCTACATTAGCTGGACAATGGGATGCGTTCCCCTTCACCCCTGTCCCTCTTTGAGCTGGCACTGCTTTCCTCCTTAATGAGGTGCATTAAAATGATGTAGATGAGATATATTGAGAGAAAGTGCCATTGCAATAAACACCCTTACAATAGCAATAACTCTTCATATCTTTAAACAAATTTGGCCTACTCAGATTCCACAGATTATGGTGGTTCAGGTCAGCATTTCGCATTAAGTCAATGGACCTTGTCTTCCTCTGTGGCATGCTCGTCAGTGCATGACACATTTGCTCGACATTGGTGTGAAGACAGTAGACCGCAGACCTCATGCTCGGCTGCACAAATGTGTTGTGACACAGTGCTTCCTCTGTTGTTCCCAAAGGGTGGAAAAGAATCGACTGTGCACATTCTGGACCAGGTCTGTCTGTGCAGGGCCCACTCCGGCTCCGTGCCATGAGCACTCATCAGACGTCCTCAAAGGTCAATCACACCGTGTCGCTCTGTTCGCTGCCAAACAAGAAGTTTATCTTAACCTGCTCTTGCCCCAAAGTTATTAGTGTTGACTTTCACAGTGAGGAAGTACAATTTATTCACTTTGGCTCATTCTTCTGACTGTAATTAAACCTACTCTTCCTCAAAAGTTTCTTTTGGGCTTGCGTCATCCTTTCACAGTCCCTATTGGAAACATAAGAAGTTGTTTGTAGGCGCTAGGCATTCAATGGGTATCTGTTTGGTTACTTTTTAGTCTGTCCTTTGTGTGTTTGAGGAGGGTTTCACACAGAAACAGCTTGTCTTTGGATTTTATCACACAAGGCACTGATAAGAGAGTTGGGTGTTTTTTTTTTTGTTTTGTTTTTCTCTCTCTTCCTCTTTTCTCTCCCATTCACCCTCCCTTTCTGTCTCCCAACCCACTTTCTGTCTCCGTCTCACCTTGGGCAGGCATGGAGAAGAGAGGTCAGGAGGGTGTGTTGTAATGGGTTTGTTAGTCTGTTTAATGAACTGTACCACTATGTTATGACGTGGAAATGGGGAATAGGATCTTACAAAGTGACCTGATATGGGGCATGATCAGTCAATTGACATAACATCAGGAATGTTCAGTACTTTATATAACTGCTGGATGGTGCTGCAGAAAACCAGTAATGACTTTTATAATGCTTCACGTTGGTGCAGTATATCAGTTGCAGTATAAGAGAAATAGCTTGAGAATGAGTCATCAAAGGCTGTGCAAGTATAGGAAAGGGGAGTAAAAGGGAGTCAATCTGCTACCAGTTGCTATGGTACCTGCCTGTGTTCAATCTGTCAAAGTTTTTGTTGAAGGGAAAATAGCCTTAGTATCTGCCTGGGAACCGTCCAAAAGTTGGGAAAGGCTTGGTTGGTCCTCACTAGGGGAAAGTGATACGAGGGTGTGTGCTTTCAGGTTAATGACTAATGGAGTGCAGTCAGGACAAAGTCCACACATGCAGTCAAGAGCCGAAACTAAGTGTCACTGTGTAAATCTGTGTTCCTCCTTGTATTTGCTCATAACAAGGCTGCGCGTCTGCGTTTTTCCAACGAAGTTTTGACATTTCATTGTTTGCTGACCGGTCTCTAGGTATTGCTTGCCTTTCTAATTTGGGAGATTTTATTAAGAGATGAGCTATTTCAATGTATGTCTGGCTATTGATTTAATCTTTTTTGTTGTTTTGGGTCACATACGGCCCTAGAAACTACAAATTATTTTCTTGCTTCATAATACTGTACAATATTTAAATAACAGAAATAACCATCTATGTAACCTTAAGAAATTCATTCACTAGTTGTATTTCATGTTATGATAGTGAGTAGCTTCATTAATTGTAGAGTTGGTGTCTGGCTGTTCTTCACAAAGACATTAATCCCCATCTCATGTATTTGTGGAGAATATATAAATTGCTTTAGACACAATTATCTTCCAAATAAATGTAGTGAATTGGGTGTAGAAAGTTGACATTTTGGGTAGCAGGCTACAATAGATAAAAGTGAAGAGTGAAACCTGAACATTTTCAGTTTACTATCATAGAGAACTAAAGACACCCAGAAATGTTCACATCTAAGAAAGTGGAAATGGAGAATGTGTATTTTATTTCTTAAAATTGACTCTAAATGGTTAAATTATTATTAAAGTAGTTAATAGTAGTTGGCAACTTATTGACTAATTGTTGCAGCTTTTTCTTTTCTTTACCCTACTCTCTCTGTGTTGGCAGCATGAGCGCACCATCTTCAGGTCGGAAGACTCCAGTGGACTATGGTGTCCAGATCCGCTTCATCAATGACCTCTGTGATACCGGCGCCGGGCAGCCTGGGTCCCAACCTAAGACCAGGACTCAGAACACCTCCAAATACGGCGTGGCGGTCAGAGTGCAGGGAATAGATGGCCAGCCGTATGTGGTTCTAAAAGACGGACAGAAGGGAGACTCCTATGGGGTCCAGCTTAAGACTCACTACCCTGCTGGATACAATAGCCTTCCCCAGAGGAAAGATAAGACTGAGCCAAGAACACCAGTGGAAGATGTAGGGGGAGGAGGAGGCTTGGGAGGGGCGCTACGCCGGGCTCAGTCCCATGGCTCACTGCTGGAACGGGGGGGAGAAGGAGGGGCAGGGGATGGGGATTTTCAGCTGTCTAGGCCACCAGGGGATGGGAAGTCTGGTAGCTATGGGAATCTAGATGGAGGTATAGGAGTCAGGGGAGAAAGAGACGTGGCTCAGCGTGTTAGTGCTCGAGAGGGAGATATGGAAACGAATATCTGGGAGGGTTCGTATAAGGCAGGGCTCAATGGGTCAGCGAGGGGTGCTCAGTCCTACCGAAACCCTTATCCACAAACAAATTCTACTCCCAGACCGAATGCTGTCAATAGACTAGCAAACAGGTTTGAAAGTGGTAATGCTGGAAGCCAGCAGAGAGGGTTCTCTCCTGCCCAGCAGGATCCAAGAGCCCCATCTCCTATCCTTCCCCCCAACTCCTTCACCCCAACTCTGTCCTCCAGTCACCAGGCTACCGTCCCCAAATTCCCAGGACCCCCTGCTAATCAGTGGACTTCAACAGGAAGATATGCTGCTGTGGAGACGCCACAGGCCAGTGTGACCGAGGCTCAAGTAAGAATGAAACATTTTCTGGAATCACATTACAGCTGATTGTCAGTGAGTTCCAAATACCACAGTGCATGCAGCATTGCAAGAGTAGTTTTCTGATCTATGTCTTAAGGTGACCCCTGACCTTTTGCTGGACCAGGGTCAGAGTGCAGAGATGAGCAGTGAGGAGGAGCAGGTTATGCAGACAATCTATAACATCCTGAGAGAAGGGTATGGACCTCTATGCTGTCCTCCAGTTAACAGTTTTTTTTTTTTTTGTTAACAGTGATATTAAAATGCCAATAAATGATTCCAGCACATTAAAGTAACTTAGTTGTCTTTTCTGTCCCTCAGGACCAATGACAGTGATGTTGTCATCAAACATAAAGTTAAAGCCATTGTTCAGAGGATTCAGAACCTAAAGGTTTGTCTTTTTTTTTTTTTTTTTAAATCTCTACATCTGTGGTACCAGCTCAACTCTGTTCACTTTTGGTGCTAGGTATTTAGATTTAATTTTTCACCCTCAATGCAGCTGGTTGACATAGTGATGCCACACAAATCTCCTGTGACTTCATCTTCACAGTGACACACTGCAACAATGAAGATTATTGAAGGCATGATGTCCTTGATTCTCAGTATGTGGCTGTTTGTTGCAGTTTTGTTTGCAGGAATTGGACTTTTGGAAGTTGAGCAATTTAGAAAGGGCGAGTTTGTATCATGTCCAGTGTCGTGCAAGTGATGGTTCTTGGGACAATTTTCCCTGACCAGTCCATTGTCTGCAGTGTTCTTATGCCACTGTTTAGTATTGTGTCAACTCACTTGGAAACTTAACAAAGGTAATATCGGAAAATACCAAATACTATCCAAAACCTTTGACCATGGAAAAACTAAAAAGAACCAACGCAAGTAGAGTTGAGTCGTACCATGCGGTGAAAAAACTGCATCACACCACTTTCTTTCCAGCCCAAAGAAAGCCCTGAGGACTGGATGAGAGAAAAGGGGGACCTTGAAAGAAAGATGGCTGAACTACAGACTGCCCTGCAGAAGGAAAGGAGGGTAAATAAAGCGTATATGTAGAGAAGTTATTTAAACGTTATGACGTCTATAATAGTTACAATACTTAAGAGTTTAATATCAGCGTTAATTCTGGTGGATAAGGTTGGTTTGTTTTTTTTAACACAATGTATTTTTCTCTATAGCGTTGTATAACTTGTTTCATCCAATATGTAATCAGAATATAGCATAATATAAATTTTGGTGTCTTTGATCTGCTAAGCCTCCCTAAATTCATTTAGCTGATTGGAAGAGATGCCACTGGAGGATGTTGACATTCAGAGAGTAACCTGTCACTTTAACTCGGCTCTAATTACATGGAGCATGTCCAATACTACGAATGAACACTTATCCATGTCTCCTTGAAATAAGAGCCACAACTATCGGGTGAAAGAAATGGCTATTAGATGTGAGAAGGGATACTGTCCTCTAGGTTTTTATGTCTTTTAACTAATCTAACCAGGAGGGCTCTTCTTGGAGTGTGCTTCAGAATAATTCTCAGATTAATCCTTTAAGCCCTCTGGCCTGGTCAGAGGTGCACACACACACAATAATCTAACTTCAATAATGAGACTCATTATATGCTGGTTTAAGGATGTTAGGCAGGTCTTAATCTCTAATAGCTCCAAAGAACTTAATCCCTTATGCATATTGATTGGTGGGCAAATACAAGACTGCTTTACCATTTCTTAAAAGCTCATTGTTTAGGCCTGCAGAGCTATCTAATGTCTAATGTTTCAACGCTGTCATTTATTCATTGTGGCTTCTTGTGTTGTAGGGTTCTCTTAGCAATTCTGATCCCGCTTTGAAAGCCGAGCTGGAGTCCTGTCTGGATGAAAATCTGCAACTCCAGGAGATGCTGGACAGGAAGAAAAAGGAATTAAATGAAACACAGTCTGAGTGAGAACTCAACAGCACACACACTCAAACACAGAGTCAAAGGAAATCAGGAAGGGGCCATGGTACTATTGTCTGTGAGCTGTGGTGGTCAGGAATGTAAAGGGGGGAAATGACAAATTCACTTTGTTTTCTATCACAAACTCCACAATTTCACTCAACAAGCAGTTTCTCTCTTACAAAGCCAAACAAGTTTGTCACAGTAACTTGAATTGAAAAGAATCCTTTACTAGTGTTGTGTTGTGTTTCCCTTGCAGGCTGACACAGCTCCGTATGGATAGGGAGAATGCAGAGGCACGGGCCAGGGAGATGGAGGACCAGCTGGCTGAGCTTCAGGATGAACTGAGAAGAGAAAATGGCAACAAGACGGTATAACGACGAAATAAAAAACACCCCGATATAAAGGGGGGAATTATCCCAGCCCACCATTGGATTGTTTAAAAAATTATTCCCAAGATTGCATTTTTAAAGTGGAATCATATTTAATAGGCTGATAAGCTGGAAAGGCTGTGGCAGGCACAAGCAGCATTGTATATGCAATAAATGTTTTTTTCTGTTTTTATTTAGGAAAATCATGTTAATACTGTATTATTCCTGATATATGCAGGACCTAATGTCTTGCCAGGCACAGCTCATGGAGCTCTGCCAAATGAAGCAGAAGCTGGAAGAGACGTTGAGACAGAGAGAAAGGGAGCTAACGGCTCTGAAGGGAGCCCTGAAGGATGAGGTGGCCACACACGACAAAGAGATTGAGGTGCTCCGGGAGCAGTACAGCGCTGACATGGAGAAGCTCCGGAGCAGCATGGAGCAGGTGTCTCAGGTACACACACGCATGCTCACTGTAGCTTGCTGATTATGGTTTAATAATTTCCTGGAAATTATTAGATCAGATTCCGTGATAAAATGGCTAATTTCTGCTATTTCCCGGGAATCCCAGGAAATGGCTGCATTTTCCTCCCATTTTTTTCCCTAGACTGTACGCCTAGAAAAGATTTATCATTCAAATATTGGTTTCTAAATTTCCAAACTGACATTTTCTCAAATAATCAAATTATTACACGTTATTTGCATCATTATTAGGGCAAAAGAATACAGTTTAGGCTATGTCCATCAACCCAGCGCATTATGTGCATGGAACCTTTTACTGTGCTTTCTTTGAGATATTTCTCATGCTGAGATTCTAAATGTCTGTGCAATCTACCTATTGCTCCCTCAGAAGACTTGATAACCTGGTCACACAACATACAGTTTGTGTTGTCATTCTCCAGTGTTTGAAAATGACGCCTGAAATATTGGATGTGCAGACCCAGACATCATTAGCACAGGTGGCCTGCTGCTGAACATAGTGAGCCTGTATTACCATAGCTGTACTGGACCCATATTTTATCAGGCTTTTTTCCTGGTTTCAAGTCATAACATTTCCCGGGAATTGAGGAATATTAGATCAGATTTAGCAGGAATCGCAGGTCCCGAGATTTACATCTGAAATTAAGTTGTTTTTAAGGAAGAAGCAAAAGTAGGCAAACCAGTCCCTCAACAACAAACCCCTTGCCTACTCCATACAAACCACCTCTGTATGCTGCGAGGCGTTTGCAGTGACAATATTTGTATTTAGGCTTTTAGTTTTTGAGAGAGCAACACAATTTGACTTAAAGAATAATGCTGGTGTTTTTTCTTTTTTTTTTCTTTCTTTTTCTCCCCAAATTTCAGGTGCATAGACAATCTAACAGTGAACTCGTCTTTCCTACCAATATTGTGGCTGTATCTAAAATCTTGATATTCCTCTCTAGTAAAGCTCAATAAAAGGAACTGCATTTCGGTGTACTCTTTGTGAGTAATTTTTCTAAATAAGCTTCAGAAACCACCATCATCGGAGGAATAAGATGTTTCAGACTGTAATACACACCACACACGTAAATGGGATGAGTTGGTTTGGCTCTGCATATGAGATGTGTTGACAATACTACAAATAGAAAATTGCCAGCCAAATACTGGAAAAGAAAAATACAGATAATATTTAATCTAATTTACATATTGTTTATTACATGTGATCTTTGCTTTTATAGTACTGTGTGATGGTAAACTTTAGGGTAGATTATCTGCAGGGGAGTAGCTGCATGTAAACGAGCAGTGTTTCCCCATCAATGATGCCACAGCACATTATGCTAAAGATTCTTTTGTCTTATATATATATATATATATATATAGTCTCATGCAGGGATTGAGGCTGAGCGGCTGCGTGTAAACGCGTCAGTTCGCTCCCTACAGCAGCAGCTGGAGGACTGTAGAGATGAGAGCAGCCACTGGATGGAGCAGTTTCACACTACTAGAGACGAACTTCGAACAACTAAACAAGAGTGAGTCTATAGACATTTCAAACATGTTGTACACAATGTGTTTTCATCATGCTTACCTGGACATGGATTGTGTCATCCCCTTCATATCATTCCTTGCACCTACTGTACTAATAATGTCCATCTCTTTTGTTTTATTCTACACGGTCAATGTTTCTCCCCCTCTCTCTGTCAGAGAGACACCCAGCAGCCCTGAAGCACCGTGAGAGCCACCAGCCGAACAGTGTTTTGTGTTTAGATGTGCAGATCTGTAGCTGTGGCTAACTGTGCTAACAATTGTCTCGCTGTAGTTTTAAGGCCATCCACACTTACAGCCTCAATTCATGACTGGTGTAAATCCCAGTTTTTAGGTCCACATTAAATTACATACTGTATGCTCTCCTATGTGGGCCACTATGTGAATATGGACTATATTTAGTCCTTTGGTTGCCAATAAATGTTGCTGTGCATCAGAGCTTTAGCAGATGACAAGAACAAAGAAAATGCAGAAAAGTGGTGTGGACGGCCTTATATATGTGTGTGTTTTAGCGCAAGACCTATTCTAGAAGTTGTTTTTTGTGTCTGTGGTAATGAAATGTTTATTTCCTGTATAAAAATGAATGAATTATTTGCGTGTTCAATACATCAGAGTAAAGTGTCATAATTAACCCATGCAATCCAACGACTGCTGATCATATAATCAACCAGTAATGGAACAATTTGTTTAGATTAACTGTGTGTTCTCATTTTTCAGACTCTTGCAAAGCCGTTTGGAAAAAGAGGATTTTGAAGAGGAACTGAAGGAGCTCCAGCAGAAATTGAGCACAATGAAACAACAGATCCCAGACACTAACCACACAGACACACTCAACCAGGTGCAGTGAACACACACACACACACACCGCTCTACATTATCACTGATCCACAGGTAAATAAAGAGATCTCCTTTTGTAAGCAATTTAACCACAGTATTGTTCACATTTCCATTTAGGAGCTCCAGCGTGTCAATGCTGATCTGCATAAGGCAAAGTCTGAGGTGGAGAAGCGGAGGACAGAGTTTGATAAAAAGGTCATGGAAGTCATCTCTGTCAAAAAACTTCACCAAGACCAAGAAGCTGAATTGAAGTATGAGATCGACAGACTAAAAGACCAGTTACAGAGGGCCAAAGATGATGTTTCCAAGGCACGAGAGAAAAACAAACGAGTGAGTTTAATTTCACAGAGCTAATACTAAAATCTTGTTCACACCAACACGGGTATTTTGTATTGTAAGTTTATTTGTCAAGGGACCATGTACAATAAAAACATAAATGTTCCGATTTGATGCATTGCAGCTTAACAATGCATGTTTGACAGGTCACAAGTCAAACATGGACATCAAAGAGAAATGGCAATAAGACAGAAAAATGGCAATAAGACAATTACACAGACCTGTACAGTTAAGCCACTCAATCATATCACCCACCATACTCACTCACAAACATACACACCCACTCATACATACCCTCACATAGACAAACATGGCCGTCATATTAAAATAAAAAAAATAAGATCAGTGATTACCGAGTTGAGTGTCTTTCAGTAGATTTTTAAATTTGTTCTTAAAGCTTCTGATCACAGGTCCTAATGCTTTTGGAGGGAACATTGAGTTCCAGCTTTTACAGAGAAAACTGACTGACCATGAGCAAAGCAAAGGGAGGGCACAGAATAGTTTTAATGATGATATTTTAGTGCACTTTATAGACAAGATGTAAATTAACAAATTGATGCAATGGGAAAGATTCACACCATTTATAATTTTGAACAAAAGACATTTTTAAAAATGGTTTGTTTCTCTGCATGGTTTTGGCCTTTCGTTCGCATGTAATTGCAGTTGTGGGCTCCTGAAACTGGAATTTTTTTTTTTTTTTGTAACTAGAGTCCAGGGGTTTTGAAAATTCTGGTTTCAGCAGTCATGTGTGGATGGGCAAAACTGTAGTTTCTTCTTCTGTGGGGTTTTAAGGCAGCTGAGATCCAAAAAGTTGCATTGCTACCATCTGCAGGACCAGTACTTGATTGTACTATATCCTACTCGACCCCATTTCTAAAATGCTTTTTGTAGAGTTTCCTCTTCCAATCAACTCTTGTCTTTGGTAGACACCATTTCTACAAAACATTATAACACATTACAATTTCTTGTTGACACGTTTTGACATCACACTGAGATGGTAAACGGGAAGTTTTATCCATGGAGACTTGTGGTGCGCTCTAGCCTTGTGATTTGCTAAAATGGCCTTCCTGTTAGTACTCTCGACACCTGCTGCTTTGGCATGTGCATCACATTGTTTGAGGTGGGTTTTGCAGCTTCATGTGGTCAGATATTTTTTTCACACCAGTGGTGTGGACAGGATTTTTTTTTTTTTTTTAAACCTGTACCATAAACATTTGGTTTCATTAAACACCCATGTTCATGTGGACTAGGCCTCAGTGACAAGTAACAACTCAGTAGCAAGCAAAACAAAGTGTCAGGAAATTATGTTTAAAATAGCAGTTTGGAGAAAGCTTTTGTTTAAATACTTTATATACTCTCCATCTTTATTGTATTTTTTTCTGTATCTTTCCCTTGTTTTTCTGGCCTAAAGCTCCCAGACCCAGCCATCATCACAGAGCTAGAGCAGAAGCTTGATGAGGCACGAAGTGAAGCCACTCGGCTTAAAGAAAAACTCTCCGTGGCTCAGGAAGAACTGGAGGCCAGTAAAACACATCTAAGCAGGGCTCAGGTGGACCTTAAAACTTTAGAGGATGGCCAGCAGGAGCAGGAGGAGGCCAACACACGTCTCAGAGAGAAACTCTCACGCTTGGAGGTAAAGTCACATCCCCACATACACAATGCTGTCATAAGTCGTATACATTCAGTTTGCTGGAAAGCTGAAGACATGTTTAAGCAGAACTGGACAACCACTGTGATTTCCTCAGGCTCAGCTGCAGTCCACTGCCACAGAGAGTTCAGAGGCAGAGCTTGCCCTCCACACTGAGGTGAGAGGGTTGAGATCAGAGCTTGATGAGGCCAAGAGAAAAAACTCTCGACTGAGCCAGGAGCACCGGGAACTGAGCCTACGTTTGGAGGACACCGAGCAAGACAAGGAGACACTCAAACAGACCATCAACCAGCTGGAAGACATCAAGCAACAGCAGGAGAAAGCTCTTGAGAAACTCAACAAAGAGGTAAGAAGCAGAGATCCTTTTTATACATTTGCAAACAATAAAACCCTTCACAGCCTGGAGCATCCTAACTGCTCATTACAAAATACACTAAATTCACCCCTTTTTTTTCTTTTTTTTCTCCTTTCCGTTCTGTCCTGTTATACTCCTGTCAGTGCGATT
Organism: Lepturacanthus savala; assembly: GCA_030544235.1. NCBI lineage: Eukaryota > Metazoa > Chordata > Actinopteri > Scombriformes > Trichiuridae > Lepturacanthus > Lepturacanthus savala. The sequence goes on from CM060467.1 coordinate 29,346,650, forward strand.
CTCTGACGACGTCCTCAAGAGAGGGGGTGCAGGCTCTCAGGGTTCAGCTGGAGGAACAGAGAGAACGAGCGCGCAAGGAAATGCAAGAGGCGCAACGTCACGGAAACGACGCTCAGACAGAACTGGAGAAAAGCCACATAAATCTGAGGAGACTGGAGGAAGAAGTGTGTATTTGTGTGCATGCTTACTCACCTCCTCTACATGGTTTTTATTATGAAAACTACATCTGGTCTGAGATTTTCCAATAGTTGAGACATAATATTCATGATTCACGCTTGACTGGGTGTATTCATGTCTGTGTGACATAACATGCAAAACACATATTTTTCTCATGAGGAACATTCAGTCTGACACGACTGTTTCTAATATTTTCATGGATCTAACTAGATGTCACGACAAAAGAAGGAGCTCCTGCTTGTGTCTGAGGAGAGGGACAACCACCAGCTGGATAGAGAACTTCTCACCAACAGATTGCGCCACCTTGAGGGAGAGCTAGAAACCAGCAAAAACGGCCACAATGAGAAAACCCGGGAGATTCGCATACTGGAAGTAAGATATGTGCACCTGTTCACCTCCTTGTTTAGTATAATGCAGGGGTGGGCAATTCCAGTCCTAGAGGGCCATCTTCATTAGTAGAATCAGGTGTGTTAGTGTTGGTTGGAACAAAAACCTGCACCCACCGTGGCCCTCTAGGCCCACCCCTGGTATAATGAATCCTTTGTGAAAACAGGAAGCAACAGGACAATGAATTGTACCGAAAATGCTGGGAGCAACATAAGGAGTTTTACACTATAACAAAAGTGCTGCTGCAGGAGAGTGCTGTGATACACGAGTCTATAGGATTTGAACTTCCTTTTTTGTGGCATAGATGCTTTTATTATACAGTAGCCAGACAAAAGGTGATGGGAGAAAGAGATTGTGGCTCTGGCTGGGACTCAAACTAGGGCCAGCTGCTTAAGAGCAAGGTTCTAGATGGCAAGAACTCTACCCCCAAGTAAAAGGCTGCACACCATCGTGCTATATCTGAAAGCTGAAGTTGATCCAATAGAGCAATCATAGTTTGTTTTCACAGAGAGATATGTGAGCCACAGATACAGATGCTCCTTGCTTTATAGATAAAGGTTTGAAAGGTCCCATATCTACTCATGTATTTTGTTTAGTTTAGATAAGGTCTAGGGGTATTTTAAAACTCCCATGCATCAAACACTCAAATGGGGAATTTCATGTAGTAGCTCCCTCCGCTTGTAGAGGTTCCTAGCACAGCCAATCTGCCCTCACCATCAAACACATCTTTTTAGTCTTCTGAGTGAAAATCATCCAATGTGTAGAGAGGCTCATGAATATTAGACAGACCAAAATTGACCTGTTTCCTGGAGTTCCAGCGAGGCGCTTAAGAGAGCTCTGTAAAACTATATTGAGTTGAATATTTTGTACATTAAAAATGTATCATGTTAGAAGTATCACAACTTCAAATGAAACCTAGAAAAATGTGGAATGTTTGAAGAGCAGTTTTAAAACCAATTTGACAGTTTATTTTCATCTCATGATTTTGCACAGGCTTGTGCTCACACTGGTGTATGTCACTGTGTGAGGGAGAAAATGTCTAGAGCAAGTACACACTTACACATGCAGACTCTCACTGTGACTGAATCAGTCTCCTTACTCGCCTCTTGTCTTCATCAGGACAAGCTGAAGCGAGTGGAGCTGGAGCTGGAGGAGGAGAAAGGCAGTGCAGAGATGCTGACAGACCGAGTGACCAGAAGCAGAGACCAGATCGATCAGCTCCGCTCTGAGCTCATGCAGGAGAGGTCCTCCAAACAAGACCTGGAGTTGGATAAGAACGCCATGGAGAGACATGTACGTACATGTTTTACATTTGAAGCATCATTTATCAATTACACTTTTAACTCTTGTGGACTTTTGTAACTTCAGGATTGTTTTACTCTGTCCCTGCAGCTGAAGGAGCTGAGGAGTCGTGTGGCTGACATGGAAGGCCATTCCCGCTCCTCAGCAGGGGTCTCCCAGCTGGAGAGCAAGATCCAGGAGCTTGAAGACCGCCTACGGAGTGAGGAGAGGTGCTGTGCAATATATGTATGCAATATATACTGGATATGTGAACTATTGGTGTGCTTAAACACTTTACATTTTTCATATGCAAAGAGAGAAGAACTCTTTGTTGGCGTCCCAACGTCGTCTGGAGAGGAAACTGAAAGAACTTAACATGATGTTGGATGAGGAGCGACAAACAAACGCAGAACAGAGAGACCAGGTTTACACACATTTACCTTGTTCTGCATGTCAGTACTTATTTTTACTCTGAGGCAGGAGACATTAAATCACATTCTTCTGTGTTGCAGTTGACTCTGAGAGTGAAGGCTCTAAAGAGGCAAGTGGACGAAGGAGAGACAGAGTTGGAAAGGATAGATGCACTGAGGAGAAAGGCTCAAAGAGACATGGAGGAGCAGATGGAGCTCAAAGAGGCCGTGCAGACCAGAGTCACGGCTCTGGAAACAGAGCTCAAGTAAGCGTTCCCTTTTTCATCACCTCTTTTTCCTTTCTTACACAAATTTCTATGAAGTGAGCTTTTGGTAATGATTGTGCAAGACCGTTCCTGGTAGCCAGTTTATTACAGCGGTCTGTGACGCATATGAGACACCCTCTCCTCATGTCACAATGAATAGATCGACATTTAAATGACGCTATTATCAGTGAGTCCAGATTCCTTTGCTGTTGCACACAATTACAGACACCTGGTAGAGATTCAGTGTCCCTGAGGTGCAGTATTTCACAGTGGGATGTTTGTAAAACCTATGAGCAATCACCCACGTGTGGAAAGGTACTTCATTAAACTAAAATACCACATTACAAATGTGCCACAAGGGAAATTAAATTCCAGACATGCCCCCACAAGAACAAAATAAAAACACATTTTTCTTTCTCACACCAGCAGATGGAGCACTGTGTCTACCACTTTCATGAGGATTCTTATTGAATGTGTGGACCAGTAGAATAGTGAAAAATATTAAAATATGTGACAGCACTAGAATTTAAGAGGTATGTTTCAGCAGCTGATGATGGGGTAATCATGATATAAGATTATGATGATCTGTTGCAGGAGGAAAACCCAGGTAGCGATGCGACCAGTTTTGGATTCATCTGCCCTCAGCTCAGATGATGACGACAGCCTTTATGACCACTCCATCACCTCCATCCTTACTGAGAGCAACCTCCAGACCAGCTCCTGTTAAAGGAGCATTTCAGGGGTGAGGGTGGAAACACCCTGGGTAGCCCTGCTGAGTCAGGGGGAAAACAAAGGATTTCTAAAAGGCAGAAAGTTACTGTATGCAATACATACAGTAAAGGAGGCGTACAAGGACCTGTGAGATAAACATTTTGTAAATGTTGGTAGGGGAATAATTTTTCACAGAGAAGAGAATGGAGGTGATACAGTTAAATGCACTCATTGAATGCCTGCGATACATTACCATACACAAGGTACTCCAGTAAAAAAAGCTAATTACCACAACAAGTAGTGAAGAGAATTAATTGAAGCCAGAACTGGAACCACAGAAAATGATACCTCTTTTTTTTGTTTTGGTACAAATAGATTGTCAAACCATTTCAGGATCAAGATTCTGGTTTAAGCACTTAAGGTTAACATGTCTGGCCTTGGCTATATAATTAAAGATAATTTCTTGGTGTGGACAGTTTACATGTTTAACTTCAGTTTTCAGTGTCTCAATCCACAGGTTCTACAATAATGACTGAATCTGTACCCCACCAAGATGGAAAATGCTGTGAGACCAGAATAATACGGACTAAATGCTGAAATCGAGCGCATACAAGTGAAAAAACTACAAGCAATACAACCCTGTAATCATTGCGCTCATGCTCTTTTCCTCAGTTCATTTACTCAGCCAATGGTTTATTTACGATGAAATTCTCTTTCTGAAGGAAATCTGAAATGTAAAACAACATATGCTGTACTTTGTATTGTTTAGCTATGAATACATCATTTCTGTGCTGGATTAAAGCCTGAAATGGTTCACTCCCTGTCAAGTTACCAGACACCTGGTTGCGAATTAGAGAGAGATTTATAAACTGTAAGTCTGAATGTTGCTTATTTAGTCATTTTTTATTCATCTTATCTTGAGCAGTTTCTTGGTAAAGGTAGAAAATGTTAGACTTTAGATTCTATTGTTTGTGAATTTGACGTCTGAGTTGTCAGGGTATCGCACATAAGTGGTTTTCAAAAAAATGGCCAAAATGTCTGAACTTTACAAGTGTATTTGTAGAAGTTGCACAATTTCTATGCATTCCATTTATATGAAGTCACAAACATATAGTCCTTTCATTATGATGCCTTTAATTTTTTAAAAAAAGAATTGATTGAAGATTGACTTGTCATTCTTAATGATTTTTGTAAAGTGTATTTAACATTTGTAGATTGTTTTTAAGTCTGTAGTTGATTGTGTGTACAGTTTGAACAATCAGTTAAATGATTTGTTAGACTGTTGAGAATAAAGATGATATATACAGTAATTGTTGAAAGGTAAAATCTTCACATTGTGACTGAACTTCACAAAATAGATCCTTTTCTATTGCATTTAAATTGAGCAACAATAAACTTTTAAGTCAATCTGCAATTTTGTCCTTGCCGTTAATTGCCATTACATTTAGCTAGTTCTACTGTATTCTGTATGTTTTTGCACATTTCAGGATTACAGACTTCTCATAGTTTTGGGCATTTACCTTTTAATGAGTTGCTAAACATGGTTATCTGCCCACTAAAGGAGTAGTTTACAGTGGAAGTCCCTCCTCTCATGCAGATTTGTTTGGAAGATAAATCAACCTTGGAAGAAATCATGTGGGAGGAAGTTCACATATCCCACAAACACAAAATTCAAAGCCTACTTGAGTAAAAAAAAAATTGCTTTTAACTTGGTGTCCTGTTCCCTTACTGTACATATAATATTCCAATTATATATTCTGAATAACCCGCAGAACTTGACAACAATACTAAAATACAAAATTTCAACCACAATTCTATAAAATCCAATGAATGGACATTACTGATTAGGTTTTCATAATTCTAAAAAGTGTTTAAGCAGAAGCCAGAGTCCAACATTTGAAAGACGTTATGTAAACATCGGATTAAAATCAAGACAGCGGAGGTGGGTTGTGTTTTTGTTGTGACTGCAGGGTTTGGTATCTCTCTAATCAGAGGAAATGTTTGTTATGTAGGCTGGAGTTCCACAGAGGTGTACTGCTGAATGAGCTATTCAATGCTACCTACAGGAGCTGCTTAAGCACATAATGGTTATTGCTATGCTATAATGGTAGATGACAAATACTGTGTGTGTGTGTTCCCAGCCTCCTCATACACTGACTTTTCATGTACAGGTGAGGTTTAAGTACAGCTTCATCTCATTCATATCTCAAAAGATTTGTTTAGGACAAACTGCAGTTACTCTGTGAATATATATGGTGTGTTTCAGCAGGAAAACCACGATCAAATAATGGCAATAACTGCTTTTTTCCATTTGACTTTACTAGCACCAACCAATGTCTGCTATGGAAATGGTCTGTAAACAGGCCTGTCAATGTAGGAATGTCCATCCTTGAGCAGAATATGTATGAGTCAGTGAAAAAATTCTCACGTGATGTCCCCCTAAAAACTTGGTACCAGATACTTTAACTCTCTTAAAATGATTTTAAAAAATTAAAACACATGCTATCAACACGTTTTACAGTAGTGTTCAAAATAATAGAAACTACACAAAATAGTTTTGAGTTCATAAAGTCAACGGCAGACACTGCTATTTATTTGCAGTGTATTCAACTAATTGCCCAATGTCACAGCTTTAAGAGTGTGATATCATGAATGTTGGGTCTTGTTGGTTTTCTGAGAATCTACTGCACCTACTGGTAAATTGTTGTATGAAATGAATATGATAAAAACCTGGATTAATCTGGTTAGTCACATTGGACTGCTATTATTTTGAACACTATTGTATATTCTAGGTGGATTTTTATATTTAAAATGTATCATTTTGTCAAAACAATCACACAAAATCATGATTTCTGTAAAAGCAATGATACAAATGGACTTTTAATTAACAAGAAACCAACATGAACACAATGTACATTTTGAGAGACCTGATGAATGCTTCTTAAAACTGTATTTTTTTTTTTTTTAAATGTGACTTTCTTATCTTGCCAAACATTATTTGTCACTGACCCATACACAAGCATACTGTTATGTTGGCATCAGCTGTTCCATTACAGAAATACAGCATGTTGACACGGCATTCACTGAACCTGCAGCACTGGATGCGCATGTTGTTGTGTTTTATCTTATCTTTTGCTGCAGATTTGTTTCAGTTCATCATGATAAGGATCATGCAGAGGATAAAATCAAGTGGGCGGATTGTTGATACATGAGTGTATATGTTTCCAATCATGAACATGTTCACACATGGATATATTCAGGCCTCTGTCTTTCACGTTGAATAAAGAATTTCAGAAAAACAAGAGAATATGAAACAACCCACAACACCTCGGCTACGCCCTTGACACATTTTTGACGAATGATGTTTGTTTGTTGAAGCTCAAAATGTGCAAAGAGGATTATGCTGTGATGCCGGCTGCTCCGGCAGAGCCTGGTGTCTTGTGATGGATGACTTGTTGCTGCCAGGAGAACCACAGGGTGAGGCACGTCAGGAATGTACAGGAGTCAACCGAGAACGGTGTGAAAACTAGTTCTAGAGAACTACTTGATATCAGCAAAATCTCTTTACGGTAATAAGGATAAATTCCTTCCTTTACACTTAATGCCGAAGCCTTTTCATACCTTCAGGCATTTGTTTTTCCCACAATAAATAAAAAAAAGATAAAAGGCTCTACCCTGGTGTGCCACTTTACCACCTGTAGGTTATTTATGTGTTTTCTTCCTATTCAGCATTCTGGCCTGCATAACAAGACTGTTTTACATAGCACAGTGACGTCTGTGCCTTTAGAAGTGTACATGTTTCTTACTGATTTTGACAATCTTAATCTACCACCCGTGGCCCTATTGTGCCATTGATCTACAAAAGACCTGAAAACAGCCCTCTTCCCCTCCTGGTTCCCAGGATTTGAACTTTTGAAATCTTCACTCTGAACCGTTCACATGAATTACACCTTCAATATTTGCTGTAGAACCGGCTGCAGTGTCCATGATACTGCACCTCCCATCCAGTGCAACCAAACCTGTACACACCAACATGTTGTACACAGTGTACTTTATATACCTGTTCTGTGGGTCTATAAATTATTAAATAACATACCCTACTCATAATGAGTTAGGAACATTCTTATTTATATGAGTAATTTTCCTATTTGGTCTGAATTTTAATGATATTACTCATGATGAATGAGAAGAAACACTGTTTCCATTGTTTTAGTATTTATTACCCAAAATTGTATGAAATCCACTGAGTCTCTCACAATATCCCTAAGTTATTGTGAGTAGTGAACTCTATGTAGGTAAGATTGACTTTCCACATATATTCTTTTAAGGGTCATGTATCTGATAGTTTATTAATATAAAATCCAAAAAGCAGGGGAACCTTGTGTTATGTTTGTAATTTCAAAGGGGTGATACTACTGCTAATAAGCATACCATAATTTTTGACACATTTCTCTCAGGATTACAGATATGAATTAAACAAGCCTGCGAGAGCTTGCTGGAAAAAGCTGATTCTTTAAAAACACATTCTCTGCGTGTTTCAAATTGTTCTGCATTTCTTAAGATTAAAAAAAGATGGGAGCCAGGAAGTGGAGGAAAGACCGACACCTTTAACACGTCAGTGCTATAAATACTCTATCCACCTATGTAAGTTGAGAGGCCATGACCTCATAGTACAGCCCTGATGATAATAAAGGAGTGAAAAGGGTGGAAAATATCCTTATCAATAGGAGGCTCATTTTACCAAACTATAATGTGCTGTCTTCAGTGTGAACATGTCATCACTGTATCAGCTCACAGTGACTCTGTCACACCAGTGCACTTTTAACCCATGACCTTTTAACTCCACACCAAAACATGAGCTTATTTCGTGTCTTCCTGTTTATTGGACAGTTCTCGGAGCTGTTGTCGATCTGATTGCGTCTTTAAAATCTCACCAGCATGAATGAATGTGTCAGGATGCTGACTCACCCCGAGAGTCTCAGACTTAGACGTATGTAAAACACACAGACCTCTGCTAACTGTCTGATATCGGGATCCATGTGTCTGACAGTGGCTGACTGTGTGATGTTAACATATAATTATGCCTCTTATGTTATCACTTCAATAAGACACATGATGAAATATGAAGATTTCGCCGTGTTAGTTGGTGTGTTGTAGTTTTGTGTATGTGGGAGAGACTCATTGCATCAGCCACTCTGATTTCCTGGTTGTAAATCTAGTGCAATAACATGTCATCTGAAAACATTTGCTTACTTTTTAAATACATAAGTAATTTATCTAACTAACGTGAGATTCTCATTTAGGATCATCCCTTGTATGCCAATAGTGAACGAGCTGCTGTTCGCTCCTCAACAGCCATTAATGCCATTATCTGCAAATGAAGCCTTTATCTAATTTGAGATCTGTGCTGGCGTGGGTCAGCTGCTGCTGCTTGCCAGCGGACAAAACACTCTTTCTGTTACTTTTGTTATCTTGTTAATTTTACATAACTTCAGTCGACTCTGGAAAAAATGTAGAAATATCAACCTGAAAAGTCTTTTGTCAAGTGTCCAGTCTGTCAGACTATCCTGAAATGTCTGTGTGGTATTAACATGGACATGGGAGACATGGGAGATCATATCCATCAAACACCAGGTCTCTGCAAAGGTTTTTAATGCTTTATTGCTTTGAAATGTCATTAAAAAAACATTTAAAAAATTTTTTTTTTAGAAACTGGTGATTAGTAATAAAGTTATATATCAAACACACAAACATAGGCCTATATGTGTTATTTCTAATTATGGTTAAATGAAAAACTTTACATTTGTTGCTGAAAAAAATCCAATTACTGTACTTTAGTATTATTTTTCAGGATGCTCTCCTGCTACTTTTACTCCAGTAAAGAACCTCATACTTAGTCCACTACTGCTTATACAGGTGCAACTCAAATAGGACGAAATTCAATATTTTTCATTTCAGAAGGTAAAACTCATATTATATAGAGAGAATTATTTCAAGCCTGCATTATGACTTATAAATAGTAAAAACCCAAACCTTTTCACAATATTCTAAATTATTAGAGATGCACTTGTATAGTAGGGTCATGTGGTGTAACCCTAAAAACTTGGTACCAGATAGTTTAACTCTATTAAAAAGGTTTTTAAAAAATAAAAACACATGTTATCAACAAGTTTTATATTCTAGGAGGATTATATATTATAATTTATCATTCTTTTTTCAGTTACACCATTTGATTTTGTGTCAAAAATGCCACAAAATCATGATTTTGGTAACAAGAATGATACAAATGGACTTTTAAATATCAAGAATCCAACATGATCACAAACTGTACATTTATAGAGATGAACTGTTGAACTGTATTTAATTTGTATTTTTTTGACTTTCTTATCTTGCCAAACATTATTTGTCACTGACCCAGTAACATAATCATGGTGGATGAGAAACACATTATTATTACATAAGGTCATATTCAGGTATTAATAAAATCAACTTTTTTATTTTAAGTTGTAGTTACTTTTGTTAGGTATTGTTTTTAAGAGAAAAAGGACGATGTTACGTTTGCTTTAAAAACAAGTGCGTCTTTATTTATTTATTTATTTATTTTTAATGTTTAAATCTTTTAGTTTCTGTTTTCATTTGAGTTGTATTGTGTGGTTCCTGGAGCTTCACTGATCTTCCCAGCTCACACATTCCCGGTTTCCACAGTTCCCTATTTGGCTCGTTTCGGCGGGTTTTGTGGGCGGTTTGAGGCGGATTTTGCGTGTCTTCACGCCCATAGTGACGCGGTGAGAGCACAGTGCGGAAGGGAGGGAGCAGCGCACACACACAAGCACACACACACACGCACACACGCACACACGCCGATATCAGCAGCAGCTACTGGACAGGAGCAGCACACACACGGTCTTCTCAGCGGAGAGAGGAAGCTGTAGCTTCATATTTCGTTATTTATTTATTTGTTTATTTCTGGAGTATTTATTGTTTTATTGCCGTAAAAGATGAACGGAGTGTCTAGAAGTCTGTGCACAGTGGAGGACATCAGGAATCCAGAATATGGGGTAAATTACTATTAACTTATTTTCTTTATTAACGTATTATAACACTTTAGTGTGGTTGACTGTGTTTATTTCCTCTATGGGTGAATTATGGGAAAATTTAAGCAAATATTAACCAGAAAACAAAGAAGAGTATTTCCCTTTTCCTTTTGTTTCATTGCCTCTGTTAGTTAATTCATTGTTTTCAGTTTTGTAGATTGTGCAGCTAGTATAGCACTGTGATTCTGTCGCAGATCTACTTCATGCACTGTATTTAGCAGGTTGAGCCATTTTTAAACCTATGAAATGACATAGAAATATATATTTGGTGTCAATGTTGCGTTTTATCCTGGTTCAGTCATATAATTCAATTTGCAGCTCAGTGTTTGCTATCTCATTAAGTCTTGTGATCTAGTAATTACAGCTCCTACCCAGCCAAAACCCCCAAAAGACACACACACACACATGCATGTACAGACACAGACACAGATGCACCACACATATATACACATATGCACACAAACATGTCACAAAGATGGGTCAGTGACAAATAATGTTTGGTAAGATGATAAAGACAAAACATCATTTTAAATACAGTTTTACGAAGCATTAATCGGGTCTCAAAATGTACATTGTCTGTTTTTGTGTGATTTTTTTTTACACAAGATGTCAAATGGTATAACCGAAATAGAATGTTAAATTTTACATTTAAATTGATTTTTAAAAATCTTTCTAAGAGAGTTACACTACCTGGTACCAAGTGTTTATGGTTACACCACATGGTCGTTTTGTCACTGATCCAGAGACAGACGCTTAGTATTAGTCTAAATAACATCTGTGCATCACAGGTGCCTCCTGCTCCCGTCATTTAACCCATTAAGCCTATGAGCCTTTAAGTCTATCACTATCATTTTATACTTAAACTAGACAACTTAGACAAAAGGTTTTAAGCAGAAAAAGCTCCTTCCTACCAAGAACATGAAAAAAACCTCCCATTTTATTTATATTATTTACCCAGATATGTATATATCTATTTAATCATTCAAGTCTCTAGAATAGTCCCCCCAAAAAGAATTTTGTAGGTGGATAAACATTTGTTTGTTTAGAGGCATATTTCTGCAAACAGTAACTATAATAGTCAATAAATTGGTATTTTCTGCAAAGAAAAGAGTAAAAAAATGGAAAAAATATAGATACATAACATGATTGTTTTTGACTCAGCTGATATAATTATATGCATGAAATCTTTGAAAACATTCTAGGCTTAAATGTGAAGTGAAGGCAGCTCAGGAAACTGACCCGTAGGAGCTTTGCTGCTGCAGTATGAGCACCACCTGTGCATGTGAAGTTGCACTAAACAGGATTAAAACTGCCCTTTTCTTTGATTCACATGCCAGGCTTTGCCGGCTGATAGCTGGAGGTGAAGAAGCGATCAGCAGCCGCACGTCACGCGTCAGGCCTTTAATCCTCCATCTGCAGCAGTAATGGTTTAATCATTTACGTCGCATGGAAAGGCAAACGGTTCACCTGCACTTGTGGCTTCACGAGGTTGCAGAGCAACATGACACTTTCACCTTATCGCCTCCTGCTGAGCGCAACACCAGAGGCAGCAGACAGATCCAGTGAGGCCATGCAGGAAGATATTCTGTGTTAGCCAGGGATTGGGTTGAATGAAACCTAACTGATTATGACTGTAGCAGCCTCCAGAGAAGAATTCAAAAGGCTGATTGTGCATCTGTGTCAGTCCTCCAGGGCTAGATTTCAATATCAGCCAGTGTTGTGTAACTGTAACTGTCATAAAGGTCAAAGTGTACAAAGGGCAGCAGCGCTCACACACCTAATAAACTGATTAATGAGCTGGGGAATGTGTTGTGAAGCAATATATGAAACTCCATATTTATTCAGCGCCATATATTACATTTGAACATGCGGCTGATAACCTGCCACATTTGCATCTCGTCCATACAGAACATAAATTCCTCTTTATCAAAGACAAATAGTCAAATACACTCATCCAGAGTATTTACATATGTGATATGGTTATTCAGGTCAAGTTCAATAAAGCAATATGTAGCATAGTGAAATGACTGCATGTTCAGGAGAGTTAATAATAAAACTGACAACATACTTTTTCATAGATAATGGAGGTGAAGGTGAAGGAATTTGCTTAAAGTAGCAGATAAAAGCCTCCCTGTTCCCTGGAACTGAGACAATATGTTCTGACCCTGAGCTGAAGCAATTATCCTATAAAGTTTCAAAAATAGATCAAATATAACTTCTACTCACAATCATAATCACATAATATACAAAACCATTTCCTCTCTTCTTAGGCGCTTTTTAAATAATGCCACAACTATCTGATCTGTCGAGACCAGGGGAGTCAAACTTAGTTTAGTTTATAGAAATAACAACACCTACAAATTTCTCCTTCTTTTCAAATAAATTCATATATATATATATATATATATATATATATATATATATATATATATATATATATATATATATATATATATATATATATATATTAAGCTGCAATTTACAAAACAGGAGAGATGACATAATGAAAAAGTGCAATTTCAACAATATGATGTCTCAGTTTTTCCATATTTAATCAGAAAAACATTTAACCACTGAACAATCTTTAGTTTTTTTAAGCAGCAGTTATCTCCTTTCTTTACAAACTACTTACAAATCAAAACTGTAAATATTTTATCTCTTGAGCCCTGAAAGATTCTCACAGGCTTCACATTTCTGTAACGAAAAAGGACCTGGTCTATTTCTGTCACTCTTTGTACATCCAGTGGTCCGGGTTGCACCTTTAGCAGTCTGGTTCTAGACATTCTAGTTTCGTTGTATGGTGTGACTTCACACATTCCCCCCCGGCTTTCCTCATCCTCCGTCAGGAGCAGTGTCTGACGTCAGTGGCTGAGAATGGGCCAGAATTGGTCCGCCCACTCAGGTAGAACAAATAATGATGCAACCCACCCAAAACACTCACTTCACACCCCGGATCGCCTCTTCCCTTTAATGGTCAAATGACTGAGGAGCCAGAACATCACAGTCAGAAAAACTTCACTACCCAGGAACAGGAGTCTTTAAAACTAAGTTTACTTTTCATTTTAGTGATTAATCTGCTCTTTTTTTCATAAATTGATTAATTACTTAGTCTATAAATTGTCAGATTAGAGTGAAAAATTCACATCCTAGTTATCAATAGCACAAAGGAACACCTTCAAATCTCTTGCTTTGTTCAATCAACAGTCAACAACTCATAGATATTTCATTTATGATCACATACGACATATGAAACATATGGAAAGAAGTGAATATTTGGCATTGCTTCATGAAAAATGACCAAAATGATCATCCAAATAGTTGCAAATAGAGTGATATCAGGTAAAATTGGCTATTTTAGGTTTGGGGGTCCCAGCTCCTTAAATTAAATTAGAAATTAGAAATTAAATTAGAAATTGGAGCCAATTAGAAATTAGGGCCAATGACTACAAAGGATTTAAAATTGTTGACATAACTGTGTTTGACAAGTAACAGGTGATTTGATTAGTTTAAGGTTTCTATGGTGATGTGATTAGTTTATGGTTTCTGTGGTGGATGAGACAATACTTCAAATTAACACTGAACCAGAAATGTGCATTGTAAGTAGCCTGGCTTGACTAATATAACTAAACCCATTTACCTGATGTGATGGGTCAAGATTTATAGGGTTGTAAATAATTCTATTTTATCAATTTATATATTATATCAAATTATATAATTCCAACACAAAATTATCAGAAACAATTATTATTAATAACAAATAGACATGGGGAAGGCACATATGGTAGTGTGTTATTGTCCCAAGCGATTGACCAAAAAGTGGCTCAGTTTACCTGATGTCATTCTAAATTTTCTTACTTGATTACTGACTAATCATCACAACTCCATCTGAAACTCACTTGTTTGTGATGGGCACAAAATGTCCCGATGAGGCACAAATAGATGTGTCAATAAAATCTTGTATTGATTTTGTCAAAAGCTGACGTCATTCTTGGCTTTGGCCTCCCATTCCATTCCTGCCACGATACTTTGTCTTGTTTACTCAGATAGAATGTTTCCGTGTCGTAATCACAGCTTTTCCTGCTCAGCTGTTTGAGCTGAGACAACATTACACATGTACATACACAAAAAACATATCACTTATTTGTGATATTAAATGAATTATACTTTCGCATCAAACAAACAAATTGTGAAACATTCAATTGACTCTGGGGCCTCAGGGGCAGAAGTTTTATGAGGCAGTTGGACCTGAGACAGAAGCGGCATCTGCGCAGCAGGTATGGGAAAGAAGAACAGAGAGAGGGTGATTTAATGGATGCTGGAGTGTAAAACGACACGCACGCAGATTCACACCCGCTTGAGGAATTGCCGGTGGAATGTGAGTTACAGCACCCCGGGAGGCACAAGAGGATGGATGATTTACCATCACGGTTCAGAAATCTGAAACTCTCTCACGAGGCCTGTCACGCAGAGCTTTAAGGGATATCATTTACTTTTTTGCTCCAGATTCTCAGTGTTTTTTTTCTTCATATACAGCAGCATTCCCCGGGAGGAAGCCACCGCTCAGCCTATTTAAACCTCACATGATTTACAGGCCTCCTGATGTCAAAACCCTCCAAAAAACAAAAGTGTCTTCATACGCTTTAAGCCTTTCAGCCTGGTTTTACCTGTGATCTTTTGTGCCCATTGTCACTTGCACCCAGCAGTCGGAGCCGCTGTGTGTGCTTAGTTTCAGATTTCTGCCCGTTTTATAAAGGTAGTGTGTACTTTGTGTACTTGGTGTACTGCAATCATGTGCATGCCTCACCGTCCATGAGCACATCCCACTGGTCCCTTTGTCTGTGTTCCCGGGAAGGTCTAATGTTACAGGTTATCTTTGAAGGTGGTATAGATGTGTGTGTGTGTGTGTGTGTGTGTGTGTGTGTGTGTGTGTGTGTGTGTGTTTGTGTGTGGATATGAACGAGATAGACAGAGGGGCTAGTGTGTAAAAAGTTGACAGCAGAGCGGAGGATTAGCAGAGTCTTTGTCTGCTTGTCTGTGAGTAGCAGTTGTATAACGATGGATTCCTGGACTCTCACTGTTCCCTTTTCTCTCCCCCACAGCCACAGCTCTTTCCTTCTCCTTAATCACTGAGTCCTGTTAAAGCATTCAGCTGTAATTAGAGAAGGAAAATGTGAAACAAAAGGGGAATGTTTTGCTTTCTTTTTCCCTAAATACCTTTTTGTTGTAGTTGATCCCCCACCCACCCAGCCAGCATTTCCTGTATGTGCTTGCATTGTTTCTTATTTTTTTCAGTCTTACTCTGCCTTTACTTTTCATTTCTATCCCTCCTGACCTGATAAAACTAACTGTGACGACCTGCCCTGTTGCTGCAGCTTTTCTTGTATAACCTCTCGCTTTATCGCGGCTTTACAGTACACACCGCAATCCAGTTCATTTCCTTTTTTTCGGCGGCTTTCATTCAGCTAACATCAAGGCAGAGTCTCTGCATATCAGACGCTGTGGTTTCCACAAAGAAGAAGTGCCTTTGAATGCTGCTCTTAAGCTGCCAGAACAATCAAGTTTAAAAAATTCAATCTGTTTGAAACAGAAGTCACTTTAAGTTCCATGTAGTAGGTGATCTGTCCAAGACCTGACTGTAGATGTTAAAATGTTCTTTGTTCTTCTGAGCATTTTAAGTTCAATCATTGGGTGGGGCTGCAACTTAGGACTATTGTTGATATCAATTATTGAAATTATTAATCGATTAGTTGTTTGGTTCATATAATGGTGAAAAATGATTGATCACTGTTTCCCAAAGCTGAAGATTCAACAAAAATGTCTTTTTTTGTCCAGACTAACAGTCACACACAACCCATTACCCATTTACTATTGTAGAAGAAAATAATCAGATTTGAGAAGAGAATTTGGCCATTTCCTTTTTAAAAGAGATGATCAAAATAGTTGGCTATTACTGAAGTAGCTGACAAAGCTCTGGAAAAATGTCAAATTTGACCATCAGCAGTTATATAACAACTGTTGGTTACATTATCTGCTGATAAAGGTGAAGAGTAATGGCTGCAAAAACAGTTAATCAAGGAATCGTTTGGTCTATGACATGCAAATAAAGAGTGAAAGCTGTCCCTCAGTTTCCTAAACACCAATGTCATGTCCTCAAATTGTCTTGTATTGTTCTGAAACTTTATAATTTATCATCACATCACTACGAATAGTTACAAATCCTAAGAAGTGACTTGCTTGGATTGGGGAATGTTTGGCCTTTTTTACTTTAAAGATGACTAAAACAATTAATCGATTACCAAAACAGTTGCAGATTGTTTTTCTGTTGATTGAAAAATCAACAGAAAGCTCTAATCAGAGATACATTTGAAGCTCTAAATTAACTTTATAGGTGAGATTAAAGCATATATTCTGCATGTAATACCTCAATAGATAATAAAAATATACATGTAGACACATGGAATACATAACGTGAAATAAACAGAACAGAACAAGATGTGTTGCTTGTTATGTAATGTCTTGGACATCCTCCCTCAGAGCCGCATATTTACACACACACACACACACACACACACACACACACACACACACACACACACACACACACACACACACACACACACACAAACACACACACACACACACACACACACAAGGGGGTTCCCTGAGCTGGAGGACACACACCCAGTCACATCCTGGCCAAGACTTTTCCTCTTAAAGGGGCGTCTCTCCTCACACTGTAAGAAGTTCCTTAGACTTGTTGCGCCTCTGATTGTTTTGTCTCCTCCTCCTTACATTCGTTAACCCACCAGACGCTTTCACGGTTACTGGGAGATTTCGTTTCCAAGGAAACGTTCCGTCTTGTTTGACTGTACATTTTTCTGCCCACTTTCCCAGAAAACCAGCCACTGCTTCCAATTGGCTGCGAGCGTCTGGAGAGTTTCCGCCTAAGTCCCTATGACGTCCATAGCACACAATTTAAACAGAACAATCTGTCTCTGTGCAGCTGCGAGAAAAAAAACTTTTCTGCTCTCTCTCTCTGTGACGATTGTACCCCTCTCTTCTTACTGGACATTGCCCCCCACTCCCTCATTCTCTGTCTCGTTCAGTGAGTATGACTCAGTCTCTCCTCCTCTTTTTCCCCTCTCTCTCTCTCTTTTCCACCTCAAAATAGTGCTCAATCAGTCTCTCTTCATCAAATAACGGTCTCTTTGTGGCTTCACTTCATCTTCTCCTTTTATTCGTTGCCTTTCTCCAGGAGGGCTGCAGGCGGCTGCGGCTCACACTGCACGACCACCGGCAGGCAACTCAGAGCTCAGAGGACAAGGTAAGAACTTCCTGCACCTGCAATCTGCACTAAAACAATAGAACAATCAACTCAACTAGAGGAGCAAGGAATATCAATGGAAAGTCACATGAAACTACATTAACCAGTGTTTTAAATACATGAACTGATGACTAGGTCAAAATCTGCTATGATATATTGTAGATAACATTCAAATGTATTTGTTTTATGGATACATTGTGTTATATTTGTTATAAGATGAGCAGGAGAGTGATCTTTGGCTTCTTATTATTTTCAGTACATTTCTTTAATAGTGAGGTTGCTGTGGTTGAGGCTTTGTTTGGACGTTAATGTTCTCAGTGTTCCTGAGGAATCAGCTCATCATCCCTCTAAAACAAACCCTGCAGAGACACAACCCTCCTGTAAACATGCCTCAGCCACTGTCAGCTTTTCATTCGTGTGGTTCCCACATAGACGGGGGCCACTCAAGACTTCTCAAGACTGCCATTGTTCAACCAAAACCAGTGCCAAAAAAAAAAAAGAAAAGAAAAAAGGGACCACCAGAGTGGCAGATTTACATAACATCTCTCCACCTTCTTCCCTCCCTCTTTCTCTGCTGCTTATGGTTTCAACCAAGTCTGTCTGCCACTTCCAAAGAAGCAGTGAATGTTTACGTGGTAATTTGGGTCTCCATAGTGATTATGGCTAAACGTTTCTGCCTTTTGATTATATAGAGCCTCACAGTCACACGCACACAGGAATAATTTACTTGGAACATGATTGGGAAAAGTTGTTTGTTAATGCAACCGGATCATTCATGTCAGATGGTCCTGACACTGGGAATTCATTGGTGTTCTTCCAGATGCTGTTTTGTAATAGAGGTGTCAATTGTCGTCACATTCATTACTCAAGTAGACGTAAAGATACTAGAGTTTAAAAACACTCCTGTAGAAGTTAAAGTATCAACTCAAGCTTTTTACTCATGTAAAAGTATTTAAGTTCTGGTTTCAAAACTACTAAAAGTAAAAGTAATGACATAAATCATAATCATAATCAGTTACCTCAGTCTAAATATCAACTTGGGGCAGATATATTGCAGTTTATGTGTAGTGTAGAGTATTGTATTTAAACAGGTAATAGTGAGCGATTGATTTAAAAAATCTATTAAATATAACACTCTAGAATGAAAACAAGTGATTTCATGCAAAACCAAACTTTAACTTCAACTCCCAGTGTATGAGCTGTCATCACTTTTGGCAAGAGAAAAAACACATACTTTAACAGAAAGAATGGGCTGGATTTGTTGTAATTTAGGGCTCAGAGCAGGTCAATGCACTTCATGGCAGAAAATCATTTTTTTGGCAGTTTGACAGCCGGAAAAAATAGGCATAACGATGATATTTTCTAAATTTAAGAGAAGAGTAAAAAGTACAGATAATTGCCTAAAAATGTCATGAAAAATCGGCTGAAAAATAATTACCCAAATTTCTACGTAAGTAAGGCAATGTATTTGTACTTAGTTACTTGACACCTCTGTGTATCGATCAGGAACCTGCTCCAACTTCCTCTAGAGATAGAAAAGTGGGTGAGGTAAATGACCTCATCCATCCATCCAGTTGAGCTCAGGCTGTTAACTCTGATCTCACTGTGTTTCTACAGCCGTCCAGCAGCAGGACGAGTCTGACCCAAGAACCCGTCAAATCCACGGACGAGCAGGTGGAGGTCATCAAGGTGGGCTCGGTGCATTTTTTTTTTGTTCTCAATAAGGTTGTGCAATTAATTGAAGTTGAATTTTTTTTTTTTTTTTTTTTATCTGCAAAGAGCAACATAATTCACGAAATTCACGCGGCAACACAACAAATATATTTAACATCTCAAACAAAAGCACAAAGTCATTCAGGGTGAATAAATGCTTTGTGTAACTGAAAAATAATCGTGTGAATAATTGTGATTTCAATATTGACCAAAATAATCGTGATCATGTTTTTTCCATAATCAAGTAGCTGTAGTTGTCAACATTTTTTGTTTAATTTGACATGTATGTATGTAAGGATCCAGCCACAATCAAGTAGAACCACTTCACAGAGTGGGATAAAATGACTTGGAAGTTCATATGACAGGAAAAAAAAACTTTGGATACAATACAATGTTACAGCACAGGTCAGAACATTTTTGTAGCATAGACCATGAATGTATTATAGACCTGGATATGGTACCTTGCCTCAGCAGCACCCCCAGTAGTCACTCGTGGTACTGCGACAAAATATCCCATGCGGCCCAAAACAAATTTATCCCATAGACTATAATAGTAAAAGAGAAGCCAATAAAACTGATAACAGGACACCCCCAGCTATAAACCTGTTAATTATTAATCTTTTTATTCTATATTTTTAAGTCACAGACTTTTTATCCATTAAAAACCTTTCTAACAGCTAGAAAAGCTCTGGAACTCTATTCTTAGAGTAACATCACAGCTGTGGATGCAGCATCATTGGGCTGTTTTTCAGGAGCTAGGGTCTGCTACTTAAAAGCAAAGCTCAATGTGGGAAGTGCTCTACCCCTACACCACCACAGCATGTCACAACATATTGTATGGTGTAATCCATTTTATGAGGCATTATGGAAAACACTGAATGTAAAATAGTATCTGATATCCACATACAGGCGATGCTACCAGGTAAAAATTTGCAGAGCTACATAGACAAAATAGAAAAATCCATGGGTCAAATCTGTTTTGAAGGTGTGAAAAGTCGTAATAAAACAATATAAATTGCAAGGAAGATGCTAAGACGTTAATCTGGTCTGCATATGACTCTGATCTTACCCCAAATAAATTAGATTATAGATTCAGGCTACGGATTAATAAGGGTATAACATCTTTAAGCGGTTTTATGAGTTCTCTGAAGGAAAAGGTTTCATTAGAAAATCAACATTTTATAATATTTCATGTATCGAGATATATGAGGTGATTTTTCATGTTGTCTATTTTGTATAACCCTGTGTTGCAGGTGTATCTAGAAGCCCGCAGACAAGAGCAACAGAAACATCAGCAGAGCCTGAAGATGCTGTCAGATGAAGTCACACAGATACAGGAGGTATCTAACTCTTGATTTATCTCACTTTATTACACAAATGCACAATAACACTGCTGCATTCTAGATTATATAAGAATTTGCATGTTCCCTATCATGCAAACTCTCCACACTCCTGTTTCTCCCTCACTAACTCACCATCACTTTCTGTTTGACACAGGTGAGGTATTGCCTGAAGACGCTGAGGGAGCAAATGGCTGCCAAGAGCAAGGTAGGTTTTCACGCTGCTTTATTGTGCCCTTGCTATTGTTAAATTTACATCCTGTGTCCTTTTTATGGAATTTCCTCCAAGTCTCATTTCCTTTGTTTTCCTCTCTCTCCAGTTGCACACAAACGGGTGGAAGGTCAGCTCTCCCTTCAAAAAGTCTACACCCAAAGGAGGAGCCAAGGCTGATGGACAGGTGAGCAGCCTCTATATTTACAGTATACAGTAACTATAGCAACACACACATCAAACCGAACCTGTATTTTAATGTGGACATTGTGTGACAGTGCGATTCTTTTATTTTTTATATTACTTTTATTACAATTCATTCAACAATTAATACATCCACATGCTTTCCATTATTAATTCTTGCAATATTATTTTTTGTCTTTCTTTTTTTCAACCAGTGATAAAAAATTACATACATGAATAATAATAATACATATTATTATTGTAAATAATAAAAATAATACAAGAACATTCCTAGTTAAGGGAAAAGGAAAATAAACTATATATAAAACATATGTACAAAAATATTTTAAAAAATGAATAAAACTAATAGTAATAACACTACTAACAATAATCATGATACATGATTGACACAATTTTTGCATACATATGCATTTAATAAACTCACACCTGTCCTCAGGCTTATATATCTTTAAATATGTAGCTTTTTATTCATATATACAGACATATATAGCACATAATTTAAATACCAGTGTGATTCTTCTCCTGTAAAGTGATCACTAGCTTAACTCTCACCCTCCGGAGGCGCAAGAGTTTAAAATCTAACGAGGAGACAAACAGATATGTGATAAGGGCTAAAAGAACGGATTCCAATGACAGCGAGACTAAATCTTGCTTATAGCACCCCGGGGTGCATGAGAGAAGCCGTTCCAGCACAAACTGTTCCTCCGCCCGCATTTGTTATTGTGTTCAGCCCCTCCTCATTGTTCCCAGCATTCCACACATGTTTTATCCTTTAATAGTGGCGTTTGCTGTTTGATGCCACAAGACTTTGAGCAAACAGCGTGTCAGCAAGTGTTTAGCACAAACACAAATGGAGCTGACACCAGTGTTTTGGTTTTCTTTATTGTTTTCGCACCGATTATAGCATTGGTCTGTGACTCACGGCAACAACTTACTCACGGACGTGTTACAGAAATATGCTGCAGCAGAACGCTGGTCATGATCCAGCTGCTCCAGTGACGCACGCCGTTAAACGCCTGTTTTCTTTTTAACAGCCAAACCCTGTGCTGTCGGGCCTCACCTCGACACGCGAAGATTTTACATTACGTCACTATAAAGTCATCCATCTGCTGGTCTAACCCTTCATTTTTACTCCTCCAGGAAGCAGATGATGAAGCTGAGAGAAACAAACTGAGAGAAGTCAGCAAGCGCTTATACACACAGCTCCAAGAGGCAGAGAAGAAGCACCAGGAGGAGAAGGACAGGCTGCAGGTAGCAATGATAGTCATCAAATGACCAGTGTTGGGAGTAACATGATACAATAGTAATGAATCACTGTAATGCATTGATTTTTGCTGCAGTAATGTAATGCATTAACAAAACAATGGTAATATTTTACTTGGTTCAAAAGGCAGTAACACACAATGTGTTTCTAACCTGGATTGAAGCGGCCGTTTTCATGTTTTTCTTCATACAATTTCGCTAAAATCACAGCAAGATCAGCAGCAGTGAAACATCCAACATGTTTGGCTTCCTTTTACTTTTGGCTCATCAAACAGAAGATTGAGATGAATGAACCTGCAGAAACGTTGGATATCACATTATCCAAATGGACACACACTCATAAATTTATGTTTCTGAAGGATCAGGATCTGAAGAACATTGTAGTCGAATGCACTATGTGTGCTACAGAATTGTTCACCTTTCGAAATATCAGCAGTAATTTAACATTTACAGAGGTGCCATAGTAAGATGAAGTTAACAAGGAAGCAATCAGAACATGAGAGTGGAGATAAAACCACAAAACAGACTAAATCAAACTTCTCCTGCTCTGAGATTCTTCAGCATCAAGAGTTTAGGAGACTTAATGTAATGCCTTACATTTTAAATACAGTAATATTTTAATGTAATGAATTACATTGAAATAACAGTAACAAGTAATACATAATGCATTAGAGTTTTGAAGGACAAATATTGCAGCCTGTGTTTTCTGAACTTCCACAACTTAAACTCCCCTGTGTTTCTTCCAGGCTGAAGGCAGCAGGCTGAGGGAGTGTGTGGGCGACCAGGAGGAGAAGCTGAGAAGCGCAGAGAGAGCCGGTGAGAAGAAAGACAAGCACATCGAGGAGCTCCAGAGGCTGCTGGGAGGAATGGAGCAGGAGAGCTCCACCCTGCGCGAGGAAATCCGCAGCCGTGAGGAGGAACTCAGAGAAATAAGGCAGATCAGAGAGGAGGGCCTCAAAGGAGAGCAGAGGTCAGCAAACACACATATGCACATTCACACTCACATGGGAGCATTCTTTCCCAACCAATGATGATCTATCACTCGCAGCGTGTCATAACTGTCACTGTGTGTGTTTTAGGGCCGAGCAGTTGGAGAAGGAGGTGGCTGTTCTCAAAGAGAAGATCCACCATCTGGACGACATGCTCAAGTGTCAGCAGAGAAAAGTCAGACACATGATTGAACAGGTGAGGCTGCACACGCATGAGACTCCACAAAACCATCCTCAGCGCTCATATTTGTGCGAGGCCTTGGTGTCTGACTCTGTGTTTGCTCGTCTTTAGCTCCAGAACTCCCGCATGGTGATCCAAGAGCGGGACCGCGTCATCAAAGATTTGGAGGAGAAAGTGGCTTTCTTGGAAGCTGAGGTGAGGAACATGAAAATGAATGAATGAACTTAACTCTATTGCATGACATATTACTTAGACATGCTAAAAAAAAGTTTGGAATGTTTTTATCACTTTACTTATTTAAAAAGACTTAAATAATAGATGTTAAAACAATATGTAAGAAGAAGTTGTAAACATAGTCTCAGGATAGTTTCATGTTGTTTATATGCATACAGTATATGCATGTTGTTGCCATATTAGAATAAAAAAAAAAACCTTCTAACATCAAAATTAATTTAAATATAAAAAAAAAAATGTATTTTATTTGGTGACAATTTTTTGGTGACAATTCTGATTTGAAGAAAATCTTTAATTGTGAGACAATGATGCTCACATGTCAAACGTCCATGAGCAAAAAGGACAAACAGGATATCCATAAATTGTATGTCCTTCAAAAATAAAAGCCCCCCTTTTCACGCCTGACTCTAAAAACATAGACTTTATATCACAGATTTGTAGAAAAATTAAGATGAATAAATTGTTGACATGTGGTAACACTATGCAATAGAGGGTTAAAGAAAAAAGACAGAATGAGACACACTTTTCAGGAACTGAGCCTGTGACTTCCTGTGTACACAGAACCGAGAGATGCATGACCAGATGGACTACTACCTGGGAGGGCAGCGGTCCAATTCATACCTGTCATCAGAGTGTAACCCACAGATCGTCTACAGGTAATATTCACAAACCTGGCCACAAATAATACACACAAACACACATTTAGTCACTCGCACTCAAACATCTACATACTCCAACATGCCGGTGAATTGTTTTCATTCTGTTTCTCTCTCCTCTCCCTATCTCTGTAGTAAACCCATCAGGCCGACCAACTCCACTAACAAACCCCTCCCGTTCATCAAAGTCATCGAGATCAAGTCGTGAAGCCACTGTGCAGAAGACAGATATCATCTGGAAGAGCTCAGAACCGTTTAAATGCAAGACTCAAACCAAACAGCAGCTCCACTGTGCTCAGATCTCAGATAGCAAGACTTCTACTGAACATTTGCACCATGTACACAATTGAAGGAAATTGAAGTACACACACACACACACACACAGACACATTAGTGTGCATTAGTCTGTGAGCTCTAATATAGATACATTCCACAGTGTTTCTCAAACAATTTAACATCAAGGGCCCTAAACTGACAAATTCATTCAAGTGAATGAAGCCACGGACCAAAAGAGCATTCTCCCCGTTATTTGTGGGTGGAATTCCTTTTTTTGCCAGGGACCCTCACTTTGAGAACCCCTGCATTAAACATAGTGATTCAGCTGACGTGCATGTTGAAGTTTTATGTGTAATATCGCATATTGTTTGCAAGTCTTCTCCTTGCCCTGCTCTGCTTTGGATTATTTTGCTGACCTTTGAGTTAATGACTTTGCTGAATCAAAACAGAACCATGTGCAAAGTGCAAGGTGGCACGCCTTTTGCCAAAGAGACATGTCACATACACATATTACATAGACATATTACTGTACAGTGATGTAGCATCAATGCTGTTTCGAAAGAACAGTTTCATGTAAAAGAAAAAAAATCCTATGTCGTTGTGCTCTATAGTCACTCGTTCCTGACTCCATTCACAACCTGTAAATACTGACTGTAGCCTATAAAAGCTATTTAAGTTGTTCTTTGAATGGCGCCATATTTTTTTTACATAATAATGTGTTTTTTTAAGCTTCAAACCACAACTGGGCACGTCTTTATATTTCTTGTGAGGCATTTCAGTTCCACTTCTCTGTTTTTGTACATAACATTTGTGAATGTGATTTGATGTTTTAAGTTCTGCCTAACAGCTTTCTTCATTGTATTTATTTATATTAAAAACACCTCTAGCCGGATGCGATAGAGGAGATTTTATATGTAGTTTGTATGTATTATTTTGTGTTTGTGGTTCTCAGAATAAAATTAGTTCCTGAAAAATGAAAAGGAAAATTCTTAATTTTAAACTTTACGAACATTTAGAGTACCAGTTTGATCTCAGATCTGTTTGGACAAATTGTCCCATTCACTTGGAATCCTAAGAAGAAGATATATCGTAATATTATCTAATTTGAAGTATGTCAACTTTTTGACTGGAATTACTAGAAAGAGAGGGGGCGCCCTCTCCTGGACACTACAAACTACAAGTTGATAGACAACACTGACCCTGTGTTAACACAATGAGCCATTCTTTTCTGTCACTGCTTTATTTGGATAGTAAATTGTACATCAAGCACCTCACAGAATAAAATCACCCAGGGCACCTTGGGAACCCTTTATCCCAAATTAAATACACAGTTAAGACTTCTGGGGCCTAGTTACCTCAAACAGAAAAAAAGACAAGTCATGAAAGACAGAGTGCCCCAGATGCTGTAACTCACATTCAGGATGCATTAATGCAACAGAATACTGGTAAATTCCATTGCACTGAAGTAATTAAATTAATTGAGCATTTAATCATCAGAATTCATTAAAGCAAGTATGGCATCTGTAAAACACTGTTTAAGGCTTTAAAAAACAACATGCTGTCGAATTCACTGCAGCGAATGAACAGCAGACATACACAGATGTAAACGTAAGTGTGATTAACTATTAGCTATTAGCATGTTTACATAAAGTTGGTTAATTTGAACAAGTCTGCATTAGGCCTTTACATTGTGCAATAAATACTGATTGTCTTATGCCATTGAATACCACCATAACTGGTATTTATTTTGGTCAATCAACCCTACTTCCTATAGTCCCGTACTACAGTCTATCCAAATATAGCACTCATGCTTGCAATAATACAGGATATGTGCATAAGCTACACTTAGGTTAAGAGCACTGTATCAGTAGTCTAATATGCAATATACTGTAAACCAGGCAATATGTTAAGAATATAAAGGCAGTGTTTTTTTCGCGTCTCTGTAGCTATCTGGCGGGCGCCACTCGTAGGCACTAAGACTACACCTTCTCCTTGAGCATTTCCTTTAGGCGTTAGAGATTTTGTTTTAGAATGTGCTGTCCAGAGTGTTGTAGTTGTCTTTGAAGTTCTTAAGCTCCAGAAAGTGCCTGGCCCGCTTGCTGCGCTGCTGTGCTGCAGATGTGAGGTAGGTGGTTTGGGTCGGGGATGAGGAGGAACTTGCAGGCTCTGCAGTGGCGGTCAAGTCTTTCGCTGCCGATTGGTGGTTCTGGTTCGGTGTGCTGTTGCTGCTGTGAGACTTCACACTGAAAGGACAAAGGAGGGGAACAGATTGTTCCAAGTGCATAATTAACATTCCATGTTGAGATTAGCATAAAAAGAAAGCTGTGAGGGATAACAGAGTGGGGGGTGCAGTGTCCGATTACTCACACAGAGGCCAGTTCAGTTAGAGCTTCTTGGTATTTTAGAAATTCTGCTTCACCAAAAGCCTACAGATAAAAGGACGTCAGGAACACACAAGAGACACCCATCAAAATCTGTCAGCTGTTGGGTTAGTGCTGAAAAAGCAAAATCATGCTAATATATATAATAATAATAATATATAATAATAATATTCATAAGAATACCATAAACACATTTGTAGAATAGAGCCCATACCATATATGGGTCAGTGATGAAACTGTCATGTGATGTAACCTTAAAAACTTGGTACCAGATGGTTTAACTTGCTTAAAAAGGTTTTTTAATAAAATAAAAAAAAAATAAAATAAAATAAAACATGTGCTATCAGCTAGTTTTATCTTCTAGTGAGACTATATATTTATAATTATATATAATTATAATTTATCATTCTTTTTCGGTTACACCATTTGACCTTTTTGTCAAAAAAAAAAGATACGAACAGACATTTAAATATATATATATATATATATGTGTGTGTGTGTGTGTGTGTGTGTCTGTCTATTTTTAAATTAAATTTTCCTTTTATTAATTTAGACTCTGCCATGATGTGTTTGATGAGATGATAAATGACATTTTGAATGGGTGTCTGTGCTCATCGATAAAATTTCATGGCAAATCGCATAATTTGTCTTTTCACAAAGAAACAGCTAAACAAACATCTAGAAAAAAATTAAATAACTCATATATTAAAAACATGTTTGTTTAGGCACAGTAAACAAGGTGCAAGGGGAGAATAGATAGGGCCAAATAATGGTGAAAAACTTAATTTAAAAAGTCTGTTAATAATTGCAATAAGATAGCCTGTACACCCATACAATAAGATTAAAATTACTAGTAACTACATACATGTATATTATATTATAGACTGTTGAGTTTCCTCATGTTAAAGAAGGGCTTAACTTTAAATCTGCTCTAATCTAAGCCCTAATAGGTATATCAGGTTAATAATACAGTGATGTTTAATGCTGTTTGTGACATAGGAACCTTTTTGCTTTTAGTATTTAAACCACAAAAAGTACAGCTGCTTTTTTGTTTAATCCAAAGTATCAAATCTTTCAGACGTGATTAAGTGATAAGCAGTAATTCAATGTTTGTTTGTCAATGATGATGTAAAATTGATTTAAATAAGGAGAAATGTTGCATTGATGTGTTGTTTTGTATTCTTTAGCTTGTTTTACACTTTATATGCAAAGACAGCACTTATGGATGTGACAATATTGTTTGTAGCATAGAAACCACACATGGATGCACATACCACACACACACACACACACACACACATACCACACACACACACACAAAGACACAGACCTCTGCGCTGTGACGTGCTCTATTGTACCCGTCCAGCACGGTATCAATGAGGGAGCTGTCTCTGAACAGGCATTGTGAATTTCGCAGCTGTAGAAGCCAGGCCCGAAATCTTTTCCCAGTCACGGCGGTGGACGTTCCTCCCAGTTCACGGAATGGGAGATCTGCTGACAGACAGCATTGGTTGTACTGTGGTAGTGTGGAGGGATTCATACTCATGTCATGGCAAAACCAAGCCAAACTGTGGTTAGGATTGGAGACAGGAAATCTTACCAGTGTCTCTGAAGGCATCCAGTGCTCTCATCCTGTACAGGTAGTCACAGCAACCTGCAACAAACACGCAGAAGCACTTGCATAAAAACTACACGTGTGAACTTTTTAAAGAGTGTTGCATGTGTGTTTGTGAGCCCCTCATACCAGACTGTCCTCTGTACTTCAGCCGGTCATCATCTGGAGACAGCAGACGAGGCTCAAAGTGGATTTTCTGGACCTGGCACAGTTTGGCTTCAATTTCTTGTCTCAACTCCTACAGCACACACAGACATTACATAATACCATACATGAACAACAAAACACTGCATGGGATCACTATTCCGATTCATAATTATTGTGATTATTACCTTAGGAGCGTTGTGGCCAAGGGGAACATGAGGTCCTCGACGAGATTTCATGGCAAATCGCATAATTTGTCTTTTCACAAAGATGAACAGCAAAACAAACACCTAGAAAAAAGGAAAAAAAAAGAAAAAAGCAGATAACTCAGAATTTATTTTTTTTAGTTTGTTCAAGCAAAGTGAACAAGGTGCCAGGGGAGGATAGAAAAAATAATATAGAAAAACTTACAAACCCTGTTAATAAATAAAAATCAAAAGTGGATTAAAGTTACTAGTTATTACATATCTTTATGTATATTATAGACTGTAGAGTTTTCAGTTTTGCATATTAAAACAGGACTTAACTTTAAATTTGCTCGTAAGAATGTGAAATATGCCCCGATAGGTATACCAGGTTAATAATACAGTGATGTTTAATGTTGTTCCTGGCATAGGAACCCTTCTGCTTTCAATATTTAAACCACAAACAAGTACAGCTAGTTTTTTTTTTTAATCCTAAATACAAAATATTGCACACAAGAATTAGAATTAGAATGAGGATTAAGTGGTAAGCAACAATTCAATGTTTTAATGATGTAAAGTTGATTTAAATAAGGTGAAATGTTGCATTGATATGTTGATCTGCGTGTTTTTTAATGGGTATTTATACTCTTAACACTTTATATGCAAAGACAGCACTTTGTGTTTATGGATAAGAATATAGAAACTAAGTTTGGTTCGTTTAAATAAGTAATAATAATAACTTACAATAATGGATTTTGCATACTGAAACTCTGAAAGTGAGTCTAAGTACGTGATAAATAGGTGAGTTTGTGTAAAAACTCGCACATTTAAGTCTTAAACTGACATTTAGCTTGTTGTCATCGTTATCTATAAACTTATCTATCAACGTTACTAAAAACAATGCAAAACAAACTCACCAGACTTCCGTAGGTCATTACCAGCACGACGTTGACGCTTGACAGATTAGAATCACTTCGCATTTTCAGACTTTTACTAAACTAACTAACCTTAACACGAGCTAAATAACAAGTCAAAGTGCGGCCCGTGGTTGATGTGTGTAAGACATACGGTTTCATTGAAGTAGTCGCTTCTAAAACACATGAAGCTGACGGTAAACGAAAGACAGAAAACGCAGAAGTTCAGAGGAGTAAAGTGCTTTTTACATTTCGCTGTCTTGTTTGTTGACTTCCGGGATAGTCACGTGACAGGTACGGTTAGACGTGACGTCACGCCTGACGTTGTTTCTTTGTCCTTTTGTGCCATCTACTGTTGAAAGAATCAAATCTCTCTTTGTAGTAATTCAAATTCCACCTAAACTATAACGAACTGAAATGCCTGACTGTAATCATAATATTTTCAATAAAAGAAAATGAAAAATAAATTTAAATCAATGAAAAATGTAAAAACAATGTTAAAAGTACACACATCCTTAGTTTTAGTCTTAGTTGTTTACATGAAAATTTAAAAAGATTGAAAGATTAAGTAAAAATCACATTTTATTTTTGTTTAGTTTTAGTCCTGGTTTATTTAGTGGAATAATACTAATAATAATTTTAATCTTAATTTAGTCAACATTTTAGACAGAATTTTCAGGAGTTTCATTATACTGTGAAGATGTGATCAGTCAGCTAGAGTGAGAATGTGTTATATTGACAATTCTCATAAAATAAATGCCTAAAATTTGCTACAAAAAGTCCAATATCATCACATTTCTTCAGTGTTCATTCTGGCAAAATAATTTTAATTTAGTCTCACTTACATGAAAGTTATATTTAGTTAAAAATGATATTTCTGTCACTTTGTTTTGTTTTAGTCAGTGTAACTCAATTATAATTTTAGTCACAAACTATACAAATCAGTATATTGCTTAATTTCCCTATTTTTACACACATTTAGTTTATTAATGATGATTAAAATTGAGATGCTTATAGATCACAATATGCACTGTGACACATCAATTAAACACTGTCAATATTATTACTCACAATTTGTGTATTTATGTATGTATTATGTATTACACAATGGATTCTGCACCATAAAGACATAATTTAGCAGCATGTGTGTGTGAGCAGGACAGTCATTTGCATCCATCCTGCAGAGACACTGTGTGCCATTCTTCTGTCAGGAACAAGGGTGGGTGTCTGTGGAGTCAGACTGGAGCTATTTACCCCTACTCACAGACTTATCTCTGTCCTCAAAGGGCCACAGGACTCTGTCTGAAATGCTGGTCATTGGTTGGACTGTTATGATCTCAAGACCTGCCTCCAGGATTGCTGTTTTTGACTCTGACTTTTGACAGGACATGACTCGTCACACAGCATTGCCACACGCCGCTGATGTGATAACCACACTTTCCTGTCTCAACGGAAGACAAGTAGCAGGTGCATGCAAAGACGCGCCAGTAAGAAGACGAGCCTCTACATGTCTCTACTGTGAGTACTGCTATTTTTTTTTATTTAATACATTTGTGAGATTGGCAGTTTGTTTCTTATACACCTTTAATTCAATGGCTGTTTTTTCACCTTCTCACTCTGGAGAATCCATTTTCCCTCAAACAAAGCTAAGCTTCACTCTGAATATAAACTATCAGTAATCTACACTCAACACACTGGGGGACAAGTGATGGAGTTTCTGTTTTGCTGTAGCTGCATCTGTCATGTGAGAGGTGTTCTTGTACAGTAGCGCGGGAAGCGGTGGTGTTGCCAGAGCTGCAGCCCCCTAGTGATGGAAGGCTGCAGAACATCCTGGACCTGAACTGTCGGCTGAAGTTTTGTTAACATGAATGCAAAAAATACCTTTATTTTGTAGACTGTGGCTGTATATAAGTTGCTGAAGCTCTGTATTATTTTGAACACCAGACAAAAGTTTTTGTTTGATTGTTAATTCTCAGAAAAGTTGTCTATCGCTAGGCATTTACCATTCTTAATGTTGTGTTCCTAATGTTCATTGGAGTTAAGTTGAGATAGAGAATGATGAATTATATGCTCAGTTTATGCATGCTCTTTAGGTTTGGGAGTCCCAAGGAACTTCGAGCCAATAAAAAGGATTTCAAACTGTTGACTTAAAATGTGCTTGACAAGAAACATGTGATTTGATTAGTTAATGGTTTCTATGGTGGTGAGACAATGCTTCAAATCTAGACTGAACCAGAAATGTACATGGTAAGTAGCCTGACATGACAAATCTAACTAAACCCATTTTACCTGATACCACTCATGCAAAAACAGTGGCACAGTGGATATTTCAATATTTATAGACCTAAATAATTATATTTTATCACATAATTCCAACAAAAACTGATCAGAAACAGCCATTGTCTAATTATAAATGTAAGTATTGTCTTATTGTCCCAAGCAATTTAGCAAAGATTGGCCCAATTTACTTGATATCACCACAACTACTACACATTCCTCTGCTACACATGAACATTACATAATAATACATAAAACATAAAATATAACATCATCATTTTTAGTTGGCAGCACTCAAGTCCCTTCAACTTAAAACATCTTCCTCCACGCCTGTACTTGTAACAATATTTATCCCTGCTGGTATTTCTGTGTCTATGTGAGCTTTTTGCAGATCTCTGGTCCTAATTAAAGGTGCTCTGTTATTATGTATTTTGATACCTGCTCAGCCAAGATGATTGGACTCAGATTTGCCTGAGGGGCGATAATTTTATAAGCCTGTGCTGGGAAATGTCATCCATGTTCCGTTTCACACTATTAGCCTATCTCAACTGTACCTCCTCTCCCTTGAGCTATGCACTGTTGATATCACGTTGTCGAAGCAGAGGCAGGGCTTGAAGTGACTGTACGGTGTGTATGTAAGACGACTGGGGACAAGAGGTATAGGGTGAAGTTAGGGTTAGGGTATGGGTCAGGATTAGGCAAGTAGTCCTTATGGTTCGGGTGAGTCTCCATGAATGTGTGTGTGTGTGTGTGTGTGTGTGTGTGTGTGTGTGTGTGTGTGTGTGTGTGTGTGTGTGTGTGTGTGTGTGTGTGTGTGTGTGTGTGCGCGCACTCTGTTGTGACAGACTGAAATGTAGTCGGGAATGCTACTCTATGAGAAGAAGAAAAATTGGGAGGAAAAAAAACAATGAGAGGGGGAGGAGAAAGAGAAAAGGAGAGAGAGAGAGAGAGAGAGAGAGAGAGAGAGAGAGAGAGAGAGAGGAACAACAACAGCAAGAGGAGGAGAGGATAAACCTGTGTGGCCAGTTTGCGTCACTGTACACAGTCCATCATGCAAAGCTGATAGCAAGAGAAGAATAGAGAGTGGTAGAGAGAGAGAGAGAGAGAAAGAGAGAGAGAGAGAGAGAGAGAGAGAGAGAGAGAGAGAGAGAGAGAGGTTAGGAGCTGATGTCATTACAGAGTGCTGCTTTCATTAGGAGCCCATGTCAACACAGTGGTCCACAAGTACATAAGCCACTAAGAAAGGTAAGTGTGTTTGTGTGTGTTTGTGTGTGTGTGTGTGTGTGTGTGTGTGTGTGTGTGTGTGTGTGTGTGTGTGTGTGTGTGTGTGTTTGTGTGTTTGAATAAGTGGACTCATTCATGAGTAAATTTACAATCATGTGTGTGAGTGAATCTGTGTTTTTGCCTGATCTCTGGGTGCATTTGTGTTTGTCTCGGTGTCAACTGCAGTTCATTAGAGGTTGAGGTTGTTTACTCTGTCAGAAAAGAAAACTGGGAAAACAAAATAAGAAAAAAGATAGTTCATTAGTGCAGCATGGTGTCATACATACACTTTTTCTGAATGACTTCATCAGAAAGTACAAAGTTGGTAGGGTAACTACTTAGTCTCCAGGTAGAGCATAAAGGGTTTCCATATTATTTGGGCCATGTTGCCCAGGTTACCCAGATGGAAGGCTTTGTGAGCTAGCAGAACAGGTGTTTCTGTAAACCGACACTCACACTCACCTGCATTGAAAGCACCACCTGGGTCTGTCTCCCAGTGTTAGACATTGTGATCGTGACTTCATAAAACACCATTTAGACCTTGTTCTTATTATTTAGCACACGCTCACCTCATTTGCTTTCTTATTAATTTTAATATCAATAGTGATGACTGGATCCTTACTCCAAGATCATGACTCATAAAATATAGTTTCACTGGCAAAAGCCTGACGTCCCTGATGAATCATAAGTAGCTAGTATCTTACTAAGCTTTATGTAAATCAAAATGACTCTGTCCTCTTTGTCCGTCTTATCTGATCATTTCACCTGAATCCACTCTTACTCAGTTTCTATCAGTTGTTGTCTTCCTTCTTCCATGTAGCACAGTGGGTAATTGTTGCTTTTTAATGCATGTTTTTTGCTGAGTGGATTGCTGTCGGGTAGGTTTTTCAAGTTTTTGCGGCAGGTTGAGCTGGCAGGTAGTTATGCTGCTTGTGTAAACAGTCACTATGATATGCATGCATACAACAGAAAGCATCATTGACACTATTGTGTCAATGGGCTTGTCGAGTCACTGTGCAGGGAATGTTAGGAAGGCAGAGACGTGTTGCAAAATGACATAACTGACAATGGTTTGGAGAGAACGCAGTGGTTTTGGTTTTCTGGCGCTCATGCCCTATCTTTTGTTCTATTTATTTCTCATCTTGCTTTCCCTCTCTTTTTATCATTTCCCTATCTTCTCCTTTCTCCACTCTTTGCTTCTCAGCAATATATTCTGTTCCCTGTCCTCAACCACTATGTGATTTCTGTTCTGACCATTTTTGAGCAGCCACAAGAAACCGCAATCCACATATCGCAACATTCCAGCCAAGTCCCTTCTGAAGATGGAAAATTTGTGCATTTTTATGCTTGGCAGAAATGGGAGCTGTTCGCTGAAGTCCCGCTGGGAAGTTGAAGACAGAACAACAACAACGAAAAATCAAGAAGGGTCCAGTGGGGACAGCGGCCAACCACAGAGAGCATCACTCACATAAGTTTTAAAGCACGATTTGTGTCATTGCAAGAATCTAAACAAGGACTGTATGTGTCCCACTGGTCTTTACACACTTAAATCCACACCATTCAAACAAACTTCCACCGTGCAGCCTGAAGGACAGTTGCTTGGAACCTCTTAAATATCAAGTTAACTCTCCCACTCTCGTTTTAGGATTTGGCACTTGACAGGTGGTCATTAACTTTGTTTACTCTCATACAATGGACTTGTCCTTGCTCCCTACTCCAGTGAGCGAGCACAACAGGCAGAGGGCAGGAGCATGCTTCACCATCCGATCGGCCAACTCCCCCTCATACAGTCTCGCACGCAGGCCGGCTGTTAGAAAATCCAGAACTTTTTCGGAGGTGGAGTCGGGGAGTGTGGAGGAAGCTGCAAAAACAGAGACATGCAGGAAAGATGCCGGCACAAATAGTGAAAACAGGGAGGATAACATGTTCTCTGGACGTCAAGGCGGGTCAGGTGGCAGTGGTGAAGATCCGCATGAGAAGGAAACAGGCCACAAAATGTCTACTGTGAAAAAACAGAACGGCACAGCAGACAAAACAATGGCATATTTTGGAATTGACAGAGGTTTTTACCCTCCATCTGAAAGCCGGGGCAGGACAGAGTGGAGAGGGTATGACCCGGTGAGTAGAAGTAGAAGTTTAGATTGTAGGAGAGGGGCGAGAAGCCCTGATTGGAACACCGGATTGCCAAGAAAACAAGGATTGGACACATCCAAGTCATTTATCTCAGGTACAAGCAATGTTCAAGAGAACATTCCAGTAAGCTGCACAAAACAGACTATAGAAAGAGTCAGCAGGGGTCATTCCCTCCCTTCCAGGCAGAAGTCGCTGTCTGGACCTTGCTCTGGTTTCAGAGAGACCACTTCGTTTGGGCCCAAAGGAGGCCAGAGTATATCAGACCGGATAGAGAAACTGTATGGGTCTGTTGGTAAAACAGAGGATTGCAACAAATTCAGGGACTTCTCGACCCCAGTGAGAGACTGGCATGACACAAGGTCTCTGGACAGAGCCAGGAGCAGATACACCACAGCAGCTCAGATTAGAGCGGATAGGGCTGCAGAGGGAATTACTGCTCCTCCACAGCCAAACAGTTTCCTGGAAGAAACATCCTTCAGTGATCTGTCTGCATCCAGAGAGAGGAGAGTGAGTGGGAGTAATGATCAAGGAAGGGCAGACCACAGAGAGGAAAAAGAGGGTGAGGCATTGAGAGAAATAACTGGGACAAAGGGTGGAGTTGAACCAAAGAGAAACAATGCTGTTGACGATGTGTTTGAGTTGAAGTGTCAGAGCATCAGAATGAAAACAATGGAGACAAAGACATTTCCAGAGGCCGGCGCAGTAGCCAGCGTAAGGAACAAGATCAAACAGTTCGAGGCTTTGACACTGAGATCCCAGGTCCTGACGCCCAGACGGGTCGCCTCCTTGCCAGGGCAACTCAGCAGGGCCCGAGATGGTGTGAAGAAGAGTGGGTCAGCAAAAGCGATAGGTGCACTGAGGGACAAGTGGGAAGGTTTGAGCGAGGGAGGGGAGAAAGCTGAGGAGAAAGTGACAGGAGTAGAAAGGTCTTTATCATTGGATGAGGTTGGACTAAGATTGGGGAATCAGGAGATTATAGGGAATGAGTTGACAGAGAAGGAAGGAAAAAGTACATATAGCAGTGGTTTCGGCACTGATGATTTTGGTAAATATTCTCATATTATATTCTCAAATAGACTCAAGGGCACACTAGAAATCCCATTAAATGGAGGAGCTCAACAACATAGAAGAAACTTTTACATTGATGAACCAGACTCCAAAGTCTCAAGCCCTGAACAAGCAGGTGGTAAGGACATGACTGCCAATGACACAGTATCTGTGCTACTGTCCAACTCCAGAGACTCTTTCACTGGTTCTCTTCAGCCTTTTGAACTATCTGGTGTGCAGAAAATGGTATCCCCTGGGACCACTTCACCTGACGGCGACAAGACTCCAACATACACCCCAAACCATTCACCCTTTCTTTCACCACAAGATCTCACTCCCACCGCAGAGGATGAAAATAAAAATACTTCTGTCTTCATGCAAGAAACCAGAATTCCTGACCCAGACCCTGTGCCTTTCCTCCATCCTCTTGCAGCTTCTTCCCACGACAATCTCCCTGATTTGTTCTCTTCAGATGCAAGCACAGCCCACCTAAAAGGAAAGAAACAAGTATGGGATATGAACGCTTGGCTAGCCGGCTTAAACTCTAAGATTAAGGTCTGGAACGATGATGAGTGTGAGGATGACGATGAAAGCACGCAGAAGGATGATGATTCAAACTATGATTCTGACTCTGGGGAGTCCTCGGTGACCATTACCAGCAACAGGAGCCAGTCAGACCGCAAGAGCTTCTGTGTCAGGTGGGTACTGTCAAAATGGTTGGAGTCATGATTTGACAGATATGTTCCTTTAAACAGTTTCTCTGTTCTCTCTCATCTCCTCCAATGCAGTCTTTCTGACCTGTGTAACTTTGCTGGAGTTGAGTCTGAGTCAGACAATGACAGTGACGAGTGGCAGCCATCAGGCCGTAGGTCCGCCTCACTGAGCTCAGACATGTCGGCGCTGTCCTGTGTGACTGTGATGCCCAGCGAGGAGCTGGACAGGCTGCTAGAGGACGTCAAGGGTCTGGGAGAAAACACCCTGCAGGTACCAAAAGAGCTGCACCTGGATTTAAGAAACTTGTTTGCCTGTTTTTTTTTTTAAATATTCAAACCAATTTTCTTATTGGACGAGTGAAGCAGTGGGTAGCGTTGTTGCCTCACAACAAGAAGGTTCAAGGCTCACATGTTCAAGTCCTTGAGCTGGGACCTTTCTGTGTGGAGTTTCATGTTCTCCCCGTGTCTATGTGGGTTTTCTTCAGGTTCTCTGGCTTCCTCCCACAGTCCAAAAGCATGCTGAGGTTAATTGGAGACTCTAAATTGCCCCTAGGTGTGAGTGTGTGAGTGAATGGTGTATGTGCCACATGATAGGCTGGTGATGTGTCTGGGGTGTATCCTGACTCACCTGTAATGCGCTGGGATTGGCTCCAGCAGACCATGTGACTAGTGAGGAAAGTGGATATAGAAAATGACTGACTGACAATTTTCTTATCATAGGTCACTTTTACACTGCAAAAAAATGAAATCTTAAGTGAAAATGTCTTGTATTTGGTACAAATATTGCAATATTGAGTAGAATTATTTTTAGCTTTTTTTAAATTTGAGTAAATTCGGTCTTGTTTCAAGAAAACAAGACTAACATGTTCTTAACAAGAGATTTAAAAAATTACAAAAATCAAGAAAAAACACCAAATTATCAATGGTATCAATGGCCAATGGTATAAGATAATTTACTCAATGTTAGACTAATTGTACCAAATACAAGAAATTTCACTTGTTAAGATTTATTTATTTATTTATTTGCAGTGTACAATTCTTTTTTTTTTTTTTTTAATCTGTGTGTGTCTCTCTGGCTACAGTTGGCCATTTCAGTAACCAATTTTTTGCTTGGCTTTAACCCGCATCCAGATATGATTTAACAATACCATGAAGTACATAAATGGTTTTCGTCCTTGGGATCAGGCCCCTTCAAATGGTCAATAAGATATATTTGTGAAAGGGGAAAGGTATGTTTGGTGAAACAAAAACTCAACTTGAAATGTGGAAAGGGGCCCTATGTAAAAACCTATTATTATTATTATTATATTGCTAAAGATATTTCTCCTGATTAAGAGTAAGAATATATTGCTGAGAGCATCCTAGTGCAATCCTCGTGAATAGGGTTTCTCTGGGTCCTGTACATGTGGCGTCCAAGGTTCAAATTTAGATTTGAACCTTTGTTCTATGACATAGAACCTTCTTTTAAAGATTGATTAATCAGAAGTCTTAAACACTGAAAACACATGCAGGAGACATGTCACAGCCAATATGGCACCGTTTTTAACCTTTGTTTTATGTTATTCTCATTTCTTTACATATTTTCTGCTCTCAGTTCCATATTCATATTTGAAAAATAGCATTGGAAATTCTATCGACAGAAGAACTAGAACCTCTCTCTCATTCTGTCTACCTTCCTTTTATGCAGGACTATGACGATGTGCAGGTGGTGGTCCTCCATAAGGAAGTGGGAGTGGGCCTGGGCTTCAGTTTGGCAGGAGGCGTGGACCAGAACAAGCCAGTCACTG
This sequence comes from Lepturacanthus savala, assembly GCA_030544235.1. Lineage (NCBI taxonomy): Eukaryota > Metazoa > Chordata > Actinopteri > Scombriformes > Trichiuridae > Lepturacanthus > Lepturacanthus savala. The sequence continues at coordinate 29,385,826 of CM060467.1, forward strand.
TGAGGAAATATTTTTTTTTACTTTCTTCTGAAATACAATTTAAATATCTTGTCTGTAGCATCTTTGTTTGTTTTTTTCTCCACAGGTCCACAAGGTGTTTCACACAGGCGTGGCAGCACAGGAAGGCTCCATAAGGGAAGGGGATCAAGTCTTGTCGATCAACGGCACGGCGATGTGTGGCTACGTCCACTGGGAGGCCCTGAGGGTCCTGAGGCGAGCAAAGACTCGTGAGATGGGGGTGGTGGTCCTGAGGAAGGCAGGAGGTGGTAGCAGCACCTTGAAGGGGGGAGCACAGATGAAGAATCAGGGACCAACACTGACTCACACCGCTGAGACAGGTGAGAAGTCATACTTTACCAGAACTCTGAAAAGACATTAGTCCTTATCAGCATCAAGTGAGCACTGCATCTGTGTTTTTTGCACCATTCTCAGGTCAGCGTGTGTGTGTGCGTCTGATGAAGAACAGCAGGGATCTCGGCTTCAGCCTGGAGGGAGGTGTAGATTCCAATCTGGGGAACAGGCCGCTCTCTGTACAGAAGATCTTCCAGGGTGAGAACAGGAGCTCAGTATGACAGGAAGGTTGAGAAAGGAGGACAAGTAGACATTTGGGAAAGAGAGAAAAGTTGACATCATTACAGCATTATGTCAGCTTTGGCTGAAAGAAGTGGACATAGATAACATGACATGCCCAAACAAAGCAATCATTTGAACCTTACCCTCGACTTGGGCAGTATGAAGGTATTACTCGGTGGTGAAAAAAGTATTTCAATAAAAGTAGAAAAACTGCAGTCAAAAAATACTCTAAGTCTGAGTACATGCACTTATTAAATAAATATAATAAATTCTGGAACTATCCTCTGTCTAAGGGGGAGATGTTGTTTTAATGCTGCTTTTGATGCAAACCTTAGGTAGAAGTCTAATGAGGTGACTAATTATTTTCCAGTTTTGTAATTAATCAGCCTGTGAACCAGTAAGGGTCTAATATATCTTAAATGTATTATTTCTATGTTCTCAAGTGAAGTAAATATAGAATTACATTTAAATTAAATTTCTGGAGTATGGAATTTACTAATTGATTCTGATTCAAAAGTGTATTAAGTAAGTGACAAATGTGTGACCTCATATTCTTTTTCCGTCAGGAGGTCCATTTGACAAAGTTTGTCCTGGAGATGAGCTGGTGGAGATTGAAGGTGTGAGCGTGGTGGAGATGAGACGCCTGGAGGCCTGGACTCTGATCAGACGGCTTCCCCCTGGGCCTGTGGACGTGGTGCTACGCCGGCCTGTTAAACACACGGAAACATGAGGATCAGTGAATTGCTTTGCTCACAAGTGAAGTTCAGGGAATGACAATATGACAGATAAGAAACTAAAAATCATCCATATGATAAAACTTGCAATTAACTGTACTATTTGAGCCTAATGCCATTTAAACAATTATTTTTATCGCCAATATAACAAAGCACTGAAGGGGGAAAAATGATAATCCTGAAAAAGAGGTCAAAGATTTGTATCATTTGTGAATTCTGGTTCTTGTTATATTTTAAAGACAGCATCTACCTCAAAGAGCTGAGATATTTCTGCACCAGCCAAAATAAAAATGCACTGAAGGCTCATATACGTGTGATGTGTGACGTTTCGCAGCTATTGTAACAGACAGTGTGGTTACTTAAAAGCTTTTAATGTGGCACCTGTGTATGAAACATGAATAAAATAGTTACACCTATTGTGAATAGACAAATTTATATTGTTGTTGTTGTTTTTTTTTAATAAATTCTAATTTAAATCGTTTCTTTGTGTTCTGTCCTGCAGAGGGGGGTAGAGGGGGTGATATTATCCTTTCAGCTCACAGGGAAAGTGGTGGGAAGAAAACAGTGAAGTTGTCTAGAGTATTGTTCCTTTTATACCAAAGTGTGATACTCTTCAGAGATAATGAAATAATTTACAAAGTCAATTTCCAGCTTTTTCTGTCGCTGCATACCATATACATTTTTTTTACTTAAATCCTAAAACTCAGATGAAAGCAATAAAAATAATCAAAATCCCTGATGAGGACACAAAACTGAACTTTATTGGCATCAAGTCAATTTTATTTGTATAGCCCAAAATCACACATTAGCCTTAATGGGCTTTACAGTTTGTACAACAGAAACACAATTATATAAAGACATAACCACTGACTCGACTGCTATTATAACAGGTATTTTCACTATTTTGCAGTAACAAAATATGCCCTTACAACGTCACATCATAATTACCTTTTTCCTGCCTCATTCATATGTTTCTCGGACATTTATCAGCAACAACACAATTCTTTACATCTACACAGCAGTTATTAAGGGTTATATAATCCTTTAGGAGTCCAGAGTTCAGAGTTCAGAGAGATGACACTATCTTATACAGCTCACTTAGCTTTTTAGGCATGATTTACTGTATAAATACAATATATAATACACACAGGATATTTAGATCAAGAGTGTTGAGGAATGGTGATGAAGGAATGATACTGATCAATTTTCAGAATTTCTTCCTCTTATACAGACATCTGTGGAGAATTTTCAAACACTGGAATTATCATTCTAAAACAATATTCCTATAGGTGGAACTCTTCAACAGCCCTAAAAATATTTATTTATGATAGAAATTATATTCCGCTTTGTTATTTTTTTCCAGTATATACACAGCATTCTACTGATCAATGAATATGAAGGATGATTGACAAATAATTATATGAAACAGGTTTGACATTCATGACTTCCAATGTTTTAGAGACGACAAATGTGCATAAATTGTAATGTATTGTGATGTGATATATTTTTATATTATATATCAGTTTGTTAGAGTTACCTGTTGCAGCCTCTCACATGGGCTCTTGACAACAACATGGATAGCTGTTTAACATGCAATATTTATTGTAGTTATTAGTAGCTATAACTAACATATTCAAAATTATTTTAATTTCTCCTATGAAGAGAAAAGTTTTTTGTATTTTTTCCTTGTTTTCCTTTATCATGATTCAATATGTATTAATAGACCAGTTTTCTTATTGTTGTTGGGAGGATTTATAGTTGTTGAAAATGCATTAATAAACACTTTTATCTGCTGCTAACTACATTATAGGGTGTTCTAACCCATTTATTAGATATTTATAGATTGTTTATTAATGTTTATTAGGCATATTTGTAGGTGTTACTGTGCATGACAATTAAGAAAAACTGAGCTGCATCTATTTGACATACTGTATATTGGTGCTTTCTTTAAATTAGTATGCCACTCCTATATCTAGAAAAGAAGTCCTCGGTGCTATTAAGGGGTTACAATCTGGTCCACGTCCGGACGGATTCAGTAGCAAATTTTACAGAGTTCCATGACTTATTGATTGACCCTCTTTTAGATATGTTTAATGACTCTTTTAATAAAGGCATCTTACCGCAGTCTCTGAGAGAAGCGTGCATCTCTCTTTTTTTAAAAAGGGTAAAGTCCCAGAGGACTGTGCATCATACAGGCCCATCTCCTTGCTGAATGCTGATCTGAAACTCCATTCTAAAATATTAGCAACAAGACTAGAAAGTATACTCCCTATTCTTATAAACGATAGCCAAACTGGATTCATAAAGGGTCGTAATTCATATAATAATATGCGCAGATTACTAAATACAATCCAAGTTTTTCAACAGCGATGTGCATGTTTTATACACTACACAAATTTGGCTTGGGTGAAAAATTTATAAATTGGGTAAAATGACTTTATACAAATCCCCTCTCAGCAGTGCTTACAAACGCGTTGTGTTCTTCCAATTTCCAAATTTTAAGAGGCACAAGGCGAGGCTGTTCCTTGTCACCCTTGCTTTTTGCCCTCGCAATTGAGCCTCTTGCTGAGGCAATCAGGAAAAATGGAAACATACATGGTCTCACCATTGGAACCAAACAACATAAAATTACTTTGTATGCTGATGACGTCCTGATTCTTTTGACTGAGCCTGAGGTTTCTTCCAGCACTTATTGAGACCATCAGTATATTTAGTACTTTTTCTGGCTACAAAATAAATTTTAGCAAATCATAAGTAATGCCTTTATGTAGCCTGAAACAAATACCCAAAACTCCATCTCCCTTTCCTTTTAAATGTTCAACAGAAGACCTAGTGTATCTGGGAATACGTGTAACACCCTCCTTTGATCAATTATATAAAGTAAATTTTCCACCTATATTTGAGTGTATGAGGTTGGACTTTGAGAGATGGAATACTCTCTTAATATCCATGTTGCACTTCTTAAAATTAATGTCCTCCCCAGGTTACTTTACCTGATACAAATGATCCCAGTTCTATTGCTCCATAAGACCATTAAACAGCTAAATAGCTGGCTTAGTGCCTTTATATGGTCTAAAAGGAAACCATGACTCAAAATGGCTACGTTATGTCTACCATCCACAGAGGGAGGTGTTGATTTCCCGGACAATTCCAGCTTAGTGTTCACTTGCGTACTATAGCTGACTGGATGTGTAATAAGCCCACTTTTCTCTGGTTGGATGTGGAAGGCTCAGTGTCCAAATACCCTTTGAGTAATCTTTTGTTTATCAGGAAAAATGTGTTTTTGAAGTCTGCTTGTACAAACCCAATTACAATTTCCACAGTTAAGGCTTGGTGTGCCATTAGAAAATTAGAGGGCAGATCTCAATTCACCTTTGTCTTTACTCCAATATGCAATAATCCTGATTTCCTTCCTGGAGTGATGGACAATAACTTTCAGATTTGGGTAAACAAAGGAATATCCACTTTGTATAACCTGCTGGAAGGTTCTATCATGATGTCCTTTAGCCAGTTGAAAAGGAAATATGACATTCAACAACAGGATTTATTTTGATATTTGCAAGTAAGAAACTTTATTACAAAGGATACCACAATCCTTGAGTGTCAAAATATTTTGCATGTAGAGACAACTCTTTCTACAAGAATCTGGCAGGTCCATTAGCTTATTCTATAATATCCTTAAGGGATATAACACCACAGACACTTATTTTCTGAAAAGCTTATTGGAAAAAGAACTTGTTAAGATAACGGATGAAGACTGGAATGATACGTGGAAGAATGCCAAAACGCTGAGTGTGTGCAACCGAGCGAGAGCCATGCATTTAAAGCTCCTGCATAGGACCCACATATCTCCCTCTCAACATCATAAATTCAATCCTAATTCATCCCCACTGTGCCCCAAATGCAAAATAGAAACTGGTAATCTCATACATTGCTTATGGTACTGTGGAAAAATACAGCAGATCTGGTGGGTCATCGGGCAGGAAATTGGCAGGATTCTATCCACTAGTGGAAATACCAACCCCTTATATCTGTTGGATATATCTGACCTGTCAATACCCGACAAATTTAAAAGAAAACTTCTTCAAACACTTGCATTCTATGCTAGAAAATGTATTCTCTTGAATTGAATATTGGATAAAGCTCCTTGTAAGGCTCATTGGCAAAGGATGATATTCAAATATGTTGTTTTTAACTATCTCATCTCATCTTCTATACCTGCTTATTCCTCATTAGGGTCGCAGGGGTCTGCTGGAGCCAATCCCAGTGCATTACTGCGAGAGGCAGGGATACACCCCAGATGGTCGCCAGCCTATCGTGGGGCACACACACCATTCACTCACACATTCACACCTCGGCATGTTTTTGGACTGTGGGAGGAAGCTGGAGTACCCAGTGAAAACCCACGCAGACACAGGGAGAACATGCAAACTCCACACAGAAAGGTCCCAGACCCAGGATGTGTTGAACCTGCGACCTTCTTGCTATGAGGCAACAGTGCTAACCCCTGAATATCTCTACCATTCTTGCAAGGGGGTTTGTACAGTAGTTGGGAGGGTCTTGCCTTGTAGGTGACACCCTACTGCCTACTACTATACTACTACTATACTACCTACTGCCTTCTATGTGCCTTACTTTGGTCATGCACTTTTTTTGCTTTTCTTTTTGTTGTTGTTCTTGTTATAAATGTTCAAATAAAATAAAAATATTTTCCAAAAAAAATTAGTATGCCACTTTCTGCTGTATACACATAATGCGCATTTCCCTCTGTCAGTGCTGTCGTCATATAATCTGACTGTTTATGGCTGAGGTGCATTATACTCCCTGCAGCAGCCAATCCCAAGGTGTGATAAAATTAGTGTTAGACCAGCTGTGGAGACAGTAGAGGAGAGGAGGTGGGATACACTGAACAGGGTTCTCCAGATGCTAAGGTGGACATAGTGAAAGAAAACTTAATTGTTCACCTATTTCCTGAGCATAGCAGCTGGTCTGGCTGACAGTAGAGAGAGAGGCAGAGGAATTTCATTTTCATTTTTCAACTCCAGCCATGTTGAAGTGGCGTCTTCTGAGAGTGAGGAATGCCCTGCTGCGAGAGTGTATGGCTGAGTTCTTGGGAACTTTTGTCTTGCTGGTAAGTGACATGTGTATCTGCAAGTTTGGCTTCTTATTTTGAGAGCAAAACAAAACACAATACAAGAGAAAAAAATCTACATTTAATGAAATAAATAAACATGAACAATTTTTTGGGGGGTGAGAGTAATAGATTTTTGTAATGTCATTAAATGTGTTAATGTATTATTATTCATTTTTTAATGGGCAATATTACAGATTTACACAAAAATCATATTATTATTGCATTGATAGGCCTGATGAGGAAATACTTCTGTTCCTGTAATAAATACATAATACAAAGATAATTATTGACTTATTGTGCATGAAATGAAGTTTCAACAGAAAACACATTATTGCTGCAGGTGTGGTCTTTATCTAGATCAATACAAAACATACAAGAGTGTATTTACATGTTTTCAACTGTGCCGCTCAGAGTCATATTATTTATTTTATGGCTATTTAGATAAGAAGTGGCCAGTCTCATTACAAAGTCTACGTTTATGAGGTTATGAAGTTAATATCCTAACTTTATCGGTGATGACTGATAAATTGATTTTGATATATAAATTAAGAATCAATCATTACCAAATGTGCATTACAAAATGTACACTTGTACAGGTGCCTGTATGGTGGCCTTTGAAGGGTTGTCTCTAGTTCCTGTGCAGTTTACAGTATTTCTGTAACCTCTCATGACATATCTTGACTTTTCTTCTCTGTCTCCGCCATCTCCATCTGATCTGAAGCTCTTTGGCTGCTCCGCTGCAGCTCAGGTGAAAACCAGCAGAGAGACTAAAGGCCAGTTTCTGTCGGTCAACATGGCCTTCTCTGTGGGGGTGATGTCAGCCATGTACCTTACCAAAGGCATCACAGGTAAAAACAAAAAAACAAATCCTGAGCGATGAACATATAATCCAACATACACTCTGAGTTATGACTTTTCCATTCCTGCAGACACACACTGATCTGAGCTCTATAGATTTATCACATCAATAACCAGCATGCTGAGCCATAAGGCTTTTTCAAGGTCTTCAATGACTGATATCTACCTCGTAGATGACTATTGGTTGACACACTATATGGCTACAAATAATCAGACACTGTAGTTTATTACCTTCCAGTCTCCTTCACTGTAATTCAGTTTAACTTCCTGTCTTCCTCTTACACATCTACTTTTTTTGTAGGTGCTCATCTGAACCCTGCGGTGACTTTGAGTTTCTGCATGTTGGGGAAGGCGCCCTGGGGACGGCTGCTGCCTTACTGCCTCTCCCAGCTGCTGGGAGCATATGTGGCCTCAGGGCTTGTCTTCCTCATCTATTATGGTTTGTCATTCTAGCAGCTAAAACTCAAAATTAGGATGCACAAAAGCTCAATATGTTACTAAAAGGCTTGAATACTAAAATTTGATGTATGATAATTTATAAGACCTATCTGACATTTTACAATTCACAAAGGCTTCCATTTGTTTGGATTTGTTTTGATGTTTTCTTCGTATCATGACTTCTGTTTCTGTGTTAGATGCTATAATGGAGTTTAGTGGAGGAGAGTTGACTGTATTTGGTCAAAATGAGACAGCTTCGATATTTGCTACATATCCCTCAGAGTACTTGGCTTTGGGCAGAAGTTTCCTTGACCAGGTGAGTTGGGAAGATAAGTCACCTTTTTTTTTCACAGCAGGCATTTTGACTTGTCATGGTGGGAAAAGCATACTAATAATGTTAATGATGGCTCTTTTTTATTTAAGTGTGCCAGTGGGTCATAACAGTGGCACAATAGTTCCCTCCAGGCTTGTCACAGAGATTAAAAAAAACCTCACTGTGCATGTGGATCCTTGACTTCCTGACTGGCAGAAGCCCAGGTGGTGAGTGGAGGTAGATTTCTATGTATGAAGCCCCCTGCTGCTGTGCACACCTGACTGTGTTCCTACGTTATCAAGTTTTTTTTTGTGTGGACCCCAGGAAGACTATAGTCTTCTTCTATAGTCGGTTACTACGGTACCAACTAACGGAGATCCTAAATAAACAAACAAACAAACAGAAGGAAGTAGAAGACCTGAATCTGCTAGTGTCACAACAACCTTCTTCTGGACCTCAGCAAGAAGGAGCTGATAGTGGACTTTGGGAAGAAGCATAACATCAGAAGGTGGAGATTGAGGACAGCTTCAAGTACCTTGATCTTCACAACATTGATGACCTGACCTGGAGGGAGAGAGTGTTCCACCAGATACTTGAGTAAATTTCCCCTCAAATACTGAAGAATTTTTACTCGTCCTGTTGGGGAACAGAAACACCTGCATTATTATCTGTGCTTTTCCTACTGTGACATCTCAAAATGTCCATAAGAAAGATTTTCATTCGCACTTTAACATCTGTTTCTTTGTCCTTGCTGAATTTACATGTTATTAGGTAGTGGGCACTGGCATGCTGTTGTTGTGCATCCTGTGTTTGGATGAAAAAAGGAATACCCCCGCTCCATCAGAGCTGATCCCTGCTATAGTGGCGGTGATCGTCCTGGGGATTTCCATGTCGATGTCAGCGAACTGTGGCGCTGCAATAAATCCTGCTCGGGACCTGGGACCGCGCCTGTTCACACTGACCGCGGGCTGGGGCACCGAGGTCTTCACGTCAGTATCTTTTCTTCATATAAACACCTTCCGCTGATTGATAAATTATGGGTCAGGTCATCCTGATTGCCTCCTCAATGCCTCAGCATGTCAGAGCTTATCTGCTGTTTCAGCACAAATTCCTTAGGACACTCATGTCAGCTGGTTACATCGGATTATGATCTGTTGCCTGTTCTGTGATGCAACACGTCTCTCTGTAGGATCTGATGGTCCTGCAGGTGGTTCACAGCCTTTAAAATAAGGTGGCAACTGCAAATAATTGCTTACTTATACACAAAGCAACAAAAATGTTTGAGGTTGTTGAACAGTCGGCACTCTTAGTCTAGCTGACCTTTTGAGTTGAATCTGACCCATGGAATAATTTCGTATTGTATGCCTGGATAGATGACAGAAAAAGAGGAGAGAGACAGAGATAAAAAAAATAAATGGCATGCAATTAAGTTCCCCTGCCAGATAGAAACCAGGCACGTTTGGTTTCATGGTTGGTGTTTTAACCCTTGGACTACCACTGTGACTCATGTGCAGCCATTAAACCAAAACAAGGTGCTTAAAGAGGATAAAATATGTGTAGAGCGGCAGAGAGAAAAATATCAGGTAAAATGAGGTATTTAAGGTTTGGGGGTCCCAGCCCTTCTGGAAATTCAAGACAATGACTAGGAGGAAAGGATTTCAAACTGTTGACAAAGCATTTTACCTGATGAGATGGACCTTTATACCTGAAACCGCTCATTTAAAAAAAAATGGGTGTTTCAAGATTTATAGGGCCTAAATAAATATATTATATCACACAATTCCAACAAATATTAGTAAATATTATTCATCAATATATATGTAAAAGGAATATTTGCTGTTGTGTTATTGTTCCAAGTGATTTACCAAAAAGTGACCCAATTTACCTGATATCACCCTATTACATACTGTATAGACAATTGAACTTGGCTAAAAATACTCTTCATTATCTCTGAATCCTTTCTGTCCTGTTCTTCAGGTGTTACAACTACTGGTTCTGGGTGCCTCTGGTGGCTCCACTTGTCGGCGGTGTTTTAGGTACTTTGGTATATTTGGTGTTCATTGATTGGCAGCTGCCTGATCCAGACCCTCCAACGGACCAGCACCCTCTCCCCACAATCAGTGACAACATTAAGCAGCCCATCCCCACATGGGAAAATGTGCTGGAGTTAAAGTCTGACCAGTTCTAAAGTCCTACTGTAATCATCATAAATGATGTTTGAGAAAGCAAAAAACAAACATCTGAGCACTGATTAGACACATGCACACACATCCTGTGATCCTCTGTTGAACAACAGGATACCTTTTATTAAATATAATTTATGCACTGATCCTCAGAAAAACACAGACAGTAGGGTTAGAGGCAGCTCAAACACTGTGACAATGCTCTTTGAAATTGTTTTAAATATTGATTTATTCTTAGTAAATTATATCAGTTAGTTATGTATGTATATGTATGAAATACATATATTAAGCTGATAAAGCTTTACTTTGAATAAATATTAAATATTGCAGTCTTATTCTTATTTACATTTCTATTGGAATAATGTTAGTGTCAAATATTGTGTAGCTACAGGTAACAAAATAATCCCTATGCAAAGTCCACTAGCATTTTCTAGAGCTTCTAGCCAACATGACATGTTTTAAATAGAAAAAACAACACCACAGCTTCGGTGGTAATACAGTGTAAATATCAGGATTTATGCACTTTAACCTGTAGTTTTCTGATGTAACTGTTCTTATCTGTGTCTGCTGAATTGTTTAGACTTTCATTGTGGCATTTCACATATAAAAAATGTCTGTATCTTTAAAAGAATCCAAGAAAAAATGTCTATTGTGAGATTTATGAAAGGATAAAATGACTTAAATTCTGAATTACCATTGGGATCCATTCTGAGATCAGAAGAAATCAGTTGCATGGAAGTTGATTATCATCATTGTCATTTTGGTGACAAAAAGGGAAACCATTTTATTGGCTGCAAATGAACAAATGTGTTTGCTAATATAGGTCTGCTGCTGTGGTTGGAGGTTGACGTCATGATCTTTGAGCAGTGACCCTTTCATCAGTGTTATAGATGACTCTGCTATCTTGAGTTCGGCAGAAATACACTCAAGAGAAGATTGTAACGTCGGATGATTACAGAACAATGATGTGTTTGAACCCAAGCGGCATGTTCACAAAGGTCAAAACTATAAGTTGGTGCTCTGTGATATTGAAGCAAACAGTAAATGTCATTAATTTACAAGCTATGAGGGTAACAAGAGAGCAGAAAAGGAAAACTATCACAACGGTCTTTGATAGCCCACTTTGTTCTCAAATTCTCTAATTTATTTAATTATTATTAACTCTGCTTCCTGAGCCTGAGATGAGACAAAAATGATCTGTTATGTGACATGATATTATCCTATGACATTCCTCTATCACAAATATTATTTCAAAATGTGTTTACACAACACCTTATTAAATCTACATGGACAGTGTAGCTTCCCACAGCAGTAAATTAGTACATTTAAGCCTTGAATTTAAGTACAGTTTATACAGTTCTACTGGAACATTCAGATTTATACTATTATAATAACCAGAAAATATTATTAATATTGATTATAGTAAACACCGAAATAATAGAAAAGTCAGAAACATGAATCAAAATATATCAGTCATACAATTTTGTAAATTTAGCTGATAATGCATATCTTGCTATTCTTAGCACTACTTAAACAATATCTTAAGTACAATATTTTTACTTGTATATTGTGGTATTGCTTATTTACACAAATGAATGAATGAATTATTTATATTATTATTATTTATTATTATTATTATTATATTTCAAACACAACAAAATCATAATATGTCCTAATTGGAAGTGGAAAGAAGCATATGCTTAATTGATCCTACCCCTAAATGTCTTTATATTTATCAATATCTGTAATTGGCATTTTTTTCTTAAAATTAAACATTTTATTATTTGAGGGCATTTTATGATTAATGACCTAATTTTAATATATACATGTAGAGATGGTGATAAAGCTAGAACATATATTGATATAAAAATTCCACACCAGTTGATGAATATTGATTATTTTTAATATTAATTTAATTTTTAATAATAGCTGAATATAACCACTTAATGGTAAAGTTGGTTTGTTGTTTGTTAAATGACTGGCTGTTTGGGAAATATGATATTTATGAGTTAAGGAGGAGCAGCATTGTTTTTTGTTGTTATGCAAATTAGGTGGTATTGACGATATATGTTAATATTGTTTTTTTGCCCAAGTCGGCTAGCCCTTCTCCTTTTTCAATAAGAAACAATCAGTTATTTACAATATCCTATCCTTTTACATAGTTGCATACATACATACAACAACAATAATAACTTAGTACTTTTACTTCAAGCATCTGAGAATTTATTCCACTACTGGCAATGTCATAATTTTGCATCATGGTGGGTAATACAGATGTTGTGACCTTGATCAGTGAACAGATGTTGGAGCAGGTCCACGGAGCAGTAGAGGGCAGTATGACACCAGCGGAAAAAAACAAAAACAAAACATGGTTATTGATAAAAAATAATAATAATAATAAAATAAAAAATAAACTTAAAATTAAATGGAAAAAGGGCGTGTTGGTTCCGACTGTAAAATAAAAGTGTTGTTTTTAATGCGTAAACTAAAGTGTTATAAACAGAAATATATGTTTTTAAGTGTTGGGGTTTCAAACAGTGGGTCATTCATCAGATGCTGAGGAAAATGTCAGATCTTTAGTAAATTTGCCCACAAAGCCCCGAAGGCGCAGGAGGTGGGGATGGAGATGAAGATGGAGGTGAAGGAGGCGCAGCTCCTCCTCTCCTCCCCCCTCTCCTGCCTCCTCTGGCCGCAGCCAGACCTTCCCTCCTCACCTCGCCACGCTGTCTCCAGCAGCTCATCCCTCCCACCTCAGTGGCCTTCATCTCCTCCAGCTTCGCCTCCTCCAAACCTCAGCATGACCCCGGAGAGAGGCGCAGCGAGGACGTCTCCACCAGGAACCTTTTTATAACGCCAACTTGAAAAGGTAGGTGCTGTTTTTCTTCTCGTCACGCGCGGCGTGGCCAGCCCGGTTTGCTTTATGAACTGATGATATTGACGCGTGTCTCGTTTCCCTGTGAAGCTCAGCTCGTCTTACTGCAGCACACCGTGAAGCTGCTCGGTGCCATCACTTCACTTCTTAGTTTGAGTGGATTTTAAACCTCAGAAATCTCTGGAGTCTACAGACTTTCAACACATCACATGTTCACAAAATCCAAAGTGAAAGTTGACCATGCCACTGTGCCATTAGCTCAGGAACTGCATTTACTCTTAATGGATCTAATGTCTGTGGACTTTATGGTGTTATCAAATGACTTATTCCAAGACCTGCCTATAAAGAAAACAAATGACCTATGGCTTAACTTTGTTAAGAGTTCTTCCAGTCTCTTTGTTGCAGTAGTTGCTGCTTATATCACTGGAACGCATAGTTCGGGAATGTGCGGATGGTTTAAACATCCGCACAATAGCTTAATATAATGCAAGGGTTATATAGAATTGTTAAAATGTATCGGTTTTTAACAAATTGTTTTTCATGTAGCCTACTCTTGTTTGACTTTATTTCTGTAATTTCCCTTTAAAACAACCTTCCCAGACGTTTATGATGATGCGAAAAACAAACAACCAGGTGGAAGCTGACGTCATTGTTTAATTTTGCGGTTTAAATTTTTGGTGATGGATAAAAGATAACATGGATTCATGTTATAGTGTAAATATGTAAAAGTAGCTTCATTATCATTGTAAAATATATTATATATATGTGTGTGTGTGTGTGTGTGTGTGTGTGTGTGTGTGTGTGTGTGTGTGTGTGTGTGTGTGTGTGTGTGTGTGTGTGTGTGTGTGTGTGTTTAGTTCGAGGAGCTCAGCAGATATGGGGACAGATGATTATGACAACAACAAAAAAGCAAAAGGCCACCAGTGTACCACACACCATAAAAGGGCGGGAGGTGTTCTCTTTTTCACTTCTCTACAACTAAGAATTATTTTCATTATCATTATTATTATCACATCAATCATTATTCTATTTTCTTGACAAACAGACTCCACACCTTCAATTGTCTTGTTGAATTTGACCAAATGTCCAAAACTCAAAGATATTCAGATATTCAACAATGCATTCAGATATACATCATATCATATGTTTGCTAAAAGAATTAAATAATCATAAAATTAAACCAACTATATTTGTCACGTCACCATAATCAGTTAGAAAAATCAATATTTAAACAATTTGTCTTTGTCTTAATCTGATGATTTTTCTGCTGATTCGTTGATTTATCTACTTTTAAATTTAAATAGCAAAAAATATTGAAAATACCTGTTATAATATCAGTCAAGTCAATGGGTCTTCATCTTTATATAATTATATGGCTGTTGTACACACTGCAAAGCCCATTGAGGTGAATCTCTGACTGGCTACTTGGGGCTATACATATAAAAGTGATTTGACTTGATTTTAGATGCAGAACCCAAAGAATATTCAGTTTATTATCACATGGGACAAAGATAAATATTAATGTATAACATCTGAGAGCTAAAACTAGCATATCCCTGTCATGTTTCAATATAAAGATTAAAACAATTAACCAAATATCAAAACAGTTGCTGATAAACTCTTTTTTGATCAACTAATCAATTGTTGCATGTCTAATGTTGTTATGTTATGTTAATCACTTTGTGTTTGAGTAGCTTCTCTGCAGTGTTAGAACAGGTGGCAGCAGCCACAGATGTACAGTGAACGAGTGACCCTGCTCATTCTCAGCCCCCTGTCCTCTATTAGACTGATAAGAAGATGTAGTATACAGTATAGTGTAGAAAGTGAGTAGACAGCAGGAAATAAAAGATGAGAGTGTATGACGGGGCAAGAGACAAGGCTGGAAACTGTAGCTGCAAGCTGATCAGTCTAAACTCACATAGAGAGAGAGCAGCTCTTTTTCAAGAGTATTGATCGGAGACACGCTGCCTGGAGCCCCTGTCTGTCGAGCTGTTCCTGCCTTCTAGGATCTGCAAGCACCTCAACTTCTGCAACCCCAGCTCCCTCACATCTGTCTCTGCACCGGCTCTTAGCCGAGTTAAAATCCAGGGTGCAGTCTGGTCTGCTGTGAAGAGCAGAGGAGAAGGTGTTTTTTTTTTTTTTTTTTCAAAATGAATCGCTCCATCACTCTTTCCCATCCACCACAAGGGGAGACTGACCGTGGATCTGGAGCGAGGCACCAGTCCCCAGACACTCTACAGAGAAGGATGCAGCCCTCTGCTGAATGTCATTTCCTCATTAGAGCTCAAACAGGCTGCAGATGGTCTGCTGTGTCCTGTTGTGTAGCGGTTGTAGCACGTGACTGATGTTTTGTTTTTTTTTTCTCATTCTCTCCGCGAGACAAATAAATTGTTTTCACACAGCCCTTGTGCAAATATCAACTTCCCATCCAGACTCTAAAATAACACACATACTAGACAATAAAGACCACCACTATTGGTTTGTTTATAGGTTTGCATCCTGTGGGTAGTTTCTCTTTTGCACTTTGCACCAGAAGAACATATCCTCCTTTAAAACCATGACAACCCTCTGGCCTCTTATGGGTTCTGTTGATGTCCTAATGTCCTTAATCGAACGTTAGAAATTTAAACACAGTCTCTTCTGGTAATCCATTATTTCGTTATTAAATATGAGTCATTTTTGAGGAAAAATGCTATGATTCTCCAGCTCAAGTAAGTTAAAACATTGAAGGTTGCATTGTGGGCTTTGGGAAACAGTGATCAACATTTTTTTTAATTATTTTTAAAGATGAGTAAGAAAAAAAAACTTTTGCACACTGGCACACTAGCAAAATAATGATAAAAAAATATTTTAACAATATTCATCAGGTTGTGTGACATACAGTAACCCCATAACCTGATGAAAGTCTGAAGACCTATAGGTCAGTAAAATAAATATTATTTATAATATATTTTTCTAGTTATTGACAATGTGCAGGAGGTTTTTTCTTATTCTTCTCCACAACTTTTACCTCTTCTATGCTCCTTTATTCAGGTGTGCACAACTTTGTTACTTTTGACATAAGACATAATGATTCACTGAAAAAATAATGAACATTTTATTCAATACTCAGCAATCAGTACTTCCCTACTGTCTTTCTTCCTTCTGCAGACAGTCCCATGGGCCAGGGCAGAAGAAAGCCAGCAGAGTGGAGATGTTCAGGAAGAGGCCTCCTCCAGGTCAGTCCCTGACACTAAAACACCCTCATCCATTCACGTGGTGAACTTGTTGCCTAAGTGTCGTTGATCCTGGTGGCTTGATGATGGTTAACTTTGGAATCAAAGACAACTCAGGAGTCTGTCCTCACCTGGCGAGACTGATACACGGTATAAATGCATACAGGATGTACAGAGGAAGGATTATAATTAGATTGTCCAACCTGAGTCTTTAAGTATTCAGAGATGCATTAAGAGAAATGTTTTTGCTCATGTATGGGTAAACACAAATCCTCTTGGGACATATGTGCAGCCCAAACTTAACTGTGATTGGCTTCACATAGTCACGCTGGCTGGGTTTCCACACAGACTTAATTTAAGACTACCAGTATATATAAAGTACTCCCCCGTAAATTCCATTTTTACATGTCAATAAATATAAAGATTGATTGTAAACTTTCTTATCATGCTTTCATCCTGATGAAGACTTGCCGTCTAGACTGAGCGTGTTGATCTGATGCACAGCATGCAGCAGCAGCAGGTATTGATTTTGTTGGGTTTTTGCCCCTGAGAATGCAAGGGCAAAAAATCCTACTCATGATAATGCATGTCATCCAATCCCACGACTTCCCTCCCCCTCACACTGGTTCCCTTAAATAGGCTAAATGCAGGAATGCCGCTGCAGTAACAATATTTCTACCGGGTTGTTGTTACCTGGATTCACGCCGCTCAGATGCATGTGGTAACACTCTTTGGACAATTATTTCTTATAATACATCTTATATTATTTATAGAAAAAGCAGATGTCTGGTAAAAATGTAGATCAATAATAGGATAGGTGATCTTGAAACACAGGGGGAAAAAAACAAGACGACCCAAAGTGAAGATGTGACAACAAAGAAATAATGAATTAAAATCCCTTAATGGCTTAATCATTAAAACACCAAACATGTTTACCAGCTGTTTGTTTTCCTGAGGGTCTTTTGACGAAGGTCAGCCGATATGTTTTAAACATCAGCTGTTGAAAATTGTGGCTGGTTTCATGATTTAGCTCTTATGATAAAAGCCTTTTAATGCATTACTATTTCTTGTTGTCACTTCTTTGTACGGTGTGCCTGGGGCACCTTTTCTAGTTTAGCACCACTTACTGTATATATAGCCTAGTTAATATGATGAATGTTTAAACCATTATGTTGTTCCAGAAGTGGCGGAGAAGCAGTTTACTGCAGGTGCTTCACCTGCAGTGTCTTCAGTTGGTTTAGGATATAGGATTACATGGCGTGTTGTAAGTGCAGGATCAGGATACTACATAAAGTAAAGATCAGGATAATCTATACAGTAAAGATAAGGATACTACATAAAATAAAATCAGGAAACTGCATAAAGTAAAGATCAGGATAATCCATTAAGTGAATATCAGGATAGTCTATATGCTAAATATCTGGATACTGCATATAGGCAAGGCAAGGCAAGTTTATTTGTATAGCACATTTCAACAACGAGGTAATTCAAAGTGCTTTACATAAAACATTAAAAGCATCAAGATACAATTTAAGACAGTTGATTAAAATAAAAATTAAGAATTAAAATTTAAAATTTTTAAATTAAAACAATATAATTTAAAACAGTTGATTAAATTAAAATAATATAATATATATATATATATATATATATATATATATATATATATATATATATATATATATATATATAGTAAGGTAAAGTATCCTGATAATACTTGAAGAAAAGATCAGGATAAGATATACAGTAAATATCAGGATACTACATAAAGTTAAAACCAGGATACTACATAAAGTGAAAATTAGGATCGTATTTAAAATAAAGACCAGGATCATGCAAATGCTAGATTAGCTATAAAGTAAAGATTAGGATAGTCCATAAAGTAAATGTCATTATACTGCAGGATAATCTATACATTAAAGATTAGGATAATCTATAAAGTAATGATCATGATAATCCATGTATTAAGATCAGGATCATGCAAAGCCTAAAGTATACAGCAAAGATAAGAGTGTATATTTGCGTGTGTGTTTAATTACATCTTCAGTGTGTTGACACGAGGCTTGGCCCCGTGTTTCGGCACCTGCCTGGCCCCGCCCACTGCAGTGTTGCGCAGGAAACCGGACCGCCGCACGAGCCACGTTGGCTCTAAAGGCCGTAGCAGAGATCCTATCACGGAGCCAACATGGCGCCCAGTGGGGCGGGGGTTGCCGTGGTAACGTCCGTCAAATGCAGTATAGCCTTATTGCGGTTACGTAATGCGTGAAGCGAGGCTGTGTTTATGTTGTGGGGTGATGCAGGTTTTGCACGTGGTGCTCGCGAATGATCCAAGAAATGATAAGACTTGAAGAAGGTTTTCACGTGCCAACTAATTACACAGCAGATATTTAGCTGCTAATAAATGGGAGATAAATCCTGAGCAGAATGTGCTAAATAAGCGAATGATGGAGCGTGAAGTTGCTGACTTTGTCCTGAGAGGAATGACCTCGGTGTTTAGTGCTGCAGCCAGAGAGAAACAGAGCGCAGATGGAGCACGTGCGCGTGTGTTCTGGGAGGTAAGAGAGGGAGGCGCACGCGCATACACACACACACACACACACACACACACACACGGAGAGAGGCAGGGATGGGACGGTTAATCCAACTTGACTGAACTTGGGACCGGAGCTTCTCTCCTCTCCTCACGTCCTCCTCCTCCTCCTTGCGGTCATTTGTCGTCGAAACGGCGGAAATGTAACCAAATAAAGACAATTCAGACGGTGGCATTTAGAAAAAAAGGAAAAAAAGAATTAAAGAAGGAAAAACAAAGATGACCGTGCCTAAGGACATTCCGGAGAAATGGTTTCCGGTGGTCCTCTCCCTGCAGAGAAAAACGCAGAAAGGACTGAACGGAGCCAAATCGAAAAAGAGGAGGGCAGGTACGAGTTTCTCTGACAATTAAAGATGCTCGGAGCTGTGCTTGTTGCAGAGTTTTTCTGGCATCATCAGGCGGTTGTTGTGCAAATAAACTCATCCTCATCTCAACTGAGTCCCAAGTTTCATTTCTGCCCCATCATCATCTTTATCATCATCATCATCAAGTTCATGTTTGTGTATCCACCTCATATTTTATTTGCTTTTTGCAATATTCCACTTCTGTGGCTCTACTACTGGTAATAGAATCCCTGATCTGTCCCATCTGTTCACTGCCATCTGACATCAGCTGCCAAGTCAATAATTAAATAACAACGATGGTCATTTTTCATCACTTTTTCACTGGAATCCAGCATTTTGGCCCAGTTTCAACTCAGCATTTACCCGTTTCCAGCTCTAGTTGCAGAAAATAAGAATATGTCAATTTTTTCTGATTTTCCTGATGTTCATGGTTATGACCTGAGTTGATGGGGGTTTTCTGCTGGTGTTAAATACGTCGGTGTCCTTGTCTCTGCTGCCTGAGACACGGATCAATCTTCCAGGCGCCAGGCTGCGCTGTCACTGCTCTGCCTCTGTTGTCTGTGTCCTTATTCCTGTGTCTAACTATCACAAATCACACTGGATGTGCACCTTCATTTGACCTCCAGTCCATCATTCTGTCACTGTGTCGCTCACTTAGCTTTCCTACAAATTCAGTGTGTGTCTGTGTGTGAGAGGGAGAGAGAGACTACAGGCGATTAGATTTCATGAAATTAAATTAGCCACAGTGAGAGATGATCACTTCTCCACAGAGTCTTATCCAGGCTCAGCTTTAGTCATGGACAAAGGACAATAGCGTCTCCCACTGAGTTCTCTCTATGATTTTCACTGTTAATGACTTCAACCTTTGTTTTTTCCTGTTGAGGGGATTGTGTCCCCCCTATGGAGACATAAAGGAGATTCAGACCATGAGGGGGGAAAGAGTGTTAACCCTCTGGTGCATGAAATATTACTTAGACATTGTAAGAAATGTTTTGAATGTTTCTATTATTTAAAATGGCTTAAATCATAGTTATATGAAAAAAATATGTCAGAAAAAGTTAAACAGACAGCAGTGAAAAGGAAAGGAGGGCTTTCAGATTTTATAATACATGTTTTAGTTTTAAATCAATATTTATGTACTCTCTTATGTCCGGTTGTTTAGGGGAAACGTTCCGCTGGCAGCAAACCTGAGAATCAAAGTTCCTCAGTAATGTAGCTGTATGGATTCATAGAGACTCTGCTGTGCAGCATCTCGTCTACATCAGGCTTCTATGAAGCTGTCAGAGACATTCAAAGACTTAATGGGCCGTTTGCTAAAGATGCTCCGGTCAGTTGGCAGTTTTCAGAGAGACGTGTTCGAGCCGCTAACGTAACTACACAAACTAAATAAACCACAAACAGGACACAGATTGGCAGCTTCTAATTAATAATCCCACTAACATCACTTTCCCACAAAGCTCCTTCTGTCCTTTTATCCATTTTTCTTGCTCATATTTCGTTTAACCTGTTTATGTTTTCTTTTATGCTTTTAACTTTAACTCTGAATTTTGGTGTATTGTATCTATATTATACATGTATGTGGGTCAGTGATAAATAATGTTTGGCAAGATGAGAAAGTCAAAAACCTTTTAAAATACACTTTTAAGAAGCATTCATCAGGTCTCTATAAATGTACATTTTGTGTTTATGTTGGTTTCTTGTTATTTAAAAGTATATTTGTATCTTTTTTTTTTTACACAAATCACGTTTTTTTTTATTTTTTGACACAAAATATCAAATGATGTAACCAAAAATGAATGATGAGTTTTCAATATATAATCCACCTAGAATATAAAACTTGTTGATAGCATGTGTAGCTTGTGTTCTCCTTTTTTAAGGAGATCTGGTACCAGGTTTTTAGGCTTACACCACATGGCAGTTTAGTCACTGACCCATTTATAAATATTAGATAGATCACACATCACTTTGGACAAAAGCATCTGCTAAATCACATTAAATCAAAGTAAACCATGCAACCATGATGACATGTTACATTTGCAGGGATTTGCTGTGTTTGCCGTAAGGTTAAAGATTCTCAAAATGTATCTTCCCATCAATCTAATAAATCACTTGTAAATAATCTGCAATTTATAAAAGTTGTTGACTCCTAATGATCCTTGTCCTTGTGCTTTATGTTCTTGCCTGTTTAGATCAAGTTAAATGCAAATTTAATAGTTAGTTGAGAGAAATCAACTGTTACATTTGTTTGTTATGACACAACTGGGATTATTACATTTAAAGCTGCAGGCTTGAGTCGTGTTGGTGGTTCATTACTTCTGTGGGCTGTGTTTTTAAGGCTGGGACAGATGCTGCCTGTTTCTGACATCAGATGCTGGGAAGCTGTTGTCTCTGGGCTCAACTGGCACGAGCATCTTGTCCTTTTTTTCATGGAAGGGCTAATGCAGTCAGACAGAGCTCTCTGGTGAACACTTGCCCCAGAAAGCAACGTAACAACCTTCAGGTAGATTGGAGGAAGGCCAAAGTGAAAAGTAAAAAAAAAAAAAAAAAAAAAAGGAGGGGGGGTGAGAAGAGTTTAGTTTCAATACAATAGGTTTAGAAGTATCTGCTTAGAAGATTTTAGAAATTTAGAATAAACCACAACATGGTGCAAATACACTCAAAACCTAGCAGCTGTCAACTTTAGATGCAGCCAAAAACAATCAAATAGAGACAGAACGCCTTAACCAGGGGTGTCAAAAATGTGGCCCAGGGTGCAAATACCTGATCGTTTAGGGGTCCAATCCAACATGTTGGATGAAAAAATGGACCAGGTCCAATTTCTTTACAGAAATGTGAAGTCATTGAGCATCTTTAGGGCTCAAGGGATAAAATATTCACAGTTCTGATTAGTAAATGGTTTGTAAGGAGGGAAATAACTTCACCTGCTGATTAGAAAACTAAATATTCTGAGTGAATGTGGAATAACTAAAGGTTAATTAATAATGCAAAGATTTATATTGTAATTATCTACATAAAAAGGAGACATTTGTAGGTGTTGTTATTTATATTTATATGTCATTTTTTACTCGTCCAGACCACTTGAGATTAAATTTGACTCCCCTGTTTTAAACAGAGGAGGCTATTCTATAAACATGTATTTAAATGTCTCCGTGTATAGCACATCAATGAACAGAAATGCTTCATGATAATATTGAAGTTTTATATGATTTTCAGCATCAATAAGATGAAGTAATGTGATTTGTCTGGTACAGGGTCTCAGTGTTTAACATTCAGTGCCCTGACCAAGGCCACCCATGGGTCCCTGGTACCGCACTGTGGCTGCCCACTGCTCCCAGTGTGTGTGTATAGGCTGGGTCAAATGCAGAGTATCTTATTTCCCACGGTAAGATCAATAAAGTAGTTCTTTGCTGTAAAATCTTGCCTGCCTGGCCATTCTATAAATAAACAATTTCTCCATTGGCTTTCATGTTATATTACAACATTTTAGTATAAAATTGCAGACACTCATTGTGATTTAAAATCCTATCCATATCTAAATTGCTTAGAACCTGCAATGATTAGTCAATTAATCAATTTGTTGCCAACTATTTTGATAATCTTTTGATCTATTTGAGACATTTATGGATTCCAATACCCCTCAGGAATAGTCAGATAACACACCAAACTTTAAGTTATATATGATTCTCTTGTGGTTCAAATTACCATTTTTTTTTTTAAATTGACATTGACTGACAAAAACAAAGCCCAGAGACACACACCAAAAATATTACAACCAATATTTTAATTGTTAACAAAACCGTAAGAGATTGGAAACTAATTGGTTGATAGATAATGGTTTTAATTGTGTTTTACAGCTGATTTAACACATTAAAACCAACTCTGTTAACATAAGGGATGAAAACAGCAAAGTAAGACAAGAGGAAGGTGAAGTGTCGTGTGTTTTTTTTTGGTGACAGTGAACACAGCGGAGGCCAAGTAATGAAAGTTCTGAGATGCGTGAGTTAAAAGAGGGCTTCTCAACTGCTACAGGAAACCACATTGTTTTTGTTTATGGGCATTCGTGTGATTATGGTTTAATACAGTAGGTTCACATGTGTGACGACGTCCCTTCCTGTGCCGCCTTGTAGTTGTCAGTCTAAAGTATGTCGAGGGCTTTGTGGTGGAGCTCCAGTCCCTCTGTGCATAGATGTACACATGCAAACCCGATTTTGTAAATATCTGTGCCTGCTGGTGAACCGTGTACAGCCCTGTGCATAACAGGACCAGTCACTTCATTTAAAAAGCTTTTTCATCAATATTAGAGGAGGCCAGCCTGGTCGGGGAGGAGGGAAACTCCCAAACTACTTTGCATCAGCATAACTGGAAACCTAAAAACAGCAAGAGGATGAAAAAACAAGCGCTCAGTTGTATTTTCTATAGATGTAAATGTGTTTTACAGTGTTCTTGGTTGTTTGTGACATCCTGTAATGATGTCCGGTGACTCAAACAGAAAAATAAACACTTGTCTGTGGTTAAGTTATGTATCTGACCCAGTTTGCACATCCTGTCATTAAGAGACGAGACGCTGGAGCTAATTACAGATCAGATGTTTATTGGTCTGCTTGTTAGCAGCCAACATGTGTAAGGGAGAAAAAAATGATTGTTCCTGTTCCTCTGCTGTCATGTTATTGATTTATAAATAAAATCACAAGCATAGTAGATTATCCTTCTGGTTTCTGTCTCCTTCTCCTTCTCTCCTGACCTTAGAGGGTGTTGCTGAGATGAGAAGCGTTTTAGGCTTTAACCCTCATGTTGTGTTTGTTTCATGTTAATTAATTTGGTGTCCTGGTCAAATTTGACCGTTGCATTAAGACTCAACATAAAAACTGTAATAATACATATCACCTCTTGCTGTGTCAGATTGTCAGATTAAAAAAATATATTATTCTTTATACTTTGACTGTATGAAATAATCAGATGAAACACAGTCTACTGTTTATCACTGAATACTTTGGGTCAGAGTTACCAAGGACATTTGTTTTGAAACCATTTAAAATGTGGTGTGTGTGTGTGTGTGTGTGCGCGCGCACGTGCGTGTGTATGTGTGCGCGTGTGTGTGTGCGCGTGTGTGTGTGTGCGTGTGTGTGTGTGTGTGTGTGTGTGTGCTTGTGTGCCCATCTGACAAATGTAGCTGTACTTGAGGTCACTAAGAGTGTACAAAAGATGAATAAAACACACAAAATTGTATTTAAACCTGTAACAATTTATTGTACAGAATCTTAGGTGAATCTGATCAAATTAACCATGTTTTTCAGAGACAAAAACGTCACATATGATCGGGAACACAACATGAGGGTTAATGAGATGTACTTTAATGCATTTTGACACACATGGATACAAAGGTTTTATTGTCATCTGTATGTTTATGTTTTGATATCATCTCTCACCCTGTGACTCATTGTGTGTTTTTGCAGAGGAGGAGAGAAAGGTCAGAGCCAATGACAGAGAGTACAACGAAAAGTTCCAGTATGCTGTAAGAGACTTTTCGTTAGGTGTTGAGTATAGAGCTGTTATTACAAATAAGAAAACAGTTTCATGTTTTAAAAAAAATCACATAAAAATTAAAGTCAAGATGTATATATATATTTTCTATTCTTCCTCCTTATCCAGAGCAACTGCATCATGACATCCAAGTACAACATTATCACCTTTTTGCCCGTCAACCTGTTCGAGCAGTTCCAGGAAGTGGCCAACACCTACTTCCTTTTCCTGCTCATACTGCAGGTGAGAAATAGGGAAAAGCTGGATGTAAGCATGGCTCAGACATATTTAATTAGGATTGTATTGGGTTGGTCTGTTTACTACTTTAAGGGACAAAGGTGCATCAGTAATTGAGTAATTCACTGCAAAAAATGAAATCTTAACACATGAACATTTCTTGTTTTTTGTACAGGTAATCCAATATTGAGTTTACTTTTCTTGAAATATCCTTTTCCATTGACAGATATTTTTGCTTATTTCAGTTTTTTTCTTGACTGATTTAAAGTTTAAATAGTGAGACTATTTATCTTAATGTTGTGTTTTTGTCTAATATTTTGCACATTTTCATACTTCAGACTTTTTATCTATTTTATTTTTGAAAAACTACTGATGGTATAAGATGGTTCAAGATAATTCTACTTAATATTGGACTAATTGTACCGATTATATTTATATTAGATATTTCTAATTTAAAAATTTCTTTTTTTTAGCAGTGTTGTTAGTTTTAGAAATGCAAATTAGTGGATTTGATTCATGACAATAAACATATTGGTAGAAAATAGAAAACCTATTTAAAATCCAAAAAGTGTGTGTGTGTGTGTGTGTGTGTGTGTGTGTGTGTGTGTGTGTGTGTGTGTGTGTGTGTGTGTGTGTGTGTGTGTGTGTGTGTGTGTGTGTGTGTGTGTGTGTGAGACCTCAGGGCACAAACTGTGACTTTGCAAATATAAAAATGTCTGAGGAAATAAGTTTCTCTCATCCTACATTTGTTAAGTCATTGATTCTAAACTTGATTCCAGTGAGTTAATTCTTATGTTTTGACTCTGAACTAGGTTCAGAAACATAGAAGAACATAATGTCTTTATGTGTTTAGTGTCTGTTAACCCTCTACTGCATTAAATATAATGCCATTTTGAATGCTTTTATCACCTAAAATGATCTAAATAATAGATTTTATTTTTATTTAGGAAATATAGGAAAAAGTTGTAAACATAGTCTCAGGATAGTTTCATGCTATGTAAGTCAATAGGACTCAATTAGGTTGTATACACTGGGAATATTCCATTGCTTATTGTTGCCAACAAATCTATTTTAGCATATTAGAAAAACAACTTTGTTACATTTTTTATTTGTTGAAAATGTTCAACCTTTGGCTCACATGTCAAATGCCCATGAGTAAACAGGAAATCCTGGTCATGTGACCTCATAAATTGTATGTTTTTCAAAATAAAAGCCCCCTTTTCACACTTAACTGTAAAAATATATATATATATATATTATATCACAGCTTTTAAAATAATGGCAACACTATGCAATAGAGGTTTAAAGCCTTTTCAGAGCGCAGTGGGCAAACACAAAATGACAAAGCTTTCTTCCTCATGGTGAAGGAAGGTATTTTCCTCAGTGACAGAATTGTTGTGTTCATACAGGAAATTCAAACCTAGGCTGATTGTGTATTGAACTTTGAGCATGCAACAAAATCAAATACATAGCTGGTGTGCTGGATTCAAAATAGCACCTGGACCCACAGTGTGATGCGGTCAGCAGGGCTCCTCAGGTTCACAGAGAGCTATAAGGTTTGCTGTGTGACTGCATTTCACCGCTGCATTTGAGATCAACCCACTCTCTGTCTCTATCCAGTTGATACCTCAGATCTCCTCCCTCTCCTGGTTCACTACCATCGTGCCTTTAGCTCTGGTGCTGAGCATCACTGCAGTAAAGGATGCCACCGACGACTATGTGAGCCCTTATTTCACACATCACACAATCTTGCAGGTTGCAGGACATTCCAATGAAATATAAGATCTATTAATACTTTAAATGGGGCCAACAAAATAAGCAGCTTTTAACCTTCCTCTTGTGTTAGGGTACCCAGTTTTAGATTTTAAATGCATAAGATAACATTTACATTTTTATTTGCATCAAGGTTTTTTGACTCTGTCAGGTACCTCTAGTTCAACAAAATAAAACATAAAATGCTCTGGTTGAAATTATGCCCTTTGTGTTTTCAAATTATATTATAATTATAAAATAAGACTATAAAGCAGTAATTAGAGTTAAAACTGAATTCATAAGTAAACTATTCTGATCTTCATTTAGTGTCTATATCAAAATTCTATTGCTGAAAAAATGTTTTTACTTTTTTATTGCAGTAAATAAATATGAGTCGAGATTGACCCGTAACACCATATATGTCATTATATATAATAATATTAAAATGAAAAAATAAATAAAACAAATATTTTCAAGAGATGTGTTCTAATACCCCCACAAATAATCAGATCACACAACAACCATTTATCTATATATGTGATTCTTTTGAGGTTCATAAATATAAAATAAACCAATATTTTCATGGTTACGGAAGCCTAACAAGGTAACCTAGAGATGAGAAACAAATAGGTTGATAGATAATTGTTTTAGTGTATTTTACAGCTGATTTAAAACATGGGTCAAAACCGACCCGTTAACATAAGGGATGGAAGCAGCAAACTAACACAAGAGGAAGGTTAAACATAAATCCTCCTCACACACTCAGTGATGTTTGTCTCCTGCAGTTTCGTCACAAGAGCGACAACCAAGTGAACAACCGTCAGTCTCAGGTCCTCATCCATGGCTCGTAAGTTTGCACCCTTAAAGCATCTTAAATGTCTTCGTCTGGAAGAACCAGGTTGTTCTTCACTTTCTCACCTGTTTTGTTGTCTCAGGCTTCAGAATGAAAAGTGGATGAACGTTCGAGTGGGTGATATCATTAAACTGGAAGACAACCAGTTTGTGGCAGTAAGTGTCAATATCAAACACTGATTTGCTGCATCAATACACAAATACACACATATGCATGCACACATGCATATGTGCATTATAGGATGTGTTCTATTCTTTTCTACAGTCAACATAATGTATTAGTGTGACTATATCAGGGCTGATTGTAATGAGTATTTTGATAGTTAATTAATCTATCAATTATTGAATCGATTAATTGATTAGTTATTTGGTTTATAAAATGGTGCAAAATGTCGATCAGTGTTTTCCAAAGCTGAAGATTTTGCTTAAAAAGTCTTTTTTTGTCCAGACCAACAGTCCACAACCCAAAGGTCATTTACTCTTTATAGACTCTACTATAACTACTATTATAGACTCTAAAGAAATAAAAAAAATAAGGAGCTGGAACCAGAGAATTTGAACATTTTCTTCTTAAAAATGACTCTAATCGATGAATTGATTATGAACAATATGGATAAGAACCTCAATTACATTGTTTGACTGTCTCTAATATATTAAAATATCGTGATACAACATGAAATCAAATGGAGAAATTGTTTATTAATAGAATAGCCAGGCAGGCAAATTTTTTAAATGTTAAAGTAGCAGATTAACATAATAGTTGGCAACTGATCGATTAATCGACTAATCATTGCAGTTCTAGACTATATACTATAATGCTGTAATGTTAAGTGGATTTCAGTGTAAGTGCATCATTAGAAGACAAAAATAACTGCAGTTAATCGCTAACTTTTGCAGATGCAAACCATTATCATCAATGATGTAAAGTTAATTGATGCAAACTATCATCAGTCTGTTCCTGTGTCGTCAGTGGACTCTAATCTGGTGTCTGTTTCCAGGCTGACCTGCTCCTGTTGTCCAGCAGTGAACCTCACGGCCTCTGTTACATCGAGACAGCTGAGCTGGACGGGTTAGAAAACACGCCGCGCATTCACTGTCCCACACAAGCACCGGGACACTGCAGCTAAATCACTGTTTCCTCTTATGTCGCAGAGAGACCAACATGAAAGTGCGTCAGTCTGTCTCAGTGACAGCTGAACTCGGAGACCCGAACAACTTGGCTTCGTTTGATGGTGAGTTTTTGTGAGAAACAGATAATTTCTCAGGTTAGTTTCTCTTTCTAGTTCATCTTCCTACTTCCTCTGTAACATAAAGGTCAACGGGTCTCATTCTGAGTGTTGAACGCAAACAACCTCCTTCACACCTCTGCACACAGTTTCTGTTCTGTCCTCTGCTGTCAGCATTGAACTACAGCTTATCATCACCCACCCACTAGCAATGCACAACAAAACTTGTGTCAGCACAGCATGCACACACACACACACACACACACACACACACACACACACACACACACACACACACCTACTCAGGGAAAAATGCATTACTGCAGCAAATGAACCCACAGTTTGCCACATATCAACTTACCCATGGTGTGTGTTTCAGCCTAAATGTCATTAAAGTGGATGATTAAAACAACACTATATCATATTTATATTCATCATGTATTTTCACTTCATTTCATTATTTTATCTCCATTGGTTACTTCTTATTGTATTTTAATATTATTATTGAATTATATGTTTTATTTAACTTCTATTAAAGCTACTAATCTATTAATTGACTATTTATTTGTGTCAATTTTTATTCTGACTTTTATTAATGCTCTTTGTTCTTCGTTTTTAATACTTTCCATGTAAAGCACAACGAGTTGCCTTGTGTATGAAATGTCAAACTCTATTTAGTTCATGGGCCACATTCAGCACAATTTGATCTTAAGTGGGGCAAGCCAGTAAAAATGTACGTATAAATAACAACACCTACTAATTTCTCTAATCTTCCTAATTTCTCTACTCTTCTCCTTTTTATGTAAAGAAATATATTACAAATATTTACATGATTAGCCTTCAATTTACAAAACACAAGAAATTTCAACAATTTGATGTTATGTCAGTCTCAGTTATTCCATGTTCAGTCAGTTTACTGTTGCATTTAAATTGAAAACATTTACTAACGATATTTAAGCAGCAGGTGAAATTATTTCCTGCCTTACAAACCATTTACAAATCAAAACTTGAGCTGGTCCATTTTTAATCACTCTTGTACTACAGAGCCATCCAGTGGCCGGATTTGTCCTGGACTCCCGGGCCATATGTTTGACACACCTGCCCTATATAAATTCAGCTGCCTTGCCTTGCTTTGCCACACCACATACAAGAAATAGGGTGATATCAGGTCATTATTAACCATAAATATACCTGATATCACCCTATATCTGGCAACACAATTGAATTTGGCGGAAATCTATGACATAGCATCTAATTGAGATTTGTGTGTGTTCATGCACATTTTGCTGGTCCGTGTGTGTGAAGGTGAGGTGGTGTGTGAGCCCCCCAACAACAAGCTGGACCGGTTCTGCGGGACTCTGTACTGGAGGGACAAGAAATACGCCCTGACCAACCAGAACATGCTGCTACGAGGGTGTGTCCTTCGCAACACTGAGGCCTGCTACGGCCTGGTCATCTTCGCAGGTAGGCGTGTCTACATGTTCATATGTGTGTGTGTGTGTGTGTGTGTGTGTGTGTGTGTGTGTGTGTGTGTGTGTGTGTGTGTGTGATTTATACAGCAGGGTCAAACTTAATCTGTTTTATGTCCCAGGCCCAGACACCAAGCTAATGCAGAACAGTGGCCGCACCAAGTTTAAACGTACGAGCATTGACCGCCTGATGAACACTCTGGTTCTCTGGGTAGGACGCCACTAACCTCTCGCTTTCATTTCTCAACTATTTAAGGGTGTGATCTCTGTGGGGTCTTGGGTCTATTAGGGGTCTTGGGCCTTCTGAGCTTTCTGAACTGCTTTTGCAGTTCAGAAAGCTCCAACACGGCTCCAACACGGGCCTTTTATCTATTCCCAGAGTAAGAACACAAACATAAGGGGAGGCATCTTTCCAGTTTTATGGCTGTGGAACAGCCTGTTGGAGGCCCTAGGGGCTACAGAGATAATATAATAAATAGGCTCAAGACCAATCTATTTAATTTGGCTTTTAAACCAGGTTCTTAATATACTTTATACTTATCCTTTTGAGTTATCTTATTGTATTCTATCAATTTATATATATTTCTTTTTTATTTTATTTTATTTTATTATTTATTCATTCATATTCATTATTATTTATTCATACTTAATTTGGCTTTTATCCCAATTGTTGCTTTATTACATTCTTTCAGTCCATTTTTTATTTTGTTTTTGGTATTATTATAGATGTTTGTTTTAGCTTTTAATGTTATTATATGATTTATTTATTTGTATCCCATCATGTTTGCCCTCCGTGCTGGGGGCTGTTATCAGCCAGGTTTGGGATGCTGCTCCTCATGGGGTCACTGGCTGGAGTGGGTGGGGGTTCTGTGGTTCTGTAGCAGTCCTCCACTGCAGTGTCATGGCTCCTCTGCTGCTTGTGGTTTGGCGGCGTTCTGACCTGAGTCGTGGACGTCCCCCAGCACAGATGGCAGCATTTCCTCACATGGCTCCTCTGTACTCAGCCAGTATGGAACTTGTATAGCATCTTGTGCTACATTTTCTTTGTATGAAGCACATTATAAATAAAGATTGGTTGATTGATCTTTGTGGTTTAAATCTAGTTAGATCCAAATGAAAGCTAACTGATTCAGGTTCCTAATGTTGTGTACACCCCCCCCCCTAGATCTTTGGCTTTCTGGTGTGTATGGGTGTGATCCTGGCTGTGGGAAACGCGGTGTGGGAGCGGGAGGTGGGCTCCCTGTTTCAGAGCTACCTGCCCTGGGACCCTCCTGTAGACAACTTCCTGTTCTCAGCCTTCCTCTCCTTCTGGTCCTACGTCATCATTCTCAACACCGTGGTGCCTATCTCTCTATATGTCAGGTGAGGGAGGGCATTATCAAGAGACACATTAAATTTCCTTAACAACAGTGATTGCGTGAAATATTACTTACACGTAGTGAAACATGTTTTGAATGTTACTTAAAATTAAATAATAGATATTTAATAAGATGTAAGAAAAATCTGTAAATATAGTTTCAGGATAGTTTCATGCTTTATAAATGAATGGGACTCTATTCGGTTGTTTGCGGTAGAAATTTTTCTGTATTTGCATATTGCAACAAATCTATTTTAGCATATTAGAAAAAAAAACTTATAACATCAAAATTGAAATAAATTCAAGTTGATTTTTTTTTTATTTGGTGAAAAATTTCCCAAATTCTAAATAAAAGATGACCTTCGGTTGTGAGACGATGCTCACGTGTCAAAAACAAAAAATAACAAAAAAATTCATTGTATGTCCTTCAAAAGAAATCCCCCTTTTCATGCTTAACTGTAAACTATTAAAATAGCTTTGGCTTATAATAAGTGTCATTAATGTTGTTATGGAACTACATGCTTATAATTATATATAGTTATAATCAGAAACTGTTATCTAAAAGTAACATTATGCAGATAGTTAAAGTAATAACTACACACACAAAGTGTTTTATACACAATCACAATAGAAGAAAAGAAAGAAAAAATACCATGATGTGAAAATGTTTCCTTACAATGAATTACATTGCAATGGCTAATATCATTAGCTACGCAAATAACATTTGGAAATTGGTCAAAATTCCAGCTAGTTTAGATATTTTTGTCTGTGCAGATATCTCACTTTGTTGCTTTTAGAGAATCAGATTACGGCCAGAGCTCGACCTTCACAATATGGCTGCCGCTGAGGGACGTTGGCACGTAGCCTGATCCACCGCCTTGTTAAATACAACCCATAAATGAATGATAGATGTGTCAAGTGTGTCACATGATCCCACTAACAAGTCACTTATTCAAGATTCTCTCACTATCCTATCGTATAACTCATGTTAATGTTAAAGGCTGTATTTAGACATGTTCTGTTAATCCGAAACAACCTGGGAGGGTAGAGCCTTCTCCACGGCTGCCACCTCCTGCTGGAACACACTAACAAAAAGTTCACCCATCTTTTTAATGTTTAAATGTAAATTTTAAAATTTTATGCTGCATTTTTTTGGCATTATTAAACATTATTTATTCAACTTTATTTAACTTTTTCTCTTGTATATTTTTAAGGTGTCTTTGAGTACCTTGTAAAACATCAAATGTATTATTATTATTATTAACTGATGATAATGCTAACTGTTGCATCTTGTTGTCTTGTGGGGTTTTAGAGCTTGAAACTGACACTTTTCCTGTTTTGCCACCTCCTGTCTGTCTGTGTGTCAGTGTGGAGGTGATCAGGCTGGGTCACAGCTACTTCATCAACTGGGACCAGCAGATGTTCTGCTCGCAGTGTAACACAGCAGCAGAGGCCAGGACCACCACTCTGAACGAGGAACTGGGTCAGGTGGGCATCCTCCAGTCTGTCTGTGTCAGTGCTGCCTCTACATAGCCATCACAGTGTGAGATACTTCATGCAAAGTTACAACTCGTCTATTCTACCTGTCCATCCAACTTACAAACATTTAGCTTTAGTGTTGCATTCTGATGCTTTTGATTTCAAAACTATGTTATCCTATGTCCTATCTGCTTGGAATACAGACAATTAATCTTAAATGATTAAAAAATAAATTGAATCAGAAAAATCAGAACAAAAGTTAATCTAAATTTGGAAAGCAAGAAGTTTCACAAATTGGTCTTAAAAGTATTTCACCGTAATGAGACTGAACCAGTCAAACATTCTCAACTTTAAAGCCAGTTTTCCCTGTTTTAATTGTTCCCCTTAGGTTGAATACATCTTCAGTGACAAAACTGGAACTCTCACTCAGAACATCATGAGCTTCAATAAGTGCTCTATCAATGGACAGACCTATGGTAACTCCACACACACACACACACACACACACACACACACACACACACACACACACACACACACACACACGAAGATGTAACACGTGTTTTTGTTACTTTTAGGTGAAGGGACAGACCCGTTGGGGCCTCAGCAAAAGGTAAGTAGCCACTAACACAAACATCCATACACCTTCACATCTACTACTAATCTATGACTGATTATCAGAGTGTCCAACTCTTCATTTATCTTCCAGAGACTGGACTTTACTCCCTTCAACCCTCTGGCAGACCCAGACTTCTGTTTTTATGACGACACCCTGCTGGAAGCAGTGAAAGTGGGAGACTTGCACACTCACGAGTTTTTCCGCCTGCTCTCCCTCTGTCACACTGTCATGAGTGAGGAGAAGAGTGAGGGTGAGACAGAGGAGGAGAATCTGGAAGGCTGAAAGGCAAACTAGCACACCATCTGTTATGAGCCAGTATATATGTTCATTTTTCTTCTGCCTGTCCAGGAGAGCTGGTTTACAAGGCCCAGTCTCCCGATGAGGGCGCTCTAGTGACAGCAGCTCGGAACTTCGGCTTCGTGTTCCGGGCCCGAACGCCTGGAACGATCACCACCACAGAGATGGGAAGAACGGCCACCTACACGCTGCTTGCTATACTGGACTTCAACAACATACGGAAGAGGATGTCTGTTATAGGTGCTGAACACCACTCTAATCTGAAAAAAACAAATCTAGAATTTTCTTTCTTTTTTTCTTTTTTTTTTTTTTACATAATACAGAGCAATCCCCCCAAATATAACTAATGTACCCCATCTTACAAAGCACAAAACATAACTAAATTAGTTGCTTTATTTTATTTGTAGATTAATTTATTTTTAAAAGAAACGGGGCAACACATGTTAATGTACATACACATGTATGCATGTGAGATCTCTAGTCCCATTGGCAGGTCGGTGTTGTAGGATAATGTTCACATTGTTAATAAAACACAACTAAATTAGGTACAAAATACAAAAGCAAAGCATTTCACCACTGATTTAACACTAACTTAGGTGTTGAAGGGCTGATTAAAGTGCAGACTGCTAAGTGGCAGATAATTACACATTTGTGAGATACTTTAAGATAAAAAAAAATCCAAAATATGAGATAAAAAAGACTAAGAAATTGACTAAAATCAAGAAAAAAAATAACTGAGATAAGAGATTGAAATAAGCAAAATGATCTATCTGAATAAGATAATTTAAAATAAATTTACTCAATATTGGTTTAATTGTACTAAAAACAACATATTTTCCTTTTTAAGGATTTCATTTTTGTAATAAACAAAAATTTAAAATGTTATACGTGCATGCTCCTGAACCGCTGCATACAGAGAAGAAGAAAGTGTTTTTCCTGTGTTGCATTTACAGACTCCTCATTCAGAGTTTGAGACTTTTATCACAAAAGAGACTGACTGTGTCATTGCAGCATCTGTTTAAATGACAGATTTGTATTTAAATCATAACCCACTCTACTACAAGCTGACAGCAGATTGGACATTAGTCATGTTTACATTCTACCACTCTGTGAGATTTCTCTGTGTTCCTGTGATTTGTAAAGTACTGGGAAAACTGCCCAGGAATCAGAGGTCATAAATCACTTTTTGCCTTTTAGCAGCAACTCTATTCTAGTGAGAGAGTGGTGTGAGCACTGTATGTACCACTGGCATTATCCTATCTTCATTACACTGTTGTTCATTTCCAGTGCGTAACCCAGAGGGCAGGATCCGGCTGTACTGTAAAGGAGCTGACACTGTGCTGTTGGAGAGACTGCACCCCTGTAACCAGGAACTGATGAATGTCACCTCAGACCACCTCAATGTGAGGAAACCAACCAGCAGTCAACTCGTACATGGGTCAGGACAGTGGTGTCAAACTCAGTTTAGTTCATGGGTCACATTCAGTGCAATTTAATCTCAAACCAGCACAAAAAATTAACATGTAAATAACACCCATGAATTTCTCTCCTTTTTATGTAGAAAAATAAATTATAAACACTATTAATTAATATTGTATTTAAAAATAGGACATTAGAAATAAAGTGCTATGTTATTTCATATTGAAATTAATAAAATCTTTAAGAGTTTCTTGTTTTTGGTCCAATATTGAGTAGAACTATATTATAAATGAAATACATCTTATTCCATTGGAAGATAATTTCATTTTTTTCTTGATTTTGTTCAATTTAGTCTTGTTTACTTAAAATAAAATTTGGCTTTTTACCCTAATTTCAATTTTTATCTCATATGTTGGACTTTTTATCTCATAATTCTGACTTTTCATCTTATATTTTGGAAAGAACTTCAAAATACACAATTATCTGTGAATTCAGGATAATTCTACTCGGTATTGGACTCATATTAAAGATATTTTCACCTGATAAGATTTCATATTTGCAGTGCACTGAGCAATATTTAGTATTTTCAGCAGCAGGTGAAGTTATCTCTCTCCTGCCTTACAAACCAATAAGTAATCAAAACTGCAAATATTTTTTATCTCTTGAGCCCTGAAAGATTCTCACTGACTTCACATTTCTGTAAAGGAAAAGGAACTAGAACATTTTTCTCACACTTTTTACAATCATCCAGTGGGCCCGATTGGACCCTTTAGTGGGTCAGTTTTGGCCCCCGGGCTGCATGTTTGACACCCCTGGTTTAGAAGGTGACAGCCTTTTCTTATTCTCTGCTTTTTCCAGATCTGATGAACGAATCTGTATTCATGCATATCAGACTTTAATGTTTATCTAATTCATGTACATTTGTGGCTCTAAGGAGTATGGAGCAGACGGGCTGCGGACCCTGGCTCTGGCCTATAGGGACCTGTCGGAGGACGAGTGGGAGGCGTGGTCGGAGAGCCATCGCTGTGCCGACAAGGCCACTGACTGCAGGGAGGACCGTCTGGCTGCTGCGTATGAGCAGATAGAACAAGACATGATGGTCAGTGACTCGTGTCTTCCTCCAATCTGTTTAAAAATAACATGTACAAAAAGGGAACTTAGCTCCAGCTGAGGATATTTCTCTGAACATGGTCAGCGAGGGGGAAATTCTTTTCTTTTAAATTGGGTTAGTGAAAAAATAATATTTGGCAAGATTAGAAAAAAAAATTTAAATACAGTTTAATGCATCAAGTCTCTCAAAATGCACATTTTGTGTTCACATTGGTTTCTTGTTATTTAGAAGGCCATTTATCTTTTTTTTTTTTTTACAAAAAAAACGAAACGACACGAAATGTCAAATAGTGTAACCAAAAAAGAAGGGTAAATTTTAAATATATAATCCACCTAGAATATAAAATTGATTGCATTTGTTTTTTTAAATTTTTTAAAACCATTTTAGGAGAGTTAAATTATCTGGTACCAAGTTTTTAGGGTTACACCACATGGCAATTTTGTCACTGAAGCATCTAATATGATGTCAGTACCGGTCTTAATCACGAACAGGCCTAAACTAAGGAAAACAAAAAACACTCCAATGGAGGAAAAACTCGAATCTGCGTTATGAAAATTTATCGAAATCAAAATCACTCACAAGGAGGAAAATCAAAAGGCTGAAAAACATTAACTGAAATAAGCACTTGAAAACAAACTGCTATGCTAAGAAATTTACAACAAAAAATTACTCACTTGAGGCAAAACAAAGAAACACACGAGTAACAAGACTATGGCTGTGGACGGGCAAGGGAAAAAGGCTTTGATGATCATACAGGGACGAAACACTTCGGCACAAGACAAGGGGAGACGCAGACAGGATATACACCGGGTAATGGGGAACAGGTGGAAAAATCAGGGCGGGGCCGACAATCAGACTGATGACACATGAGGAAGGGCAAGTGACCTGAAACGAGAGGAGAGTTATCTTTCAAAATAAAACAGGAAATGACAAGACAAAACACCCAATTTGACCTCACCGCGTGACACATGGGTCATCAAACTGCATCAAATCTCATCCTCTAATTCAGTGGAGTCAAACTCAAATTTATTTCACAGGCCACATACAGAGCAATTTGATCTCAAGTGGGCCGGACCAGTAAAAAATAAACATAAATAAAATCACCTATAAACTCCTCCTTTTATTTAAATAAATACATTATAATTACTTACACGATTGATTAACCTTGAATTTACAGGAGGGATGATGTAAGAAGAAGAAAGTGCAATTGTTATATTCCATATTAATTCACTGCTTCAATTTAAATTTCAATTGCATTTCAATTCAAAACATTTTCTTACTGAACAATATTTCATTTTTAAGAAGCAGATGAAATAATTTCCTGCCTTACAAACCATTTGCAGTAGCTTGTGACGTTAGCTGCTCGGCTATCTAGTAGTTTGTTTTTATTTTTATTTTATTTTGCCTTGTCGGTCCCTCTTATGCAAAGCCTTTTATGAAGCCTGGCCAAGACAGCAGCCAAAAGTACTGGGACAACACAATACAAAGTTACAAACCAGCGTAAAACATCTGTCTAGCAATCAATCAATTAAACAATCAGAAAGTCAATCAATTGATCAGTCAATCAACAATAAAATGAAGAGAGCAATCAGGAGTCAGACAGTGAGTATTTAATTAAAACAGGAGCAGGAACCAAATATGGCAGATTCCAACTTTACAAAACTGTAAATATTTTATCTCTGAACCCTGGAAGATTCTCATTGACTTCTCATTTCTGTTAAGAAACAGGAACTGGTCCATTCTTTTGTCACACTTTGTACATTCATCCAGTGATTGCACCCTTTTTTGCCACCCCTGATCTAATTAATCATTGCTTTGATGTGAGGGAATAGTGGTAATTTTTTCGCCTTATAATTTAACTAATTTCAAGTCATAACAGACATTTCAGTCATGCACTGTTAACACTGTAGTGTATGATACTGGAGTTTGTGAACGTGTGTGTGTGTGTGTGTGTGTGTGTGTGTGTGTGTGTGTGTGTGTGTGTGTGTGTGTGTAGCTGCTGGGTGCCACAGCCATAGAGGACAAGCTGCAGGAAGGCGTCCCAGAAACCATCGCCCTCCTCTCTCTGGCCAACATCAAGATCTGGGTTCTTACCGGAGACAAACAGGGTGAGACACACACATTCATGACTTCCTGCAGGACTTAGGCCATATTTTTGCAAAATACCAAACCATTAAAAAGCCAAAAATCTCTTTATTCCAGGTCTGTTTAGCTTTTGTCAGCTTTATATTTCCTTTCAAAATAAAATGCAATATAAGAAGTACTTTAGTTATTTCACCTCTTCATCATCCTGCTCCAGTACGTTAAGCTGTGATGTTAAACTCACACTCCGGTAACCTATCGTCTTCCTTCCTCTTTCCCACAGAGACAGCTGTCAATATAGGCTACTCCTGCAAGATGCTGACAGATGAAATGACTGAAGTGTTCATCATCAGTGAACACACCGTCCAGAGCGTACGGCAGGAACTCAGGTTAGTCTGTCTGGTTAGACGGCTGCATGTCGACCTCTGCTTTTCTGCGTCTGTTTCACTGTAGGAGCTGTGTTGCTCATATACAGGAAAACACCCATGTATGATTGTAATATGATTGGAGTGAGTAGATGTGGGAGTGCAGTGTTTTAATATATGAGAATCACCCAAATATGTGCTGTGAGGGGCTGTACAAGACGTTTTTCATTCTGATCCTCTATGATCCCTCTAATATAGTGATATCAGGTAAAATCAGCCATTTCAGGTTTGGGGGTCCCAGCCCCTCTGGAAATTAGATCCAATGACTACAAATGATTTCAAACTGCTGGTGATTTGATTAGTTTCTGGTTTCTATAGTGGGTGAGACAATACTTCAAATTTAGACTGAACCAGAAATGTGCATGGTAAGCAGCCTGGCATGACAAATCTAACTAAACCCATTTACCTGAGATGAGATGGAACATTTTATCTGAAACCACTCATGCAAAAAATTTGGCACAGCAGATATTTAAAGATTTATAGGGCCTAAATAATTATATTTAGTCACCTAATTCCAACACAAAATGATCAGAAACAGTCATTATTAATCATAAATATACACGGAAAAGGCATATTTGGTATTGTGTTATTGTTCCAATCGATTAACCAAAAACTTATCACCCTATATTTTCACTCTCACATATTTTCCTTCCACATTCACATGTTCACAATATTCATTCTCATATTTATACATTTTCACTCACATATTTCCTCGTACATACATGTATTTTCACTCTCATAAATACATATTCTTCTCTTACATACATAACATTTACTTTTACACTCTCACACACACACATATACACTCACTTTATTAGGTAAACCATGCTAGTAACGGGTTGGACCCCCTTTTGCCTTCAGAACTGTCTCAATTCTTCATGTCATAGATTCAACAAGGTGCTGGAAGCATTCCTCAGAGAGTTTGGTCCATATTGACATGATGGCATCACACAGTTGGCGCAGATTTGTCGGCTGCACATCCATGATGCGAATCTCCCGTTCCACCACATCCAAAGATGCTCTATTGGATTGAGATCTGGTGACTGCGGAGGCCATTTGAGTACAGTGAACTCATTGTCATGTTCAAGAAACCAGTCTGAGATGATTCCAGCTTTATGACATGGCGCATTATCCTGCTGAAAGTAGCCATCAGAAGTTGGGTACATTGTGGTCATAAAGAGATGGACATGGTCAGCAACAATACTCAGGTAGGCTGTGGTGTTACAACGATACTCAATTGGTACCAGGGGGCCCAAAGAATGCCAAGAAAATATTCCCCACACCATTACACCACCACCACCAGCCTGAACCGTTGATACAAGGCAGGATGGATCCATGCTTTCATGTTGTTGACACCAAATTCTGACCCTACCATCCGAATGTCGCAGCAGAAATCGAGACTCATCAGACCAGGCAACGTTTTTCCAATCTTCTATTGTCCAATTTCGATGAGCTTGTGCAAATTGTAGCCTCAGTTTCCTGTTCTTAGCTGAAAGGAGTGGCACCCGGCGTGGTCTTCTGCTGCTGTAGCCCATCTGCCTCAAAGTTTGTCGTACTGTGCGTTCAGAGATGCTCTTCTGCCTACCTTGGTTGTAACGGGTGGTTATTTGAGTCACTGTTGCCTTTCTATCAGCTCGAACCAGTCTGGCCATTCTCCTCTGACCTCTGGCATCAACAAGGCATTTCCGCCCACAGAACTGCCGCTCACTGGATATTTTTTTTTCTTCGGACCATTCTCTGTAAACCCTAGAGATGGTTGTGCGTGAAAATCCCAGTAGATCAGCAGTTTCTGAAATACTCAGACCAGCCCTTGTGGCACCAACAACCATGCTACGTTCAAAGTCACTCAAATCACCTTTCTTCCCCATACTGATGCTCAGTTTGAACTGCAGGAGATTGTCTTGACCATGTCTACATGCCTAAATGCACTGAGTTGCCGCCATGTGATTGGCTGATTAGAAATTAAGTGTTAACGAGCAGTTGGACAGGTGTACCTAGTAAAGTGGCCGGTGAGTATATATATATATATATATATATATATATATATATATATATATATATATATATATAGAGAGAGAGAGAGAGAGAGAGAGAGAGAGAGAGAGAGAGAGAGAGAGAGAGAGAGAGAGAGAGAGAGAATGTGAATGTGGGAGATGAATGTGAATGAAGTGAGAGGAGG
Organism: Lepturacanthus savala; assembly: GCA_030544235.1. NCBI lineage: Eukaryota > Metazoa > Chordata > Actinopteri > Scombriformes > Trichiuridae > Lepturacanthus > Lepturacanthus savala. The sequence continues at coordinate 29,427,104 of CM060467.1, forward strand.
TGTATGTGTGTGAGAGGTCTAGAATGAAACATGCCTCATACAGTCCCTCATAATATCCAGTGCTGTATCTCTAGCACAGGTCTGCATGTGTATATGCAGAATCTGTAGGTGAGGGACAATTATTTTATGACCAGAAACAGTCCCTGTAGTATTGATCAATCACGTTTGAGCAGGCGGTTGCTATGGTTGCACGCCAGAGATGAGTCCACGTGGACAGCTGCACAGAGCTGGAACAGAACCATTAGCTAAATGGTATCTAGGGACTTAAGGGACTTTCAGTTTGTTTAGATTTTTATTGGCTTTTATCTCCGGACCTACTGGTGATTGTCGACAGAAAACAATGGCCGACGAACAGAAACGGAAGTCTCGGACCAGATATCTGCTGGCTCTGCTGGAAGCACGGAAATACCAGAGGCTAATTAGACAACAGCTGATAGGTTCAGAGATTATCTAGTGCGTAACCCGTGCTTCACTCTGCCACTCTAAAACACATTAATATCAGCAATGCACTTTTTAAAATTCATATCTTTCTTTTCAAAAGTGAAAAGATTTTCCATTTGTGATGGAAAATTATCTTTAAGAAATTTGTAGAAATAGTGACATTGTCATAATGCATTATTGTCTTCTTGTTTTTAATTATTGTCTTTTTAAAAGTCTTTAAAGTATTTAAAAAGAGTAAGATATATATATATAAACTTTGGACATCATATGACTGATGTAATTTGGAATGTTTTTTGATAGTGATGTATGAGCACACTTGAAAGTGGCCTCGATTGCATAGTATTCCCACAACTAGTGCGAAATGCTAAAAAAAAGTGTTGTGTGTTAATTTGAGCTGGTTTAACTTTATTTCCAGTAAAAAAAAATGTTGGTGAGCTCATAGTGTAACAGGATGGACCTGACAACAATGAAACACAACATATTATTACAATCTCAATGTGATTTAAATATATGAAATATATTATAGTACCAAACAGAGCCCAAAAATAAAAAAATCTTTATTGTGAAACCATCTGACATACAAAGGAATATATAGAGAGAGCTATATATATATATATATATATATATATATATATATATATATATATATATATATATATATATATATATATATATATATATATTATTGATTATTTTGCCCATAAATGTATAAATGATTGTGACTGCATTTAAATGTATGTAATGTTTATATTATTGTTACTTACATTGTGACATCAAGGCTGTTTCAAAGGAAAACCCAATAAACTGAGATGCACATGCAGTTTTTTGTGTTTTTAAATGTTCCCTGACACAGTGTTATTTATTACTTTAAACATAATTTGCCCAGTTTTTGCCCAAGTCCATGAATTTCAAGGTTTGGGTTTGTTTTTTTGCTTTTTCTTTGTCTCCAGGAGGGCAAGGGAAAGGATGATCAAGCTGTCACGAGCCAGAGATGGAGTTCAGGATGAGGGGATGGGGGCCTGTTTCATGGGGAATGGGTTCAGAGGAAGACAAAATGAAGATGGTACAGGAGGAGGAGGAGGAGGAGGGAAACAGCTGCCGTGTCCTCCTCCTCTGTCACCTCCCCCCAACCTCATGGACAACATCTCCGGAGAGTTTGCCCTCGTAATCAACGGCCACAGTCTGGTATGAATAACAAGTCTCCACACTCACATACTGTACATAAATACAGGAACAGGAGACAGGATAACAGGAGACAATATAACTTATAATATTCATAAATATGCTTTAATTAGTAAATAACTCAATCTGTCACAATAAGAATTATTGTGCTCTTATTATCTTGTATGGAGCTGTTTTTTATCTACATGGGAGTGGGTTTATAGATATAAATAAGACTGGATGTCTCATCCATGCTGCCGGCCAATGGAGTCAAACATTCCAACTGGCGGCCATCTTGCCAGAGACAGCTCACTCACTCATAGCAATGTATTTTAATGGTGCATGTTCTTTTAAATGACCAAAACCTGCTCAATTTTAAACTGATTTTGAAATGGTTTGGAAACAGGCCTGGACCTGGCAGAAATGGCATATAATAGTTATAAGTATGTTTTAATAAGTAAAAAAATTAATCTATCATAATTAGAATAATTGTGCTCCACTGAAACCACCATGTTGCACTGCCATGTTTCTACAGTGGCCCAGAATGGACCAAACCAAACAGTTTCTCTAGACGTCCTTATGTATTTTTCATGGCTACCGTAGGTTCTCCTACATGCTTGGGGTACTCAGTTGGTTGAAATCTGCAACCTCACCACTGGAGGTCACCAGAAACTACACACTGCACCTTTAAAGTGCTTTTTTCTCCAAAACTGCAACTGTCATCCTTTACCCTTTGCCTCAGGCTAATCTTAAATCTCTCTCCCTCTGCTCTTCTCCATCAGGCTCATGCACTAGAAGCTGACATGGAGGCTGAGTTCGTGACAACAGTATGTGCATGCAAAGCGGTGATCTGCTGCAGAGTCACGCCCCTGCAAAAAGCCCAGGTGGTGGAGCTCATCAAGAAACACAAGAAGGCCGTCACACTGGCCATAGGAGATGGCGCTAACGACGTTAGCATGATCAAGAGTGAGTTGGATAAAGAGAAGGAGAGGAGGAGGAGGATGTGCAACTAGATGAGATGGAAGAGAAAGCAAAAGAGAGAAGTTAAACATGGGTGCAAGTGTCTACCTTTGGGCAATGGAACTTCTCAGCAGAAGTGTAGTAGGAGAAGTTGTTTATCTACCTAGTAATGATGCAGGCGGTGTGGAAATGTGTGTTGCAGCATGTGTGATGTCCTCATCAGGTTGGGAACTGGTTTTGTGGTGTCTTCAGTTTGGTGTTTAACCCCTTAAACCCTAGTGACTCATCAATTTTTGTTAAAATCCATGTTGAACATATAAGAGATTCCAAATTTCCTCAAATTTCAAATACAACAGGCAGGAGTTTGGTTAAATGTGTATAAGTGTCATATATAAGTAGATTATTGCATTGTTTATAACACATAACATACAAGCAGCTATGGATGATTTCAAGTTCTTCTTATTGATCAGTTAACACACAGACATTCCCTTGTAGCTCTTTATAGTTTGATTATAGCGTGTTAAACATTTCAATCTTCATGTATTGTTTAAGAATAATACATGTAAAATGATAAATGTAGATTAGAGCTGCAGCGATCAATCAATAAATTTATTAGTTGCCAACTGCTACATTAAGTGACTAATATTTTGATAATTTTGATAATCCATTAATCGATTTTAGTTAAGAAAAAAAGGTCAAATTCTCTGGTTTCCTGCTTCTCTTCTTTGATTATTTTCTTCTATAATAGTAAACTGATGATGTTTGGGTTGTGGACTGTTGGTCTGGACAGAAAAAAAAAGTTTAGGTTGACTCTTCAGCTGGGGAAACTGTGACTGACATTTTACACCATTTTATGACCCAAACAACTAATTGATTAATTGCTTAAGTAATCAATACATTAATCAACTATCAAAATAGTCATTAGTTACTACTAACCCTAATGTAGAAGTTACATTTTTATTTTATTTAGCAAATACTAAAATAAAAAAAAATACTTCCAACAAATATTTGGTACAGATCTGTCTAATTTCAAAGCTTCTTAATCAATAAGTCATCAATCAGTGTTTGTATACAAGACAAACTGCTTCACCCAATAAAAACAAATAAAATAATAACCCCACTCCCATCATGCACCTGCACACACATATGCACACACAGTCCCAGAAACACACACACACACACACACACACACACACACATATGGAAAACAGCGATTGTAACTTCTTAATTTCGTAGCTGTTTGTAGATGCTTGTCAATATATGATATGAGGAAACATTAGATTATACATTATTAATCTCATCAATTTACAGCAAAGAAACACCGGAGGCAGGATTTAGAAATAGATAAAATCTCAAAATACGAATGAGAATGAATGAAGTAATAAATAAATAATGAATGGATAAATAGTAAGTAAATAGTAATAGTAAGCTAATCTAAATTGTAGATTAAAGTAAATGGTGCACAAAATAATAAAATAAGAAGAAAACAGAAAAAAGGGGAACCTAAAAAGGATGTCAAGGTGTTAACCCAATAACCTTCAAGTTGTGTTTCTCAGAGTGTGGCTGTAATAGTTTGTTTTGTCTGTGTGCACATGGCCACTGGTTCCTCATATGAATGTATGCAAGTACAAAGTAGAAGTACTGTATATTCAGCAATGATGGGTGGGATCCTGCTCTTTAACATGTCAAAAGGTGTTGTTTTTTTTCCCTCTGATGCATTTGTTTCCTCTGTAGCTCTTGTTATGAAACAGGTGGTAATGAGTTCTAGATCAGTTAGACAGCTGACAGACATCTCATAAATGGTTTATAACACACTATAGTGTAGTTAAGTGTTAATTAATGTACAGCCTTTCAACTTCTTCCATCTCTCTGCCCCTCTAGGTGCTCATATTGGAGTTGGTATCTCAGGTCAGGAGGGCATCCAGGCCGTGCTGTCCAGTGACTACTCCTTCTCCCAGTTCCGCTTCCTGCAGCGCCTTCTGCTGGTTCACGGCCGCTGGTCCTACCTGCGCATGTGCCGTTTCCTCTGCTACTTCTTCTACAAGAATTTCGCCTTCACCATGGTGCACTTCTGGTTCGGCTTCTTCTGTGGCTTCTCTGCCCAGGTCAGAGACGAGAGGTCATGTCAGAGTCAGGAGTCAGTGGTCAAGTTGGAAATCACCCTTCTCACTATCAGTTGTATGTGTGTGTGTGTGTGTGTGTGTGTGTGTGTGTGTGTGTGTGTGTGTGTGTGTGTCCATCTGATCTCTCCCTTGTAGACGGTGTATGATCAGTACTTCATCACACTCTACAACATTGTCTACACTTCCCTCCCTGTGTTGGCTATGGGGATATTTGACCAGGTCTGTTCAAGTCATTACTACAGAGCTCCTATGTACACTGTTAGACTCCTCATAGATAAATCACATGAATGTTGCTTTTTTCAGTAACAGGTTAAACGTTTTTTGAAAGAAGAGGGAGACAAAACATAAGTAACAAAAGTTGTTACGATCATGGTGAGAGAGAAATCAAACTATGTAGAAGCTAGTAAGTCATTTATCACACCACTTATTTAGAATTAGTCCAAAATCAGCCTCTTTTTTTAACAATCCGCTGGTTAACATCAGACCTAATGATCGTTAACCAGCTCAAAGGAGTGTGGGTGTTCTCCATGAAAGATTTTCATAGTTTTTCCCTCATTGATTCATGATCTAGTGTGACAAGGTGGAGCAGGGGTTAGCGCTGTTGCCTCACAGCAAAAAGGTCGCAGGTTCAAGACTTCCTTGGTCCTGGGTCTGGGACCTTTCTGTGTGCAGTTTGCATGTCTGTTCTCTCCCCACAGTCCAAAAACATGCTTGGAGTTACTTGGAGACTTGAAATTGTCCATAGGTGTGAATAGAAACAGAATGAAATGGGATTTTCGCCCCTGAAAACAGCAACCTCTCAGAGAGGTAGACTGACATTATGACCTTGCTGGTTTAGCTGCTACTTTATTCCTCACGCTAACAAAGCCTAACGTGGCCATAGCCAACGGCAAAACAACAAACTTCATAAGACACCTGCACAAGTGCTGCATCTTTTCTTCTTTCACTCGCTGTAGCAGCTTACTCCAGGATGCGTTCATGGGCCCTCAGGAAATCCCAGTACATTTTTTAAGGTTAAAATAACGCAATAAATAATTTCCCTGGTAACTAGTTACTTTTATATTGGAGTAACTCAGTTACTAACTCAGTTACTTTTTGGGGGAAGTAACTAGTAACTATAACTAATTAATTTTTAAAAAATAACATGCCCAACACTGGATATCAGGATCCATTTAATCACAAGCAAGTTAAGCACCATACTTTTTAATCATCTAGAATCTTTCTAGAGTCAAGGCATGGTGGGGATTCTTTCAGCTTGTAATAGGATTATCTGAACAAACAAGTTTCAATGTGCGTTTTCATACTGAAACATGTAACTTGCAGACGATCCCTAACATGGACCACAGCGAATAACAGTAGTACATTTCCAGGTCACGTATACCCAACCAATTAAATATTAAAATCGAATTCAGCCTAAATTAAGATCACCTGCTGAATAGCAGTATTTTCATCAAGAAACTTCACAACAGTGCCTAGCAGTGTAGTTTTACTAAATGCAGCCCCTTCCTTTCTTATTGTAGGATGTCCCTGATCAGAGGAGTCTGGAGTATCCTAAGCTGTATGAACCCGGGCAGCTCAACCTCCTCTTCAACAAGAGAGAGTTCTTCATCTGCATCACCCAGGGCATCTACACATCGGTGGTTCTGTTTTTTGTTCCTTATGCCGTCCTGTCAAACGCCACTCAGAGCACTGGAGAGCCCCTCGCCGACTACCAGACCTTCGCTGTCACCACGGCAACAGCCCTGGTCATTGTGGTCAGCGTGCAGGTGAGTGGGGGCAGATTAATGCGAGCTTTCCTCAGCTGGCAGCTGATTATTGAATATTTAAATACTGTTTGTTCAGTCATTGTGTATTAACTCTGCTGTTTTTTCCCATGTGTTCCCTGTCTGTGAATGTGTAGATCGCTCTTGACACAGGCTTCTGGACACTCTTCAACCATGTGTTTGTGTGGGGCTCTGTGGGCTCCTACTTCATCATCATGTTCGCTCTGCACAGTCAGACTCTCTTCAGGATCTTTCCAAATCACTTCCACTTTGTAGGTTGGTCCCTTGATTTATTTTCTTTGTTTTGTCATACACACAAACACTCACCTACAGTACGAAAGTATTACCCATAAAGGATTTTTGTGGAAAATATATATTTAGATATATCTCAGAAAAAAAGAATCTGATAAAGATTCATCATTCAACATTTGGCAGCATTTGGTTTTCTTGGTCCTTTGTTATGAATTTAGCAGCAAATCTGAATGAATTGAAGCTTCCTGAGAGTCACTTTTGAGAAAGTAATAGTAGTTTCCAGACCAGCTGGAAATGAAACAGAGGTTTGTTGTCCTGCCTGAACATGAATCATCTGGTTCTCCTCCATGATTACAGCAAGACATATTGAATTGTTAGTTTTGTTTTCAGAGACAGAGTTAAGATAAACTATCTAAACTAAACACAGCATTTAATTCATTTATTCATTCAGAATTTAGCTGAAGAATGTTTCAGCATATGTAATCATTGATTTGTTCAATGCACCTGCAGAGAGAATCTATTGGACTGTATTAGCTTGTTGATAGAGAAAGGTAAAAGTGCATGTCGTCTGCATAGTTATTATAATATAGATACTGAAAATAATATGTTGATCCCTTGTAGATGTCACATGATTTAATGCCTTATTGAGTCATACTTATCGTTGCTGTCCGGCAGAATCCTCCCATGTCCAAAACGACTATTTTTCAGTTAGCTAACAATCATTGTATTGAGGTCAACTACCTGTATACAACACTTTATACATTTATACAAGTACTCACAATACATGAGTCACTGAACTTTGGTACTTTGCTAAGCCTATGCTACGATTTACTACATTGAGAAAACAGGATTTGGAAATATGTTATTCAGATAATTTAGCTCACTGGTTCAGCAAAGAATGTAACCTCATTCACATGTCCATGGAAGGGGCTTGAGTACTGGACAAGGGGCACAATTTTGCATTGAAAAACTTTGCGCATTTCTGGCGACACCATGCTAGCTAACGTTAACGTTAACACAACACTGTAACTAGCGTATTGCACTGGGCAGGTAGAGATAACAAGTGAGATTAGCTAGTCAGCTTGTTCATTTTATTTGCTTTTGCATTAAAACTGATCATATAACATACACATGTTGATTAATTAAGGGAATCACAGGTTAAAATAACATATCAGTAAGAGGACATTATTGGAAGTGCCTCCATCACAGGAGAAAAAAAAAAAAGACAAAGTGGAGTTGAGAGGATTCCACCGGACAGTGACGTTATGTTTTTAATTAATTCTAAAATATATGTACAATTTAATTTATGTAGGTAATGTTTTTAAAAGTAAACACTGTACCAAAGTCACAATTATAGTAAAACAATTAATTATAATAGAACAATTAAATCATACATTTTTTAATCTCATGTGCTCTGTTTTATTAATGTATTTTAATATAGCCGGGAGTATAGCCTAATTCATTAAATATAACACAAATGATTACAACTTAGGCAATGAAATTAGCAGTTTTTTTTCTTTATTTGGTAAAGCCTGAGACAACATTAGAACAATAAAATCAGCTATTAATCACCTGTCCCTAATTGCTGCTAAATCTCAAATAAAATGAAAGGTCTGTTAAGTGATTGAAACAAGTAAATGGTAATTAGTAGACCAAAAATAAGAAGTAATATATAATAATTCCATCCTAATGAACAAAGTACATTCAACTTAATAAAATATATCTACAGTTAGATAAATTTATTTTACAACCACTTGAAATAATAAAATTAAGTAATTTCAACAAAACATTTTTTTCACAAAAGCGGACCCCAGAATTAAGCCTTAAAGCCTGAAGATAAAATTCCACTTTGATAATTATTACAGTATTACCATTTGAAGTTAGAAAGTAAGTTAGTTGGTTTACTATAAACCTGTATTATGTATTATATAACACACATAGGGACTTACAGGAATCAGTGTTCACTGTTGTGTGTCTGTGTCTGTATGTGTGTCTGTGTATGTGTGTGTGTGTGTGTGTGTGTGTGTGTGTGTGTGTGTGTGTGTGTGTGTGTGTGTGTGTGTGTGTGTGTAGGATTTGTGAAATGCATTACACTATTTAAATATATTTACTCATGTGTGTGTATGTATATCTCTGTATGTTTCTGGATGCAGGTAGTGCCCAGAGCACGTTATTGCAGCCAGTCGTGTGGTTAACTATTGCACTGGCAACAGCAATATGCATAGTTCCAGTTTTGGCATTCCGCTTCCTCAAATTAGACCTGAAACCTCAGCTCTCAGACACGGTGAGGAAACACAAGCACACTGATGTGTCCACCTTCTTAATTGCAACAGCTGTTAGTGTTATGTCTTGCTAACAGGTCAGTTTTGAACCAGCTCCAGCCAATGATTAACTACATCTGAGTCTGAGTCATCTGAGTGTGTATGTGATGTTAAGTGATGTTCTGCCCCGGCCTCATGCTCTCTAAATAACTTGCAAATATTAACTCTATCTGATGAACCTGATGACACAAGTTGCTTTTATCTTTAGAGTGCATGCTGAGCATCCAATCAAAACTGCTGTCAGTGAGGAGAAGTTCCTCTTTTGATTTGGTTGCAGTTTCTACAGTCACCATTTCTGGTTTCTGTCTTGAGCATAAATTAGTTATTTTCAGTAAATTACAAACAATCATGAGTGTGAGATATAGATATCAGGTAGAAAAGTGGAAAAGATTCAACTATTAGATAGCAATTCTATATGTGCAGAATTTGAAATAGATTTAATTGCTAAAATGAATTTTAGAATATAGAATTCAAAAAGTGAAAGCAAAATTGTTACAAAACACATAGTTTCTATGTATGTGAAAGTATTTTTCTATCATCTGCTTTTCTTTTTGTCTAGTATAATATCCTTTACATTTCAGCCAGAAGCTGAGAAGTCTTAAACGTCTTATGTTCCTTCTCCAGGTGCGATACACTCAGCTGGTGCGGCAGAAGAAGCGGAAGCCAGTGGGTCGTAGCATGGGCGGTGTCCGGCGTGGTGTGGGCAGCGTGTCAGAAGGTCGCCTGGGTGCTCGTGGTAGTTCTCGGAGGTCGGGCTACGCCTTTGCCCACCAGGAGGGATTCGGGGAACTCATCACCTCAGGGAAGAACATGAGGCTCTCCTCTCTGGCTCTGGCCACGTTTGCCTCCAGACACAGCTCCAGCTGGATCGACACCCTCCGCAGGAAGAAGCATTCTCACGCTCACACTCCTCCCAGCGCCTCGGGCGAGTGCAGCCCGGCGCCCAGTTGTGTCTCTGGGTCAGTTCCTCCGCTTTCCAACTCCTCCTCCGTTCTGGGCGGCTCACAGGACACACCCATCGAGGAGGAAACAGGCACAGCACCAGCCCAAAATACACAAACTGTTCCCACCTCATCCACCCAAACCCCACCAGTGTCAGCTACAGCTTCAGACACAGATGCACCTCAGGGTGCAGCCCAAGCCCCCAACACTTGCGTCCTCACTTCTGCAGCAGTCAAGTCCCATGGGGGAGACTCACCTGGAGGCTGGACGCTCACCCTGGAGACTGTGCAGGTGAGCTACAGTTATTTCCCATATCATAATATTCATATGAAACACAAAACACATCCATATCCACAGTTATCTATTCCTCTATCCAATAGGAAGCTTTGTTCAGCTGGAGGGGCGTCACCACCCGCACCACCGCATCCAACAGCGCAGGACAACCCTCTGTTACCAAGGAAACCAGCCAGATTGAATGAAACATTCAGTATAAACGGAGGAGTTAATGGTCCGCCACTGTCCATCAGAAGATGTGTTGAGATTACTGAGCACACATGAAGCCAAGGATGTGTTCGATGTTATTAAAAAAAAAAACTCCTCTACTCGCAGCGCTCTTCTCTCTGTTTCACTTCTGATTCAAAACAAATTCATTTAATCCAAATCACAGGAGGGAAATGGCACAGACTATAAAATTGTGATTTATTGGAGAGATAATCCTTCCCATGGTGTATGATGACTGTGTTTGTGAATGACTTTGAAAATCATATGATTTCCATAACTGAATAACAGCAGTAGGTGCAGAAACATATGTCTACTACTATTTAATGTCTTAGATTGTTTCCAAATAACAATTATTTCACAGGTTTCAACAATGCGCTTCACCTACAAACATGCATACACTCACACATCAATTCTCAGAATCAACGATGAATTGAATGATTGAGCAGAATAACAAGACTTTCAGCCGGGGAAGTGCAGGCATTCTAGGTGTTTTTATCCTTGAGCTTCTGTGTTCACTATAGTTCTCAGTGAGAACGGTACTTTAAGTTACAGAACACTGCAAGACTTTTCCCCTTTTCTCTCAACAACCCCTTTCTTACCTCTCTTACCTCTACTCCATATGTTTTTTCTATTGTTTTTTGCATCATATTGATGTGTTTTAAAATGGCCCAGTTATGTTGCAGCTTAAAAGCTCAGTGCTGTCCCTCCCTATATGCGGGACAGGCCTTTTTTTGGCCTGACAACGGGCCAATGTTATCGATTTTATTTTTGATGCAATGTCTCACTCCAAGGTAGGCTGAACAGTGAAGAAAATATCGACTGTCACTGGCTTGACTCTGCTTGTGAAACTCAAAAAAAGGCAGATATGGCTGTTTAAAAACAAACACATTGTCACTTTGTGTGTGAACATCCATGCTGATATACTTCAGTAATTTGTATTTGTCCATGAATGATGGAAGGTGGATTATTATGCCTTAACAATGCCAAAATGTCCTACCAACTCTTTCTGGTTCCATTAAGTCCTGCTTTATAGAAGAATATAACAACCCATCTGTGTTAGAAATGCTCCTGTATGTGATCAGGGTGACATAATAATTTAAGGGTAATCAGAGAAACATTATAAACCTGTTCTCAGATCAGTCCCTGACCACGGTCATCAACAAAGCAGCTAAAAAAACACTAGAATGTTGACATGGTCTGTAAAAATGAGGCAAAACTGTTTTGGGGAAATAATTGTATTGTACATTATAAATTGTTTTAGGATGGGGGTCTGCTCTTAGGTGGAATATGATGGTGTTGAGTGTTGGTCAATAAACATGTCATTTCTTTTTCATGTGAGAGAAACATTCTGTGTCCAAGAAATTTCATTTAAACTAGCAATCAAAGTTTTGCAGAAGAGATGACTGTGCTGTAAGAAGTGTTGAAACACTGTGGTAAAGTCAAAAAGAACTGACAAACTCATCATGGTTTCATCACTAATCCACCAGGAGGCATTTGACCCCCTATAACTGTTCAATTAGTAGAAATTTCCATTCCATTTTCCGGAATGGAATGGGAATTTCATTTATGGTGGTCAACGGCATTGGAAGTCTGAGTTATGAATGCTGTCACAGTTTGTTTTTTTTATTGCAAACTTGAGAAAAATTACAATCAGACTATACAAAGAGTGGGGCAAAATTAAAACAATGAAATGATACACTGTATTAAATTAATTATATAATCCAAATAATCATTATAAATGAAACAACTAAAAAAGGCACCTTTCATCTTGGGCTAATTGAAATGAGTTTTTTAAGCAAAACAATATGTGCACACTATCCCTGTGTGTCATTAATTTTAAGGAATCTATATAAAAATTGAATTCTTTCATGAAGACATTAAAATTCGGGAGGGATTTGGGTGTGAAATTTACCAAATCATTTATCAGAATCATGCAATTTACTATGAAACACAGATTTATTATTACATACACATTTTGATATAGTATCTTATGGTCTTATTATTATTATCCTATAGGTCTTATTGTTATGCACTGTTTAGTTTTAATTTGGTTCATGTTCCACCAAAATACAGATGATAATGGGAAAATACAAAATGCAAAATTGTTTCTGGCTCATCTCCACAGAAAGTGCATGTTTCCTCCAACTCTGAAAACCTAGAAATTTATTTGTTACAAGGGTATATATTGTGTAAATTGTTAAAATGAACCACTCTTTATCGGTCATCTTGGGATGTAACTTCACAGTGTTGAGTATCTGACCTCATGGGGAGCTGCTACAGTTGAGATTTCACACTCAACACTTGGAAATCCCAACTTCTTCCCAGTACAAATGGAACACAGCATTAGAAATTGAACTTTTTCATGATAAAAGTTGAACTTGATTCTAACCAGAATTATGAAAAGCAAAAAAAGCCATTCACTCTTACCATGGGGTCTCTATTTACTTGGTTTTCAATGTGTTTAAGGCCACTAAATCCTACACACACTCTTTTAAGAACATCAGTTTAATTGGCTGAATCGTTTTATACCTCACATTTAAGAAACGACGCTGACGTCTCGTACGTCACATGTTTGATAGAATGTTGGCTGACTCGTTTGACTTTTCGCAGAAGGGGAAGAGAGCTGGATTTCATAATAACGGGTCGTTGCTGTCAGAGGAAACTCAGCTTTAACAATCTGCCGTCACTAACTTAGACGCGACTTTTACGGTCATGTAGAAAGTTTGTCAAGCGCGACGGCCACTAATTAGTGTCATGAGTGATTTAAAGTGAGCTTTATTCGCAAAAATGTGGATTGTTCTCCCTTTGCTGTGCGTCCTGTTCGCCACACCGGTGGACAGCGTTTTTGAGGGAACCTGCCTTAGAAAAGGTAAGCTGAAGGGTCCATTTCTGTCTTAAATTAAAGTCATAATAATGCCTGACTCGAGTTTATTTTTTATTTTAAAAGTAATGATGATTCATAGGATTCAGATGATTCAAAAGGTTTTCTCCCTCTCTCTCTCTCTCTCTCTTTTTTTTTTTTTTTTTTTTTTTTACTGGATGAGTCAAATCACAGAAAACGTATGTAGATAACTGACTGAGAATTTCTCACAAAGCAAATTGTTTTACAAAAAAGTAAAATTCATCAAAATTCATCAGATTATAGAATATAAGCGTTATTGTCACTGTACATAATACAGTATAATTAGGAGCGCGACTCCTGACCAGGTAAAACAAGAGACGGGCCAACTATACAGTCCATAATACTTAGATCTGTCCTGTAGTTCCTCACAATACACTAACATATGCTAAAATAATATATAAAGTGCAGGCCAGAAGCTGATAAAAACAATATGTCAATATATGAATATTTATATTCATATACAAATGATTAATGCACACAATTCACCGCCTACACTCACTATGTGCATTAATCATGCTTCTTAAAATAGTTTTAAGAAGCTTTCATCATGTAGTGTGTTTATGTTGATTTCTTGGAATTTAAAAGTCCATTTTTTATCAATTTTTTCATCCTATTTTAATAATTATTTTTTGTCGAGGGTGAGAAAAATGTTATCTTATATTCCCACATTACAATTTCGGTCCACATAATTTTTTAATTATTTTAAGTGGTGTCATTTAGTGAGTTTTCAATCAGTTATTCAAATAAAACATAATTTATATATGAAAAAGGTTTTGATTGTTGTAATCATTGCTCCTGTTCATATTGTAAAGATCCTCACAAACTAGAAGTTTGTAGAGACTGCAGCTAAGTCAACAGCCGTCCTGTGTAAGGATCTATTTAAAAGTGCATCTGAAGTTTATATGAAAGTAACAAAAAATGAATTTTTAACAAATAAAAAGTAACTTTAAATGGAATAAGCCCACTTAGTTATTACTTTGGATCATTAGATTAACTTTTAAATGCATGGTTGCACAAGACGGGACTGTTAATTTTGGCTCCCATCATTTGTTAGTACATTTGGAGCGACTCTTCTAGTAGCCAGTAAGAACAAGAGGTTGTTGAACGGAATTTATATGAATCCTTTGGTGATATATACTTGAATTAATCCTGAAAATTCAAATTGTGTAGAATTTACACAAAAAATAAACCTTTTCCTATCCTGTTGTGGATTCACTCAGCTATTTAATCCATTGGATGAAAAACAGGAAACTGTGAATGAAAGGAAGAGCATGTGTGTTTGCATTGTATAATATAACATACTTCTAACATCATAACCCAGACAGATGCCTATAAAAACAATTCAGCAAAAGGCCTAGTTCAATAATTGTCTGTGATCTCAGTCAGAGATTTAAAGAAGTGAGAGTTGAGAATAAGAAGGTCCGATTTATATCAGAAAAAAAGAAAGAGGGAAGAGAAAAATGCATTAGAAGAGGAAGCACAAAAGGAGCTGGTTATTTTGGTTATGAAACATTGCATCTTTTCTTTCCTGTGCTTAGCAGACTGCAGCCAATACTCAGGGCAAAATAACTTGTCAGTTTGTTCAATACAACCTTTATAGTAAATAAATGGTGAGCTCATACGTGGTTGATATAACTGATGTATTTGTTTTTTCTCTGCAGACCCTCCTCCTGGTGTGTTGGTTTTGTCTCCTGGCAGTAAGTTACTTCTGAGCTGCAGCGGCCTTGTGAAGGTTGATGGACTGAAGGTCAGCATTAGTGCAAAAAGTTCCAATGCAAACAGAAAAGCGAGTTCTGATGCAACCGTGACCACTGCAAACATTATAAACAACACTGGAGTTTCAGTGAAAAGTGAAAACAATGCTCTGAAGAATACTGTGAGTAAGGAATACCAGAGGGATTTTCATCCTAATGAGACAGGCTTCAACACCGTGACAGGGGAACACCTCGAATACACAGATACAGGATACACAACCCATTCCACGTCTCAAACAGTACGGCCCACCAGGGTGAGCAGACCACTGAGGGCTGAGTCCGACTGGGACATTGAGGGTGAATATGGGGATGAAGAGGGGGAAGAAGGAGAAGAAGGGATCAGGGTGACAAGAGGCATAAAATCAAGGCCCCAGTGGAAGCGGAATGGGAGGATAGTAGGGGAGGGAGACAGATGGGGACAGATCACATTTGAGAGGAGAGGGGCTTCACTCTCTTTGGACTCAGTAACACCAAAAGACTCTGGGAATTACGCTTGTCATCACAGGGGCAGAGAGCGGCTCTCCTTGAAGGTAACAGTTGCAGGTGAGTCACAACAGAACTAAAGTAATGGATGAGTCAAGTGATCAGCTCAGATATTTAAGAAAGTGAATATATACACACACTACAGTTCAAAAGTTTTAGAACACACCTTTTTACATTTTTATTGAAATTTAATCAGCTTAATTCAATGAATACCTTATAGATTTATTAGAGCCCTATATATATTTGACTATGACAGGAGAGTGTATTAACACTGTCTCATGTTTAAAAAAATAGTCAATCCACAGAGAAACATACACAGCATGTATTCAGAAACTGTGCCTTAAAACAAGCAGTCATGACTTACGTGAAGTTGTGATGTCACTACTATACAGTCACCACCAACACCCCCCACAGCCATTTAAAGAGGAGGAGGAGAGGCTTAGAAAGAAGCTGGAGAAAAGTGGAAAACTATACTGAGATGATCTTTGCTACTTCAAATCTTGTTTGACAAAATTCCAAATAAAAAACAGGAAAGTGTAGAATATGGGACATTTAAATGGTACAAAAATAATCAGTTAACTACCTGACCAAAAGATGATTACATACAAACATACAATCTATGTGCTTCGAAATAGATACACTACATAAACTGTCCTACTGTGATGTTTGGTTCTTGGCCGGACCCCAGAGCAGAGACAGAGGCAGGTGAAAGTGAAAAAACGAGTTTATTCCAAACACAAAAGGTAAAAACAGAACTAAAGGCGCTGGCTGGCAGAGGAGGCAGTGACGGTCCGGACTGCCCAGCCAGGGACGGGGGAGGCAGGAGCTCTCGAGCGGGAAGGGGCATGAGGAGGACGGAGAAGTCCTGGAGACTACGGAAAAAAGAGGAGAACACGGTGAGCACGAGAAACAAGGTACATCCAGAGGACATAGGAGACGAACAGGTCCGCCACCTACGGTCGTCGATTACCGAAGACACGGGCAAGTATAATCCGACGCTGGTGGAGTGTTGTTTCCGGATATATAAAGGGCCCTGGTGATTAGTGATTGCCGCCAGCTGCGTCTCCTCCTATGCCACTGACGGCCCAGACCACACCCCGCCGTAACCCATTGCTCTGCAGGAAAGATAGTGGGAAAAAAAAAAAAAAAAAAAAAGAGAAAACAGAGCAACACAAAACCAAGAACCAAACCATAACAGTACCCCCCCCTCAACGGGCGCCACCTGGCGTCCTACCCGGCTTGTCTGGAAATTGTTCATAAAAGTCTCTGATGAGGCTATTGTCCAAGATCAAGGAGTGGGAGACCCAAGAGCGCTCCTCGGGGCCGTACCCCTCCCAGTCCACCAGATACTGGAAACTCCTTCCTCGCCGGCGGACGTCCAGCAGCTGCCGAACGGTGTATGCTGGGTGATCGTCGATGAGGCGGAGGGGGATCAGTGGGAGGGTTGAGTGGACTAGAGACCACAGGCTTCAGTAGGGAGACGTGAAAAGCTGGGTGGATGTTAAGACCGAGGGGAAGCTTCAGCTTGACCACGCTTGGGTTGATTATCTTAATGATCTCAAAAGGACCAATGTACCTGGGCGCTAGCTTCTTCGACTCGACTTGCAGAGGGAGATCGCGGGAGGAGAGCCACACCTTCTGCCCTGGCTGATAGTTTGGGGCAGGGATCCGATGCCGGTCCGCGAGCCGCTGGTTCCGAGCTGTGGAGCGGGACAGAGCCGCCCTGGTTTCCTTCCAGACTCGATGGGCGCGCCTGAGGTGCTCACGTACCGAGGGAACCGCAACACCAGCCTCCTGCGTAGGGAAAAGAGGGGGCTGGAACCCCATAGAAGACATAAAGGGGGACATACCTGTTGCGGAGCTGACCAGGGAGTTGTGGGCATATTCGACCCACGGCAGGTGTGATGACCAGGAGGCGGGGTGATCGGCAGCGACACAGCGGAGTGCCGACTCCAGGTCCTGGTTAGCCCGCTCCGTCTGGCCGTTAGCCTGGGGATGGAAACCGGAGGAGAGACTCACCGATGCCCCCAATGCCCGGCAGAAGGCCTTCCACACCTGAGATGTGAACTGGGGTCCCCGGTCTGACACAATGTCCTGCGGGATTCCGTGGAGTCGGAATACATGCTGGACCACCAGCAGAGTGGTCTCCATCGTCGAGGGAAGCTTGCGTAGGGGCACGAAGTGGGCAGCCTTATAGAACCGATCGACGACGGTGAGGATGACCGTGTTCCCGTCCGATGGGGGCAGTCCTGAAACAAAGTCTATGGCGATGTGCGACCAGGGACGCGGGGGAATGGGCAGAGGCCGTAACAGCCCCGCAGGGGCACGGTGAGATGCCTTGCCGCGGGCGCAGACGGAGCAGGCGGCGATGAATCTCCGGGTGTCGGCCGCCATGGTGGGCCACCAGAAGCGCTGCTCCAACACTGCCAGGGTGCGGTGGAAACCTGGGTGGCACGTGATCGAGGAGTGCCCCCACTGAAGCACCGCCGAACGCACCGCCTCGGCCACGAATAGCCTCCCCTGAGGACACCCCTCCAGTGGCGGCCGGTCCGCGAGGGCCTCCTGCACCTCCTGTTCCACCTGCCATCTGGCCACCCCCACCACACATGACTGGGGGAGGATGGTCTCCACCACCCCCTCATCCGACGCAGGGGCAAACTGACGCGAGAGCACGTCAGGCTTGGCGGGACCCTGGCCGAAAGGTGAGGGTGAAGCGGAACCTCCCCAGGAACAGCGCCCAACGAGCCTGGCGGGGATTTAACCTGTGGGCAGAGCGGAGATATGACAGGTTTTTATGGTCAGTCCACACAACAAAAGGCAGGGCGGAACCCTCCAGCCAATGCCTCCACTCCTGCAATGCCAGCACCACAGCCAGCAACTCACGGTTTCCGACATCGTAGTTCCTCTCCACTGGGGACAGACGGCGCGAGAAGAAGGCGCAGGGGTGCAGCTTGTGGTCAGAGGACGCCCGTTGAGATAACACCGCGCCCACTCCGGTGTCAGAAGCATCAACCTCAACCACGAACTGCAGCGCGGGATCCGGGTGACACAGAACAGGGGCCGAGGAAAATAGTTTGAGGTGTTCAAATGCCGCGCCAGCCTCGGGGGGCCAGTGAAAGGGGACTTTGGAGGTGGTGAGTTGGGTGAGAGGCTGTGCGACAGTGCTGTAGTTCCGGATGAAACGTCGGTTAAAGTTTGCAAAACCTAAAAACCGTTGCAATTGTTTACGGTGACGGGGATGGGCCAGTTCAGCACCGCTTGGACCTTCCGGGGGTCCGCCCTGAGCTGTCCCTGCTCAATCACGAACCCCAGGAATTCCACGGAGGAAACATGAAACTCGCACTTTTCCGCCTTGACATATAGGCGGTTCTCTAATAGGCGTTGCAGTAGAGTCGAACGTGCTGAATGTGCTCCTTAGTGTTCTGTGAAAAAATTAAAATGTCGTCCAGATATACAAACACAAAATGGTTGATCATGTCTCTAAGAACATCGTTAATTAATGCCTGAAACACGGCTGGCGCGTTGGTGAGCCCGAACGGCATCACTCTGTACTCGTACTGGCCCACAGGAGTGTTAAACGCAGTCTTCCACTCGCCCCCCTCCCTAATGCGAACCAAGTGATAGGCGTTACGCAAGTCTAGTTTGGTGAATACCGCGGACTGGTGGTGGAAACCAAACGCTGAGTCTATCAAGGGCAGCGGGTACCTGTTCTTAACCGTAATCTCGTTAAGTCCGCGGTAATCCACACAGGGGCGAAGAGTCTTGTCTTTCTTAGTGATGAAGAAAAACCCTGCTGCGACCGGAGAGGACGAGGGACGGATGAGGCCAGCCGCAACGGACTCCGAAAGATACTCGGTCAGGCTTCCCCTTTCGGGCTTGGAGAGCTGGTAGAGGCGGCTGGTGGATAGCTGAGCCCCCGGGACTAGGTCAATAGCGCAGTCGTAAGGGCGGTGCGGAGGAAGTGAGATTGCGTGGTCCTTGCTAAAGACTAGCTGGAGGTCGTGATAAACAGGGGGAACCTTAGATAAACCAGGGGGTGCTGGTGACTCGGGGGGTGTGGATGCGCTGATGGGACTAGCAGATTGCAGGCAGTGGGAATGACAAAAAACACTCCAGTTGCTAATGGTGAAACGGGACCAATCGATCTGTGGGTTGTGTAATGTGAGCCAAGGTAGACTTAAAACCAGTGGTGAAGCGGGTGACGGAATAACAAAAAGAGTGATCATCTCGCGGTGGTTACCGGAGAGCTGTAGTGACAGCGGGACAGTGCGGTGGGTGATGGCGGCTAGTAATCGGCCGTCCAGTGCAAAAACCTCTTTAGGCTTACTTAGCGTCACGAGGGGAATCTTAGCCTGAGAGGCTAGAGTACAGTCAATAAAATTATCATCGGCACCAGAGTCTATGAGTGCTTGGAGCGGCAGTGAATGCTGTGACCAAGTAACCATACCTGTGACTGACAGTCGGGAGGGGGGTCTGGGTGAGGTGGTGGTGTGGCTCACCAGCGGCCCCCCTGTCGCTGATGAGCCTGGTCTTTTAGCTCCGGGCAGTGGGCGAGAAAGTGCCCCTCCCGGCCACAGGAGATGCAGAGCCCCGACCGGACCCGGCGCCGGCGCTCAGAGGAGGAGAGCTTGGTGCGTCCGAGCTGCATAGGTTTACCGGCAGTACCCGGCGGCGGTGATCCTGGTGCCGGCGCAGCAGCCACCGATGGTTCGCTGGACGATGGTGGGGAAGAGCGAGGCGCAGGAAGGCGTGGCCGGACGGGCCTCGGAACCTCCCTCTCCCGCCGTCTCTCTCTCATGCGGTTGTCCAGCCGGATGGCCAACTCGATTAGCTGCTCCAGCGACGTGGTCTCCTCCCGGATGGCGAGCTCGTCCTGCAGATCCTCGTTGAGGCCCCTCTGGAACGCCACCTGGAGAGCAGTCTCGCCCGACCCGCTCTGCGCGGCCAGGATGCGGAAGTCGATCGCGTAGATAGACACCGGCGCGGAGCCCTGGCGAAACGACAGGAGCTGGGTGCCGGCCTCCCTGCCCCGAACCGGGTGATCGAATACCCGCCGCATCTCCGTCAGAAAGGCGGAATAGTCCTGGCGCACGGGTGAGTCCTGGGTTGCCTCGGCCCAGGCGGCCGCTGGCTCCGTGAGCAAGCGGACAATAAAAGCGATCTTTGATCGATCGGAGTAATATGTCCAGGGCTGCTGATCAAAAACCAGCGAACACTGGTGGAGGAACTGTCCACAGCTTCCCAATTCCCCGGAGTAGCAGGAGGGCGTGGGGATAAACGGCTCCCGCAGAGTCTGAGGCTCAGGGCTGAGCGAGGCGGCCATTAACGTAGGCCGGCTACTGGGGTCGGTCCCGCCTGGAGGAGAAACAGCGGACAGCCCAGCTGCTATGGACTCCACTCGATTCCCCAGCTGCGTAAAAGCCGTGGAAAAGTCCTTCATCTCCCGCATAAGTTCGGCCAACGCCCGCTCATGTTGTCCCATGCGAGAGCCCTGATGTGACAGTGCTTGTCGGAGCTGCTCTGTCTCCGCGGGGTCCATAGTGGTCGGATTATTCTGTGATGTTTGGTTCTTGGCCGTACCCCAGAGCAGAGACAGAGGTAGGTGAAAGTGCAAAAACGAGTTTATTCCAAACACAAAAGGTAAAAACAGAACTAAAGGCGCTGGCTGGCAGAGGAGGCAGTGACGGTCCGGACTGCCCAGCCAGGGACGGGGGAGGCAGGAGCTCTCGAGCGGGAAGGGGCGTGAGGAGGACGGAGAAGTCCTGGATACTATGGAAAAAAGAGGAGAACACGGTGAGCACGAGAAACAAGGTACATCCAGAGGACATAGGAGACGAACAGGTCCGCCACCTACGGTCGTCGATTACCGAAGACACGGGCAAGTATAATCCGACGCTGGTGGAGTGTTGTTTCCGGATATATAAAGGGCCCTGGTGATTAGTGATTGCCGCCAGCTGCGTCTCCTCCTATGCCACTGACGGCCCAGACCACGCCCCGCCGTAACCCATCGCTCTGCAGGAAAGATAGTGGAAAAAAAAGGAGAAAACAGAACACAACACAAAACCAAGAACCAAACCATAACACCTACTCTTCTTTGTTCTAAAATCAGAAAATTATTCAAACTCAGGACTGAACCAAAGCAACACATACATTCACAGGCTTGAAAGTGAAAGTTATTTATGGTGTCAGGATTTTATTTTTTACTTCATTATCTGTTTTAAAATAATTGAAAATTTGTTTTACTTATTAAAGAAAATTTTATAATATATTTTTTAATATTTTTTATAATAAAATTTTGTTCACAAATAATTTGACAGCCCAATTGCAATACCTTTGCAAGGTGGGTTGGGAACCACTGAAGATTGCTATTATTTTTGAATCATGTAATCTAAATTCAAGGGTGAATCCCTAACAAAAGTAAGCATTAGTTGCAGGTCTAATCCTACAAGTGAATATGAATTTGAATGTAAATATGAATTTAAATGTAAATATGAATGTGGGTGTTTATATGAATGTGAATATGAACATAAATTTGAATGAAAATGTGAATGTGAATATGCATTTTAATATGAACATGAATGAACAATGAACATATATATGAAAGTGAATACTGAGTGCTTGGTCAGAGAATATGTAAGAGAGACAATAAATCAACAGTATAATTTGCATGTCTTCTATATGATGTAGAACATCCTGAGACTCCCCAGTTGTCTTGCTACAAGAAGTCACCCAGCAGTAAGATCCGCTGTGATTGGACACCTCAGAGGCCTGTTACTAAACCTCTTAACTGTTACCTCTTACTCAGAAAAAGGTGAGGGCACTAACACTCTATGAACACTTACAATCCACATCTTTCAGTGGTCCAATCAGTACCATGTAACCATGTGAGATATTTTTTGTACATGTGGTATAACTGAAGAGTAACTTATTCATCACTGTGAATGACCCTGTTCTTTTTCTTTGTCTCTACTTTCTCTCAGCCCAATAGACACATTCCTTCCGTTGCAGTGCTCATACTCATCTCGCTGTTGGTGTGCTATTGACCACAATGAGGACGAGCTGAGGACCCTTCACATGGCCTACTTGTGTGTTACGAACATCGCAGGCAATGTGACCAGCAGTGTCCTGGCCTTTACACCCCTGGACATTTGTAAGTGTCGAGGCCGATTTGACTTGATGTGAAGATAAATTAAAGTGCTTTGAAGCCGAACTTACTATTTTCTTTCCTGCCTTATTAGTAAAGCCGGACCCTCCGTCGCATGTGTCCGTCCAACAGGAGGAGGGACAGGAGACGAGGATTACTGTCACCTGGAACCTCCCCAAGTCTTGGAAGCCTCAAGACAGATATTACGAGTTAATTTATGAGATGAAGTACCAACCCTGCGGATCCACACCTGCTCATGAACAGGTGCTTGCTGCTAGAGCAATAGTCCAATAGAAATACAAGAGAGAAAATTATAAGTCAATACTTTAGAACACCCCAAATGTTGGAAATGAGGAAATGCTGGGAGCAAATACCAGACCAGAGTCATATATATTGATGATGTAAAATCTTAGACGGCTTCTGGGATGAATCTGTAATGTTGTCAAATATTTTTGGCATTTTTTTTTATAAAAATCCAATAGTTTTATTACTTGGACAACTTCCAGAAAACTTTTCAGAAAAACCATGTACATTCATTTTTAATAATAAGAGTAGCATCAATGAAACAAATTACAAGAAATTGCTTAAAAGATAATAAGTTAAGTGATTTCAATTAGGGGAATCTTGTTACTTAATTGTATAGAATAATAAAAATAACATGTGTGATGCGTTTGAGGACCCTGGTTATCTTCATCCTCTATTGCATAAAATAATATTATATTTAGCATAGTAAACATGTTTTGAATGTTTTTATACTAAAATGGCCTAAATTATAGATATATTAAAAAAATATATAAGAAAAGGTTGTAAAGACAGTCTCAGGATAGATTCATATGTAAGTCAATGGGACTCCATTAGGTTGTATGTACTAGGAATTTTCCATATTTGCCTTTTGGAAAAAAAACAAACTGTAACATCACAATTGAGTTAAATGCAATTTTTAATGTAATTATTTGGTGAAGATTTTCCAAAATTTAAAAGACAACCTATATAAATAAATAAAAGCCCCCCTTTTTTGCTCCTAACTGTAAAAACATAGATTTTATATTCAAACTTTTTAGTAGAGGGTTAACCGGTCGTCTGTTCATGTCTTTCTAGATAAAGCTGATCAAGGGTCGATGGAATCATTGCTCCGACACCATCACTGATGCCATGCCTGGTGTTAAGTACCTGATACAGCTCAGAGCTAAGGACGAGTACGACGGTCAGTGGAGCGACTGGAGTACACCCGTCTACGCCAGCAGCTGGACGGGTAAATAATACATGTTCACACAAATACATACATCAAGAAGCAAATCAATGCTAAGCAAAAGCAATTTGTCTGGATCAGGCTCCAGTAGTCATTGTGGACCATTTTAGAAACATGTTAGTCATGTAAATTCAGTGGGTATGTATTACCTTGAACTTCATCCAGTAATACATGTTCCACCTTAAACCAGTAATATAATAAGTAGTATAATAAGCAAAAGCAATTTGTCTGGATCAGGCTCCAGTAGTCATTGTGGACCATTTTAGAAACATGTTAGTCATGTAAATTCAGTGGGTATGTATTACCTTGAACTTCATCCAGTAATACATGTTCCACCTTAAACCAGTAATATAATAATACTTTATTACAGTACTTAAGTATTTAATTCTGTCAACTTGCATTTTTATTCCACCACATTTCCCCTAAGCATTTACATTACCTAGTACAAAATAGAATCTAAATTTGGTGGAAATCAACTGCAAATGATCTGATAGAAAATCAAAAATAGTTTGGAAGCCAATTCTGTTTCAATATTCATCTTAGACAAGTGTAATGTGGAAAGTTGACACCTACAATGAGAACAGACATTTTAAATTCTCACCGCTTTCTTTTTTACCAACAGCTTTCACTTCTACTTTTATTTTCAAAGCCTATTTACATTTTAATATCAGAGAATGACTTTAATTTCCACTAGTGAAATTTTCTGGAAAGACATAAACTTTTACTCAGGTGTAGCTTTAGGGTTCTTCACATGCTGGACACAGACAAAAGTAGTCATGACAACCTCAGGGGCTTAAGTGTTCCTGTTCCCTACTCGTTTGGTTGGGTTTTCCAAAGCTGTACAAATACCGTACTGTGCATAAACACTTTACTCCTTCCAGCTGTTTCTCTTCCTCTGAGACAACTATAAATATGTTTTCTCGTTGTGCACAGCATGCTTGACTGATTTTTACCATATCCCTCCCTAACCCTGACAATTTAGCAGTTTTTTGTTGTTCTTTTCATTCCACTTAAATAAAAGTCTTCATATTTTGTTCATGAGTATATATACACTACTGTACTATACTGATAGCCCCTTTTATTAGTTTAGTTTATACTTATGTGTGTGTGTGTGTGTGTGTGTGTGTGTGTGCGTGTGTGTGTGTGTGTGCATGCGTGTGTGTGTGTGTGTATATAGTTAGATAATGCACCATCTACACTGTATATATACTACACTTTATTTAACATATAGATGAATATTGTGTGTCAGGATATTTGATGATATGTCTCTTCTATGGACGTCTCTTTCCTCAGCTCCACCACTAGTGCTGAATGATCTCACTACTACAATGGTAAGAACTTCAACGTGTCAATCATTTATGTAGATGACAAGGTCCATTTATCTGCTGCTTGGATTAACATAAAACTGTGATATACATGGTTTTTTTCACTTTTGACTAAATATCTTCTAATAATATTCTAAGCAATTTGAAGTCTATCATTAAAGCTGTAAGAGATATGTTATATTTTCCCAGTATGTCTCTTATAGAAAATGATCGCCATCAAAGTATTCTGTATTCAAAGTTATTCTGTCCACCACTTTAGTCCAGACTCACAACTATGGATTGCTATAAAATTATAGATTATTATGGACCCCAGAGAATAAATCCTACTGAGTTCTACTGACACAACCAGTATGAGTCAATAGTATAAATGCTAGGAGTCAGTGGTTGATCCACTACCACTAACAAATTGACATTTTTGATGTTTGGTGAATGTCTTCGCAAACTTTGGATGAATTAGCATGGCATTTTGTTTATGGTGCTGAGCAGATGAATCTCAGGTTCACATTGGCTTTGAGTAAGAAAGCCTTAATAGCTAGGGAGGGTTTGTCATGACATTTGAGACACAACCTCAGCACTTTTCATCTAGCGCAGTTTCTAAATACTTTGGTTAAATATTTGCAAAGATAACGACAGTCCCATCTCTGCTATGGTTTGTGTTTGGCACATTTTAGCATGCTAACATGCAACACTAAGATGGTGAGCATGGTAAACATTATACTTGCCTAATATCAGCATGTTACCTCTGTCATTGTGGAGTTATTAGTGACATTAATCCTCATACACCATCTTTTGTGTTCTGTAACTAGCAGTTTCCAACATATGAAGAAACAGAAGGCTCTGGTACAGATCTGGAATATGTCAATTCTGATGGTAAGATTAAGACTGTGTGTGTGTGTGTGTGTGTGTGTGTGTGTGTGTGTGTGTCGTGTGTGTGTGTGTGTGTGTGTGTGTGTGTGTGTGTGTGTGTGTGTATGCGTGGGTGGGTGCATGTGTGTGAGAAGAAGGGAAAGAAACTCTTAAATGCTGTTAGAGCTGAAAATCCCCTCTGCTTCATTGGGTTTTAACAGGAAGTCATGTCATCATAATAACTGAGGCTCAATAATGAAACAACCCACAGGAAAGATGGCACAATATAAATATAACACACACACACACACACACACACACACACACATACACACACACACACATTCAGTCACACCTAATATATACTTTGCTGGGTGTAATTCAGGTGCATTAGTTTCCCTTACAGTTTTTCCTCCTCTTTAGCTACACCAGTTTCTGATGCGTTGATCCCAGTGCTGCATCACATCCTGTGGATTTCTGGCTCATTCGCTCTCTTGTCAGTCGTCTTCACTGTCTACATGTTCAGGTACTGAGATGTCTAATGTGCATTTGGTCATGTTTTTGTATCAGAGATTTTTTTAACAAAGTCTCTAAAAATGCTTTATTACTAAAACCCTGTTTTTAACATTACATATATAATGGACAGTGAATCAGCATCAGTACATTATTTGAAGAGTCCACTTTAAGTATGGAAACTTTTTCATTTAAAAGTCCTGTTGTTCATTTCAGACACAAAGAAAGATTCATGTCTAAACTCCACCGACTGAATGTGAAGTGTTGTGGCTCATCTCAGCCTCCACCCCCAACCCCAACAGCTCCAGAAGGGCAGGCTTTGATGACCTTTGCCCCTCTGCGTTACAAAGAACCCAGACTGAGTGAAGGGGAAGAAGAAAATGAGGAAGAACATAGGGTGAACGAGACGATAGAATCCATGCACTTCAACAACACAAGTTATTTTCTTATCCAGAGGGAGTGATGATTATTTTTTTTTATCACAGATAACAAAAGAATAATGGACCTAGGATGTTTATGTTGGTCCTATGATTCTCAGTTTGCAGTAAACTCAGGAACAGCTTGTACATTTTGTCTCTTATCTCTATTTCATGCCTAAAATACCTCTAAAATAACTTTTTTGTTGTGTTGTGAAACAAGCAGCCTTTAAGCTACTCTAATCTGTCTATTCTCTTTTAAAGTGTGATGGTAATTTGTAGGCCTAATTATGGGCCTGTGTTTAGCATAACATCTTCTTTTCTGGTTGTATATATTTTTGCACATGGACAATGTTAAAGATGTGTTAAGAGAGTATTTCTAATTTGTTTTGTTTGTTTTATGCTTATATGTTGCATAAGCTAAAATTATTCTTTCTTTAAATCTAATTATCACTTAGTAAAACTGGGGAAAATGCCACATAGTACCACAGCTACTATTGTATTTTCCTGTTTTTGTAATATGAACAGATAAGTCAAAAGGGTGCAGGGTGAATTAAAGTAATGTGGAACATGACATTATTTGACAATTGGAACCTCAGCATGATATTTGTTATGAAGCAAATACATCATTTTCCAAATCCAGTTCCACTCTGAAGTCACCAAAGTGGTTTAGAGTCATATCATAAACGATATTGCAGATATCAAACTCTGAGAAGAAATGGTGATAATAAAAGGGTAATTGTCCCGGATTATGTGCCCTTTTCCTTGATTTTGTGATGTCATACAGGAGCTCCCTTCAAATCAGATCAGAAGAGAGGCTCATGAATATTTATGAGACAGACAAAACACAACCTTTACTTTCTGGACCTGCAACAAGGCCCCTGAGGGAGTACAGTAAAATTATTGATATGTTTATACTTTAAATTGCAAATATATCATGTTATTGGTTTCAAATCGTCAAAAAATTGCAGACATGGGGACCTTTAAGTTTATTTACAAGCAAAACCGCTTTGAACTTACAGTATTATCCGGTCGTATGTCGCCACCCTGCGGCCGCAGTTGTTAATGCTTTAACAACTATTAAGGTCGTTTCTATAGCAACAGTTGTCAGCAGCAGATGACGCTTCTCGTGCTTGTTAATTAGCTGAATATTGTAATATTGAAGGCTGCACTGTACTATACACATACATGTAAGGTGCAGGTATCTACAGAGAGATAATTAGACGGACATTTTTGGGAAACGATGGCTGAAAAAGGCGATTTGGCGAAACTGGACGTCGGCGTGCTGAGCGCTGAGCAGCAAGAGAAGCTGCGACAGTTCAAGGTAATAGATTATAGGCAGTAGATTAATTACAGGATTCTTACAATGCTGTTTTTTAATTAAATGTTTCAATGTAATTCTCTTCTACTCCCAGATCAAGACGAGAATCGACAACGAGAAGTATTTGAGATCGCATCCGGAAGTAGAGGTGCTGATAGGCGACTTTCTGAGGTTAGCTGAAAGGAGCAGAGGGCTTTTATTTTGAAAAATGTGGTAAATCACACCTATAACCTATAGGGATAATATCAAGTAAGAAAAGATAAAAAGATATTATTTTTAGCAGAATTAACCTGCAGCCATTGTTCTTATTTGTTGCTCACATTTCATTTGTATGTATGAATACAACATATTATATTTTACATTATGGTTAATGTTGAATGAAACAGGCCTTCGTCAATCTGACAACATACAATAGCTCCTCATACATACATTAATTTTTCTCAATAATCCACAATGATCCTCAGTTTAGTTATTAATTTATGTACTTATTTAAAATGTATATTTACATTTACATATTATATTTACATTTTAAAATGTATGGTTTCTTTTAAATAGCACATAATTAATAGCTTTATAATAATAGCTATAATGCTATAAAGCTATAATGAATAGCTTTTTTTAATGTTATTCTTTTCACAAAAAACATTCTCAAAACAGATACTGGACACTTTGTGGATGTATTGAATTATGCCTGAATTTCAATAAAAGTATGATGAAATAAATAAAATAAAAATCCTCAAATGGTAGTTGTTTATTCTCACATCCCTGTCCTCCACTCACAGAGATGTGCTTCTGAAAAGGCCTGGTAACATTTGTGAATTTGCTGCGGGTGAGTTCTACACACACACACACACACCTACACCTACACACACACACACACACACACACACACACACACACACACACACACACACACACACACACACACACACACACACACACACAGTGAATCATTTCATGTTTTGTTTGATGTATATTTTATATATATTTTTGTCAATATACTGTATAATGTAGTTTCATCATGATGCATCATTGACAGAAAAATACAACATGAAGTCTTATCTTTTAAATGGATCAAAACCATATTGTACACTTTTTCTGAGTTTTATATATTTGAACATATATTTTTTATATTATCAAAAATAATCTCAATATAATTTTGCATCACCACTCTCAAGCTTCCCTTTGGGGCTCTAAAAGAACTGATTGGGATAATGGGCCATTATGGGATGTTTGAATGCACATGCATCATTTAACTTGTGTTAACTTGTGTCAATGGTATCTCTTTCAGATCACTTCACCAACCCAAACCTTCATGTGGTTATTGGCTCCAAAATGAAGGGAAACAGTGACATTGAGTGAAACACACACAGTTGTTGTGGTTCCACATGTTCCTCCTGAGCAACATGTGCAGATTCTATTTTAGAAACATTGAAGATGTTGATGAGTTTCTGTTAGTGTGTGAGTTATAGGACGAGCGTTCTAGTCAGCTTGTTATCAGACATATGCAGGAAGCTGGCTGTAAGGGAAGATGGGAACGACCATTGCTAATGAATGTAATTAGAGTTTAATGAGAAGATGATGTCTTAAGGGTATTACACTGTGCTGTTTGTCACATCATCAACATGATTCTGTAATGAACCAAATGTATTGTAACAAATGGACTCACTGTGGTCTGTTTTGATCCGGATAGGGTCAGTGTCCTCTCAAATAGATCACTAGATTTATATTTAAACTGCAGTTTATTCTTTGCTTTCTCCTTTTTCTATGTACACTGTCAGTTATTGTTAGATATACATTTGTGTGGAAAATAAACAATTCTAAATCATAAAATGATTAGATTTATTAATGAAATATACTTTTAACAATCGTTTGTTAACAAGAAACCTTGTTTTTATCTATTCAACAATTTTCAGGATTGCATTTAATAGAAGGCAGTTTACAGAATAACTCCATCTTTGAGAGCTGCTGGTTGAACCCATCCTGATCATAAGTGGTCCAATCAAAGTCTGCTGACAGTTTACCGAGCCAATCAGGGACTGTGTTGTCTCTTATAAAACAGTAATAGTTGCTGTGGAAGTGAAAGAAGAGTAAACACAGCAATGAGTTTACTTAATGCAGAAAAATAAAAGTACACTACATTAAATTTACTAAAATGGCTAATAACTACAAAGGATTTCATATTGTTGACATAACTGTGCTTGACAAGTAACGGGTGATTTGATTAGTTTATGGTTTCTATGGTGGGTAAGATAATACAAATCTAGACTGAACCATAAATGTTCATGGTAAGTAGCCTGGTATGACTAATATAACTAAACCCATTTTACCTGATGAGATGGAACATTTTACCTAAAACCGCTCATGCAAAAAAAGTGGCACAGAGGATATTTAGAGATTTATAGGACCTAAGTAATTATATTTTATCGCATAATTCCAACACAAAAGGATCAGAAACAGTCATTATTAATCATAAATATACATGGTGAACAGATTCATAAATCATTGCCAGTTTACCATTAGAATACTGCAAGCAGTGAAGACTTTAAACTGTATTAAATTTAGCCTCACAGAAAGAGGAGGAGAGGATAAATGAAAGAACATTAGAAAATTTAGCATCAGGGTCAGTGACAAAACCGTCCTGTGGTGATACCCTAAAAACTTGGTACTAGATAGTTAAACTCTCTTAAAAAGTAAAAAAAAAAAAAAAAAAAAAAAAACCACATACTATCAACATGTTTTATATTCAATGTATATTAAATATTTAAAATTAATCATTCTTTTTGGTCGCACCATTTGGCATTTCATGTCAAAATATTGCACAAAATCGTGGGTTTTGTAAAAAAAAAAAAAAAAAAAGCAAAAGCAAATGAAGCATATTGATTTTTAAATAACAAGAAACCAACATGACACACAATGTACTTTTATGGAGACCCGATGAATGCTTCTTAAAACCATATTTTTGACTTTCTCATCTAAAACATTATTTGTCACTGACCCATCAACTCATACATTTTTGAAATATATCCTTTACTGTAGGGGTTGAGACTACGCATTTTATAGGTTGGACCTGATTCAGAGGGGAAGGATATGATGAGAATAACAAAGCTACAGACTTGAAAGTAGTGAAAATAATGTTTTTTTGACACTGTGTCTTCACACAATGAGACAATGGAACTGATCATTTGAGTAAAATTAAATTGCTTCCTAAATTGAGTCCAGATCACTGGGTTGAGACTGTAATTCCTCAAGGTGACAGGGAGCATAATCAATAACAATTTACTGAGAGTTTGATTCAGCAACTTGATTGGTTGAAGGAGGTTGTCTGTCAAAGCAAGTAGTCCCGCCCACTGAAATAATTTTTCTAGGAATGCGAGCTAACGTGACCAGGGTGGTTTTAACCAGCAATCTCCATAGAAAGATAATGAGACAATGAGATAATAAGATAATCAACTTATTATTCACAAAACCATCTTAGCCTGAACAAACCAACAGAAGCTTTATGTCTTTTGATATTTCTTTTATTTTGTGAGTGCTGATTAAAAATTAGATAAAATGTAAATTACTGTATCTAACAACAAATTAAACCAAGGTAGGCCATAATATTAAAAAGGGCAATAATGTTAGCATTCAACATATCAAATGTCATTCTGATGATGGTGTTTCATCAAGTCACCTGTGATAGGTCAAGCCAGCCTGTACAGAGGCTGCAGCAGGGCAGGAAGAGCTATAGTGGGGAAATTAAATTATCAATTTAGTGCTTACTTACAAAAAACATATTTTCACCTTTTCACATGCCTGTTTGTCAAGTCAAATTAATTTGTACAGCCCAAAATCACAAATTACAGAATTGGCTTAATGGAGGTTATCAACTTATCCATCGCTCCGTTTTCATGTAAGACAAAACCTATTGTATAACTCAAGCACACACACACACACACCCACACACACACACCCACACACACACACCCACATACACCCACACACACACACACACACATATTTTAATGCCATGCACCTGACTGATTTGATTCAGTTGAGGACAGGTAACCACACTGCTCACATCACACTGGAGAGAAAAGCATAAAGCACATTATTGCTTTGTCTACATCAATCCTCAATCTACCAGAAAGGAGACGCACACCTCGTAAGTAATAACTGACTTGTACATAATTTTATATATATATATATATATATATATATATATATATATATATATATATATATATATATATATATATATATATATATTTATAGCATTAATAAAACTTCATTTCATTTCTAATGCACGGTCTAATGCACGTGTATTCTTTAAATATTTTTTTATATTTTTAGTTTCACTGCTTTAATCAATAGTTCAATGAAGTCATTTTACTAAATTATATAATCAGAAAAAAATTAAAAAATAATTAAAAAAAATAACATTAAAATCTTTATCTTAGTCTGGTTTTACAAGAAGAGATAAGCAGTGTTGCAACAATGTGTTATTTAAAGTGTTACTTATTATATTAATTATCAGGTTGTTATGATTGACAAATTTGAATGAGAAGCAAAATCAATGCAAAGGAAATTAAACCAACATGTAAATAAATATGCGACGCAATGAGGAATAAAAAGACGTTTGTGTAGAAGTGATGGAGGGAGAGCAGAGACAAAATGTTGTTCCCCAGAGCTGTACATGATGTACATTATAGAAGCTGTTTTTCACAGCATGTTATCCTCCAAAGTCCACAGAGTCTCCCATAGGATGAGTAACAAAGATGGTAACCAGGGAAGAACAACAAATCCTCAGAGGAGGAAGCATGTCAGAAAACTAGGTGGCTCGCATGGAGACGGATTCCATAACAACCAGAGAATTTATAACACCCTATTGAGAATTACTGCTTTTCTGGAAAGAAAATGTAATGAAGACATAGATCTTTACACGTATTGATATTAATAAAAACTTTGAATTTTGTCATCATATTCAAACAAGCAGATGAGCCATTTCACCATGGCTCCAAGAGGAAGAAGATTTTTCTTTCTCCTCATTGTGGCCTGTGCAGTTTTAGGTAAGAAGCATGGTCATCACAGGCTTTTGAAATCACTTAATAATAAAGAAATAAATGTATTAAGAATTATTCATTACTGTTGTATCTGCCCAGATAGGACAACTGGATATAAACCTGACTTCAAGGAAATGACCAAGAAACTGGTATGTAATATCCTGAGTACTTTATTTAGAAGGGGATGTCATCTTAACGTGATATGTACATTTTTTTAAATTTTATTTTATGGAATACACATTTTAAAGTCACATTTGTCTCTGTGTTAAAAAAGAAAAGTTTTCCTTCCTGATGTGGTGTTGTTAATATATGCAGCAAAGGGTTAGTATATGCAGACACTCATGGGATCGCAGCATTAGTTTTAAATGCCATGGAAATCACATATTTCTATTTATGGCCATCAAGTTATTGAAAATGCTGGAAGATCCTCAAAAATGTTGGGTTTTATCTTTAAATTATATGTATCTAATGATGAAATGTGTTTGTTTGTTTTTTCCATCAGATGATGAAGTGCCAGAACCAGGGTAAGTCGACTCACAACACACCTTTTTATATGTTTTATTAAAATATTTAATTTTATGTTTAATTTACAAATACTCACAAACACTAATGTTTGCACACATTATGTCCAGTGTCCTCTGTAACATGAGTCATAGGATAAACATAGGAAATACACAGACCAGATCTAATGTGTTTGAACTTTGCAATATAATAGTGAGAGCTGCTATGTTACAGGATACCCCATGCCTAAGATGAGGCTGCTGCATTCTATCTTCAACAACAGGTAATTTAATAGGACCAATGATTTACTGAATAGGCAAGGACATGTTTTTTTTTTTTGCACCAAGCTGAGACATGTGATTATAGAGGCTAAATATTGTGTCTGTGCCAATATCTCTTGATCAGGATAACACAAAACATGGTATCTAAAATCCTTTCTGCCAACTCTTGTTTTCGGTCTCATTTCTCTTTCAGCAACCTGCCGATGGAGGACCGAAATTCTGGCCAATCCGACACCCTCCAATCTGCCTTTCTCAACACCATGGATTCAGTTGCTACCACGGAAACAGAGGAAGACACAATCAGCCGTGTCCCCTTCCTTAACCCAGATAAAATGGTACGAGAACACGTCGCATCCCAGCACTTCAACCACATTCACAACAGTCATTCAAAGATCAATGTTTGAACCATTTTTTTGCATTTTGTATATTTATTATATAAGGAGGCAAGTTAACTATTGATTAAAGTCATTATGAGTCATTTTATTCTGACTTTTTGGTTGATTGTCTCTTCTCTGTCTTTTTTTAGAAAAACAAGAGGTGGAATTGCACCCATCTTTCAACCATGATCAAGCTGATGAGAAACTCCTCTGTCAGTACAATAATGTCAAGATCTTTAAAATAGAATATAATCCATTAATTAATTATGCTGATCATATTTGGCATTTTTGTTGTTCCCTCAGGGGTCATCTGCATGTTACCTGCAAGCATTCTTGGCTCCTCTGTCCTGGGCGACTTTGACTTCCCAGGGTGAAAACACCATGGACTCGGATGACTATGACACACTGTTGTCGGCTGCCAAACCTGCACTGCTCAGTATGCCTCCTAAAAGAATAACCCTTCCTAACAGAGTAAAAGGACAAAAGATGAAAAAAATGTGAGTATGGTTGCACAATTGTTTTTCTGTCACCATCTTTCATCAACTGTACTTTTTAACAGTGTGAAATGACTGATCTTTCCAGGATGAAGCTGCTGCAGGGAGTATATGATCCCATATCCCAGGATCAGAGGATTCAAGTGGTAAACTGGGCAAAAGAGCAGATCACTGAGAACTACTTCAACTGTTCTCTTTGGCCTTCGACCCACTCAAGATTAAGTAAGAAATGAGATAAGCCCATCAAGTTAGAAACCTGAAAAAACAACCTACAGAAGAATAGTCACTGACATATTCACTAATCACTTTTAATGAGATAATCATATCAAGAAGAGGAAGTGCTGAAGAGAACAATGGGAGGATGCATTTACCACAGAAGAACAGCACCTGTTGGCTTGTGGTGCACATATATGCAAACCACAGTGTCTATGATGACATTAGACATACACTCAGACACTGTGGCTTGCAAATAGACGCCGATCTGGACACAAATCATTAGATTTTAATCCAGGAAATGCAAATCACAACACAAGTCAACTGCTGTAGGAAGGTGATATTTGAAAAGGGTTGATGCCTTGCATGCTGCCTCTTTTATGTGTCAGTGTAAAGGTATATTAACCCGTTTAAGCCCAGACTTTTTCAAAGATTTCATGCATATAATTATATCAGTTGAGTCACTAACAATCATGTTATACACCTATTTTTTTTACATGTTGTACAGAAAATATAATTTTAATGGCTATTATAGTTACAATTTGCATAAATACGCCCATAAACAAATCTCATTTATCCCATGTACAAAATTCTTTTTTGGGGGACTATTCTACAGACTTGAATGAAGGGTTGGAAATCAGAATATTCTAAATAAATCATCTCTTTCTGGGAAGGTTTGTCTTTGCCATGTTCTCAGGAAGTCAGAAAGGAGCAGGAATCTGTTGAAGTCATATGAGAGAAAGCAGATGGAAACTTAATTTTTTTTGATTAAAACATAACAAATGATCTAATATGTCATAAAAAAGCTGTATGAGTAACATTTTATTTTTATTTTATTTTATGTATAAAATGACAGTCCTAGACTTAAAGGCTCATAGGCTTCAATGGGTTAAGACAGATACATAAAAATGTAGCTTGTAAAGTTTTGGGTGGGTTTGTGACTTGTAACAGCCTCTTTTATATCACAGTGCTGATGGACCCCTGCAAACCTTCACTGAAATGGCTGAACATGGAGGCGTTGATCATGATGGGGCCTTACCTCTCCCATCTAGCAGCAAGCGACATTGATTCATCTCCTAAAGAAAAGGTCAGGGGTTATTTAAAGTTGTCTGAAGAAACTAGAAATAGCAAGATATTAACGAGTTGCTCTATTGGTTTGTTTTCTTCACGTTCTCTTCTAGCTGTGTGATTTTTTCCACTCAGCTGGGTTCACCTTGAGTCAAGTGACACAAATGAACCCGAGCCTGGGCAGGAAGTTTCTGAAAAAGGTTCAAGCCTGCTACGGTGAACAGGAGTTTGCACAGAATGTGGACAAGTATGTATCCATGCATATGTGTGTATATTAGTGCATTAAAACAGTGTGGATGAGTGGTTCACAGCATTGGTGACTAAAGG
Source organism: Lepturacanthus savala (assembly GCA_030544235.1). NCBI lineage: Eukaryota > Metazoa > Chordata > Actinopteri > Scombriformes > Trichiuridae > Lepturacanthus > Lepturacanthus savala. The sequence goes on from CM060467.1 coordinate 29,463,827, forward strand.
TCTATGGCCTTAAATTAAAACATCTATCATCTTTGTTACAGATGCTGATTATAAAATTATGTTTTTCAGGCTTTATAGGCAAAGCAGTTATTTATTCTTAACAGTAATGCTAACACACTCACATGCAAGTTGATGTGAAACAGATATAATGCTAGCCATGTTCACTATCAGTCTACTAGCGTGTTAGCTTATTATTTTCAAACATAAATTATGGCTTTACATTTGATTGTTCAGATGTTGGTAATGCCATAAGGTTTACACATTTTTATTTACAGAAAACAAGGTGTCAGACAAATTGAAATGTGGGTCTGATGATGGTAATTGATGAAACATTAAGTAGGATTTATCCACTGAGGACCATCAATTAGTATACATAATTTCATAGCAATCTATCCAATATTTGGTGGGAGATTTCAGATTTTGGACCAAAGTGGTGGACTGACAAATACCTTTAGCCAATATTTTTTATAAAAGACATTAGGAAAGTATATCAAGTCATTTTGAAGTCCTAGTTGTGTAATATAGATAAATAGAACCAATATGCTTCAATTTAGAGTTCTTTAGATTAACCACCACATTCTATCCTCAGGCTCGGGCCACTGGTTTGTTATTATGACAAAGCTCCAGACTTGACTCCTGATCTTAGCCGGAAACTCCTCTCTCAGATTGCGGAATGCCACAATCCTGGAATCACAAAGGTGAGGGATTCACTTATGTTTCCCAAGGCCAGATATAAAGTGAATTCATTTCATCAATCTCAGAAATTGATTGCTGTTTGTCCGTTTACCTCCTCCCGACTCAAGCTGAGGAAGCACCTTCTTCAGTCCGTGATGTCAAATTCCAGCAGTGCCAATGCTTCAGCACTATGTGAGCTGGGCAGCAGCGTTGCCTTGTTGTCTCCTGAACAACTGTCCATGATCCCTGGCACCCATCTCAAAGAAGTTCTCAAAACCCTGGGACCCAAAGTCAAATGGACAAAGGCCCAGCTGCGCACTCTGATTATGAAACGGCTCGGCAATAAAAAGGTGAGTCCTTAGTCTTGGTTGTCCTGGTTGTCTTGTCTTTCTCATGCTCTCCCTCTCACGTTCTACTGATCTTATACTGCTTTGTCGTAGTGTCAAAATGTGTCATACGAGGAGCTGAAGGAACTTCAGTCAGTAATGAAAGGTGTACCAAGCTGTACGCTCAGGCTTGTCAAAGCCCAGGAGATTCTCAGTGATACAGAAGGTCTGGAGAGCATCTCCAAGCGGATGAGGAAGGCACAGTTGAAGGCCATGCTGCAGAGGGTGAGTAAGGAAAGCAAACAAACTATGTTCTTGATTGTGATTGCTACTGTCATTCAGCGAAGACTGAAAGAAGTCAGGAGTGGAAAAATATATTGAAGATGAAGGGAATGGTAAATTGTTATCTGTGATATCTTGCATTTTTAATATACAGTGATATGAAAAAGTGGTTCTGTCCTTCATGACTTCTTATTTTTTTACATGTTTGTCACACTAAAATGTTTCAGATCTTCAAACAAATTATAGTCAAAGACAACACAAGTAAATAAAAAAATGCAGTTTCTAAATTAGTGTTTTTATTATTAAGGGAATAACTGAAGAAGTGATTGCAACCAAGAAATCACTTAAACAAAGTGAAATAGACCAAAAGATGCTCAAAAACTAGACATCAAGACAATCTAAAGAAATTCAGGAACAAATGAGAAACAAAGTAATTGAGATCTATCAGTCTGAATAAGGTTATAAAGCCATTTCTAAAGCTTTGGACTCCAGCGAACCACAGTGACAACAGCAATGACTCATCCAGTTAACAAAAGACCCCACAACAACATCCAAAGAACTGCAGGTCTCACTTGCCTCAGTTAAGGTCAGAGGTCATGACTCCACCATAAGAAAGAAACTTGGCGAAAATGGCTACATGGCAAAGTTCACAGACAAAAACCTTAATGATCCCCAAGATTGTTGATAAAATACTCTGTGGTCTGACAAACCCAAAGTTGAACTTTTTGGAAGGTGTGTGTCCCATTACCTCTCGTGAAAAGGTAAAGCTTCATTTCAGAAAAAGAACATCATTCCAAGAGTAAAGTCGTGGTGGTGGTAGTGTGATGGCCTGGGGCTGTTTTGCTACTTAAGGACCTGGAGGCTTGCTGTGATAAATGGATCCATGAATTCTGCTTCTACCAAAGGATATTTGAAGGAGAATGTCCAGCCATCTGTCCGTGACCTCAAGCTGAAACTACAACAGGAAAATGTTCCGAAACACAGCAGCAAGTCCACCTCTGAATCCTACTGAGATGCTGTGGCATGAGCTTTAAAAGGCAGTTCATGCTCCAAATGTGGCTAAAGTACAATTCTGCAAAGATGAGTGGTCAAAATTCCACCACAGCACTGTAAAAGACTCATTGACTCAAGTTATCACAAACATTTGGTTGCAGTTGCTGCTGCTAAGGCCTCAACCAGTTATTAGGTTCAGGGGGCAATCACTTTTTGTTTTTTTTTCTCTCTTAATAATGAAACCCTTCATTTAATACCTGCATTTGTGTTCACTTGTGTTTTCTTTGAACAATATTGGACAACAAATGTGACAAATATTTAACCATATATATATTATATATGCATATTCAAATTCAAAGTTTGATCTGAAACATTTTAATGGGACAAGCATGCAAAAATATAAGAAATTAGGAAGGGAGCAATCACTTTTTCACACTGCTGTACACTGAAAATATCATTTTAGAAGAAATGAATGTTTCCCCCCTAGCTGTGTGAGCATGTGCCACCTTCAGAGCTGGTGCAGAAGCTACCTGGTACTTTGCTTCGCAGCATTTCCCTGAGCCACCTGGACAAATCAAACATCTCCTCTTTGGACCAAGTGAAGGATAAAACCTGGAGTCGGCCCCAGGTAACCTCTCTATTCCCTGAATCATTCTCTGAAATATGCCAATATACTTGTTAGGGCTGCTACTAACAACTATATTGATCAAGATAGTTGGTCAATAATTTGATTATTGAAACAATTATTCAATTAGATGTTTGGTTCTTAAAATGGTGTAAAATGTGACATTTTCTTCTTAAAAATAACTCAAATCCATTAATCGATTATCAGAATAGTTGGCATTTAATATAATAGTTGGCAACTAATCAATTAGTTGTTGCTGTTCTAATTAATATATCACTATTTGTTTTAATGTAAAATATGTGTTTAATTCATTCAATTAATTTATTGACACACTAATTACACTAGTCTGAATCACAGAATCTTCCAGAAATTCATTAATTAATTGTTACTGTAGTTAATGAGCTGTAGAATTGGCGCCATGATTCACCTTTTTGTTTTGGTTTCCTTAGGCTGCGTTCTTGGCAAAAAAAATACACAATCTAAAGCGACTTCGTTATAGGTAAGACACAGCAATAGCCATCACTTCCAGAAATACAATGCAATAGCCTCACAGTAAAAACACCACTGCATTTATATAGAAAAAGCATGTATATATTCTACCATCGCTTTATATTTTTACATTAAAAATCTTATTGGACAGGAGGCTGCATTCGATCCTTCAGGGCCTTACCTGTAAGATGATTGACAAAGTTGCTGCCAGTGACACAAAGGACTTGGCTCAGGCCATAGAAGAGACGCCACAGTGGCTTTCCAAAGTGCAAGTATGTCTACACTAACACACACACAGATTAACCTTTAAATAAATGTGAACACATGCACTTCATTTATAGCAAATGTAATGTTTTCAGACAGGATGTGCAGCCCGAAAGCTTTTCACAACCTTGGATTTAAAGAGACCTGATTATTTCAAAACCATCACAGCGGAGGAGCTGAGTGAGATTCCCACATCCTTGCTTCTTTATATGCGGTAAGAAAACACGCTATTGTCTATCTCTTTCAATTAAAAAGAATTCTTAATTTTTTTTAAAAAAAAAGGTCTCCTTCTCCTTGTCTGTCTCAGCCCTTCAACAGTGAAGGATTTGCCCGACTCCGTGTGTCCAGTCTTCCTCGACAAGATGGAAGTGGCCGACCTGAGCTTGATGCCTCGTCACAGCCCGTCACGGCCCGCCCTCCTCCAGAGAGCTCTGCTCTGCCTGGACAATGTAAGAAAAAAGGACATGAAGTAGCAAGTAGCATCTGGATTAATGCTTTACTAATTATTTATTAAGAATTTTCCTTTAAATTAGCCTATTTATATATGGTAATATCAGGTAAATTAGGCCACTTTTTAGTAAGTCACTTGGGACAACAACACAACACCAAATATGCTTTTTCCATGTATATTTATTACTAATTTTGTCTTTCAATTATTTGATAAAATATAATTATTTAGCCCCTATAAATCTTGAAATATCCACTACACCAATTTATTTTGCATGAGTGGTATGAGGTAAAATGGTTTTAGTTAGATTTGTCATACCAGGCTACTTACTATGCACATTTCTGTTTCAGTCTAGATTTGAAGTATTATCTCACCATCATAGAAACCACAAACTAATCAAATCACCATAGAAACCACAAACTAATCAAATCACCATAGAAACCACAAACTAATCAAATCACCTGTTACTTGTCAACCACAGTTATGTCAACAGTTTGAAATCCTTTGTAGTCATTGGCTCTAATTTCCAGAGGGGCTGGGACACCTAAACCTTAAATGGCTGATTTTACCTGATATCACCCTGCCTATAATTGACAACCATCTTACATTTTATGTGAACTGTGTATTTGTAGGAGACAGATTTCTCCAGACTGATCATGGAAGATGTTTCCAGACTCGGACCGCTACTGTGTGAGCTTCAACCTTCCAAACTGCGCCTCATGGCCGCTGATGTCCTCAAATTCAGCCTGGAGGCCATGGCTTCCTGCCATCACATTCCTCAGCAGCACAGGGCCGCACTGATTCAGCTGGTCAACCAGACGTTTGGGTGGGACATGCTATCTGTAGTGTAGGCGCTGCATTTACCGCAGAGAAAGTAAAATAAAAAAAAAAATCTTGTTTTTTTTAACCACTTTCTGCAGGGATCCGTCTGATTGGTCGGCTGAGACAATGGAATCAGTTGGTCCTCTCCTGCTTTTGGATGATGACGCCACATCTACTTTGCCCAACAAGGTGCATACTTTTTGTATTTCATTACCTTCTCTGGACAGTGATGCCAGAAACCAGAAAATAATCAGAGAAGAGAAGCTGGAACCAGAGAATTTTCTTCTTAAAAATGAGTCAAATTGATTAATCGATTGTCAAAATAGTTGGTCATTAATGTACTAGATAACAACTAATCAAACAACCAATTGTCTAAACTTGATGAAGGTTATTTAAATGCTGAGCGACAGCAAAAATAAATCCTAATTTCTGGGGGAAGACAACTCATTTTGATAGAGCAGCTCCTCAACAGAGACATAAACAGTCTCTATGTTCTAGAGTAAACCAGCCGCCTATAGTGAGGACCACAAACACTAAAAATGGACCTTGGACTTATTATCTGGACTTTTGAAATGCATGACACATAATGCAAAACATTGACTTTTTCAATGGTCATCTTTACCTTTTAATTTATTGTTTGAATTACTGTATATGATACAAACACATGTATAAAAATACACTAAAATGCGTAAAATCTACAAGCTGTTGTGTTTTTGTTGTTAAAAGATTACATTACTGATATTACAGTACTGTATGATTTTCACACTTTTCTAGCTTGTTAAAAAAAATTGAAAAAAGTCAAACTCTCTCAAATTTTAGGGGTGCTGGGATTCAGTTCAGAGGTGCTTCAGCATCCCCAATGTGGGCTAGAAGTGTTTATGATGAAGTACATGGGTCTGGAATAGAAATATCAATAAATCATGGCTGTGTTTTCATGATACTTTTTGTTGATTTTTCCTCCTGTGTCTCTTAGCCCTGGATGAAGGACGTCCTGTACTTCCTGAAGCCGCGCATGTCCCATGTATCAGATGCTCTGAAAAAGAAATTCTTTGATCTCACCACAGCCACCAGCACCACCACCACTACGTCAAACAGAACATGTAAAAAACTTAAGATTAAAGGGGCTATGTGTAACATTTGTGAATTAATTTACATGTCATAATCCTTTTTGATTGCGATGTGCAACAAAACTTTAACAAATGGGACAATAGCAACCTGTGGAATGATTTTATGTGAAGAGCTTGGTACAAAACACAAAGTCGCTGTTATGAGCAGTGATAGGACTAACAGCATTCAAATTAATGGAGTTTTTTTTTAGTAACAAATAATCTAATTGATTACTCTTCCTATCATTATCACACTCTTACTGTTTCTGCCAAAAATGGATTGATATATCATATATATGAATATATGTGATATATCAAATATAATGCAATTTAAAAAAGGACAGAGAAAAACATCCTGAACGTACACTTTTCTTTCAACCAATACCTGATTATTTCCTGGAGACCTTAGAATAAAAGCATTTCCTTTTTGCAACTGAAGGGATAGCTCAGGATTTTTGACATGAATCTGTATAGCATCCCTATCATCAGTGTCGTACACTCACACTGACTTACCCCCGACAGTGTCCTGTGAGTCGAGTTCTGGTCCGGTTCTGGTCAAAGTGAAAGTAGTCCGGCAGGTTTCCCAGGACACTAAAATAAAACGTCTTCTAAAATTCTTCTCAAAACAGCATGTGTCCAAAAGATTGATTTATTTGCAATACAAAACCAATATCCATGAAAAGTTCACACCTCGTAATCACTTGTCCCTACTTTCTCTCAATTACTATCAGTGACTGACTGCTGCACTAGTCAACACAACTTTTTTCAGTTGTTCAGCAGTGTTCGCGTGTTGATATCAGCATCGCTATAGCAGCCCACAGTGATACAAAGGGAGATAAAGTAGGGCCAAGATATTACAAGGTGTGACTTTTTCATGTGTCAAAAGATCTCCAAAATCATATATTTGAGTTGAAAGGATATTAGACATTTTACATTACACGTGAAAAGCGTGAGTACGAGTGGAGTGCAAGCAATATATATAAAGTACAGACCAAAAGTTTGGACACACCTTCTAGTTAATGTGTTTTCTTTATTTTCATGACCATTTAAATTGTCGATTCTCACTGAAGGCATCAAAACTATGAATGAACACATGTTTATGGTGTTATGTACTGTTTACTGTTATGTAAAGTGAAATAACTCAAATCATGTTTTATATTGTAGTTTCTTCAAAATAGCCACCATTTGCTCTGATTACTGCTTTGCACACTCTTGGCATTCTATTGATGAGCTTCAAGAGGTATTCACCTGAAATGATTTTCACTTCATAGTTGTGCCTTATCAGGGTTAATTGGTAGAATTTCTTGCTTTATCAATCAGAGCAAAGGGTGGCTATTTTGAATAAACTAGAATATAAAACATGTTTTTAGTCTGTGTGCTATAAATGTGCTATAAGATGATATCTATGTGGCAACACAACAAACCAGTTTTACAATTCAACAAACACAGTCACTCATGGTGAATAAATGCATTGTGTAACTTAAAAAAAATCATTTGAATAATCCTGATTTCAATGTTAACCAAATGAATCATGATAATGATTTTTCCATAATCAAGCAGCCCGACCTGCAATAGTCTTATCTGCAATGCCCTGGAAACACACAACTCTGTTGTTCTGGGCATTGCTATTGAGTAGGAATTTGTCAAGGTTACACATAGCCCTTTAAGATTAGGATTAAACCATAATGTATGTGCTGTTAATTTATAAGCATTTATTTTCCTGTGGAAGTCTATGATTGTTGAGTATATTCCTGTTTGTGTGCCTATCAGCCAGCAGCAGCAGGAGCAGCAAACCTGTCAATACTGAAACCTACACTGTGGATATGATAGAAGAACTGGGACTGAACAACGTCTACTGGACGGCTCAACAGCTGAGCGGGATGTCATTGGACACCTTCGTTGCTACTGTAGAAATACTTGGGTCTGTTTCTGGCTACAACACAGAACAACTCGCTGTGCTGAATGAAAAAGCAACTGAGGTACAGTGAAAGGACCAGAGGTGTCAAATAACAAAGTACAAATACTTCATTACCTAACTTAAGTAAAAATGTTCAGTATTTATAGTCTACTGGAGTAAAAAAATATATTTACATAAAAAAACGTATGTTTTAAAAAATTTGCCATGTTGCAAAAACATGTGATCTGATTAGGAGAAAATATCTTGTTTTTGGTACAATGAATCCAATATTGAATAGGATTATCTTGAATTGTCTTATCCCATTGGCAAATAGTTTTGCTTCATTTCGAAAATTAATTCTTAATTATAGTTCATTTAATCTTTTCATTTACTTCATTATTATTATTAAAAAATAAGAGTACAAGTGAAGATTTTTAGATAAAAAGACAAAATTATTATATATATTGTTCCTCATTATATTTGCAATATACTAAGCTTTTGTCATTAATGGCAGTTTCCCCACATATATTACTTTTACTTTTATACTAAAACCAACACTTTTACCCAAGAAGAAGCTTGAGTTGATTCTATAACTTCTACAGGAGTCTTTTTAAACCATAGAATCTATACTTCTACCTGAGTAATGAATGTGAAGACTTTTGACACCTTTAAAAGGACTGATCCTGGATCTGTTCATTCAGGAAAACAGAGGACAACTCTGGTGCTGTGATACAGGATGAAAAGTCAATCTACCTTATTCTCTGTTGTTTTAACATTTCTGGTTAATTTCATTCTCTAATTTCTCTCCAACCTCCATATTTGAACTCAACCAAAAGGGGAATCATGATTTGTTTTTTAGGTGCCATGTACCAATGTTGAATGTTCACAATCATTTTATCAATATAGTCATCCCTGGGCATCTGATTTGAGCGTTTTGATTTGTTTTTGCAGGCCTTCGGTCCAGCGTCACAGATGAATGAGAGTGTTGTGACACAGATAGGATGCATAGCTCGGGGCTTCTCAGATTCAGAACTGGAGACCATCGCCTTCTCACTGGACACTTTGGAGGAAATTGCCCACTGTGGCTGGAATGACTCACAGGTTGAGTATAAAGCCATTCAATACGCAGATGACGTGCTCATGATATTCACTAACAATGATGACCCGTCTGGATAGATGCGGTCGGTGTGGAAGAGCATCGCTAAACACAGCAACATGACAGCTCAGCAGCTGGGAGCTGCAGAGATGGTAGCACTCAACTGCTTCATCTGTGGCCTGAGCTCCAGCGAGATCCAACAGCTCAACGTGGACGCCTTCAAGTTGGTGCACCGAGCTCTCAGCATTTTACTTGACTCGCTTCCACTTGTTATGTTCACAAATTCTTTATGTTTCCAATATATGTTGCATACATAGTTAATATTTAAAAGCAGGGGTGAGTTTAGGCTATTTTTAGGGGTGCTTCGGCACCACTGTGAATTAGCTTGGCACCCCCAAACTTCGTACTTTTTAAAATATTGTCTTAGGTCATCTTCTATACCTGCTTATTCCTCATTAGGGTCGCAGGGGTCTGCTGGAGCCTATCCCAGCGCATTACGGCGAGAGGCAGGGATACACCCCAGATAGTCACCAGCCAATAGTGGGGCACACAGACCATTTACTCACACATACAGGCAATTTAGAGTTGCCAATTAACCTCAGCATGTTTTTGGACTGTGGGAGGAAGCTGGAGTACCCGGTGAAAACCCACAGAGACACGGGGAGAATATGCAAACTCCACACAGAAAGGTCCCAGAACCAGGACCAAGGAGGTCTTGAACCTGTGACCTTCTTGCTGTGAGGCTGCAGCGCTAACCCCTGCACTACCGTGTAGCCCTAAAAATATTATATTATGTGAAAAACTTAGAAAAAGAGTGCAACTGTGCAATTATGTCTCTCTGCACCTGCACAATACTCTGCTGCCACTGGCCAATCTGGCAACCCTGTGTGTCTGGCAACCATGCTTCAAAATGAGGCTTGTGACCAGCTCACTTATCAGCTACATCTCTTCTGATTGGTTGGCATGATCACATGACTGCTTGCCACTACAATTGTGTGGGGTTCTACTTTTTGCTGCTAATAATTTCTGGATCTGCAATGGAGCAACCGACGCAGTCGAGACACCATCAAATGCAAGATTTCACTCAGAGTTTGTATTGGCTGCAACTAACAACTGTTTTAATAAGCAATCAATTATTGGATTGATTAATTGATTAGTTGTTTGGTTCACAAAGTTCACAACCCAAACCCATCCATTTACTGTTTTAGAAGACTAAAGAAATCAGAAAATGATTGGATTTAAGAAGCTGGAACCAGAGAATTTTCTTCTTAAAAGAGAGTCAAATTGATTAATCAATTATCAAAATAGTTGGTGATTAATTTAATAGTCGACAACCAATCAAATAATCGTCTAATTGTTGCAGTTCTAGTGACTAAACCTGATGAAAGTTATTTAAATGCTGAGCCACAGAAAAAAAGAAACAAATCTAATTTCTGGGGGAAGACAACTCATTTGGATAGAGCAGCTGAGCAGAACACGTTCACAGAAAAAACTTTTTCAATGGTCATCTCTACCTTTTAATTTACCTAAAATATCTTTTTTTATCCAGACCAATAGTCCACAATCTAACGATCATCAGTTTACTATTATAGAAGACTAAAGAAACCAGAAAATAATCAGATTTGTGTTGAGCTGGAACCAGAGATTTAATTTCTTCTTACAGGTGACTCAAATCAATTTATCAATTGTCAAATATTTGCTGATTAATTTAATAGTTTGCAACTAGTTGATTAATTGACTAATCGCTGCAGTTCTAGTGCATGGTATGATGGTGTGTGTATGTGTGTGTGTGTGTGTATAACAGGGACGCTGTTGGCTCAATGGATCATATTCATTGCTCCTTGGAGATATCGCAGCAGTTGAAAGGCCTTGCTGTGTCCGCCTTTGGAAAACCCAGCACCTGGGATGAAGCACGAGTGTCTGAGATGGGAAACATCATCGGTGAGATCATTTCCCTCCTCCATGTTCACTTCAGGAAACCAAACCCCATCATTGTTCCTTAACCCTCTATTGTATGAAATATTACCGAGACATGGTAAAAATGTTTTGAATGTTTGTGTCACTTAAAATAATAGATAAATACAAAAAATGTGTAAGAAAAAGTTGTAAACAGTGTTAGAATAGTTTCATGTAAGTCAATGGGACTCCATTGTTGAATTTTCCATATTTGCATATTATTGCCATATGGCAACAAATATTTTTTAGCATATAAGAAAAAACATCTAACATGAAAATTGAATTATATGTAAAATAATAAATAAATAAATAAATAAATAAAGTTGACCTACCCTAGATAGTGAGTTAATTTTTTTATTTGGTATTATTTGGTGAAAATTTTCCAAAATTCTGAATAAAAGACAACTTTTGGTCGTGAGACAGTGATGCTCACATGTCACATGTCCATGGCAAACAGGATATTCTGGTCATAAATTGTATGTCCTTCAAAAATAAAAGCCCCCTTTTCACACCTAACTGTAAAAAATGTATATCACAGCTTTTCAGAAATATGAGGATAAAGTAATTGTTACCATATGGCAACACTATTAAATAGAGGGTTTAAAAGGAACCGTTGGAGCGTCAACTTGAACAGAAACTTGTTTTAGTTTTAGTTTCTTTGTTGAGCATCCTGTACTGATCCAATGTTTCTGTGTCCCTCAGCAAGTTTAAATGCAACCGAGTTGGATTCTTTGGATCCGTCCGTGTTCTCATTCCTCAGCGGGACCTGCATCACACTCATTCCTCCACAAAACTTTGCTGTAAGTAACTTTTTCAAACTTTCTTCATCTTTCAATTGTGAGCAGAATCTGAGCAGGTTGTAGTCTCTGTGCCAACTTCTTTTTTTTTTTCCTGTCAGACACTCTCCGTTGCTCAACTGGAGGCTCTTGGACCTGACAACGCCGCCATGGTAACCAGCGAACAGCGAGCTGTTCTATCGGATGATGGAAAGGCTGCTCTTCAGAGAGCTTTGAGTGGTTCCAAACTGAGAAATGTATCAGAAAACACTGGGACGGTGACAAAACAGCCTGGGTCAAGTAAGAAGACACATACACACACATCCAAGTCATAGACATTAAATTCAACTGCGAGAATCGTGAAGTGGTTGATAAAAAGAGACGTTAGTGTTTGTTTTTGTCTATACTCTGACACTAATGTTGATGCTATTTAACCCTCTATTGCATAGTGTTTCCAAAAAGTTGTGATTTACAATCCATGTTTTTACAGCTAGCTATGAAAAGGGGGCTTTTATTTTGGAAGGACATATTTTGTTTATTTATGAGGTCACATGACCAGGGTATCCTGTTTGATCTTGGACATTTGACATGTGAGCATCACTGGAAATTTTAACCAAATAAAAAAATGATCTTAAAATTAATTCAAGGTTTAATCAAGTCAATTTTATTTGTATAGCCCAAAATCACAAATCACAGATTCGCGCCAATGTTCTTTACAGTTTGTACAACACAACATCCCCTTTCCTTAGAACCTGACATTGTACAAGGAAAAAATAAAAAAAAAAAAAAAACCTTCAACAGGGAAGACAAAATGTAAGAAACCTCAGGAAGAGAAACAGAGGAGCATAGCATGAAACAATCCTGAGACAAAGTTTACAACTTTTTATTACATTCCTTACATATATTTATTATTTCAGTCATTGCCTAAGTAATATTTTATGCAATAGAGGGTTAATGAGTACAGTTCTGATGTTTTTTGAATCTCCATAACCACATTTTGGTCTTATTTACAATCCCTGAAAATGTTTTTTCTCTATCATCTTCCTGTTATGAGTGTTCTCATTCCAACAGTTTGCATTGTTTCAAATTACAAAAACTATTTTCTTCTGTGCTTTCACTGACTTTAAGTGGACAGGGCTCTGTAAGGAAAAGCTGATGTCTGAGCACCAATCACAATTCAGCAGGTTTTTGAAGTATCATAAAAACATAATGTAAAGTTACCGTACCATAAACCATATGTTTTATAACAATGGATGGTGTAATGTGAGATGGTTAACTCTCAGACAGCAGGCAGCTATTAGACCCACAAAGTTAACAGGGAGAGAAAGTTATTTCCTTCAGTCGTCCTGCAGATCAAAACCAAACTACAGTTCAAACTAGGTTCATGCAGGAATCCTGACATTAATTTCAATACCTATTAGACTTTTTAAAGATAAATATTTTATCATCTCATCACCATTTCAACCATTTCATTTCAAGGGGGGGGGGGGGGTAGTTTTACTTTTGAGGAGTTAATGCTGAAAACACAATGATCTTATAACCCCAGAACTGTCGCATTTATATTCAAATACTCTTGTCTCTCTTTTCCAGGAGCTTCATCGCTGAATGTCGAGGGGATCTCAGCCTTCATGAAGCCGCTCCTCTTTCTCTTCACAGCTTTCCTGTTGCTGTAACAAGTTAAAATCAGCAGAAGCTTTAGTTTTAACCAAACATCTACATCCTGTTTCTAAAATATTATCATTATAGAGCACTTCAAGGTTCATCTTATATGTAATCACATGCTGTGAAGTAATGTTCTTCATAGATATAATTGAAGTGTGCATGTAGAAGTGTGACTCTTATATACAATATAATCAAACAAAATTACAGAAATGTGCTAGGATTCATTTTCTATCATCTGAATAGTTGTTCATATTTATTCTATATATATATATATATTTTAAGAAAGTATATTTTAATAGAATGAAGAGGAATATTTAATGTGTACTGTGATATTTTCCACTGTACTGAAAATGACATATTACAAATAAACTCAATAAAGATGATTAACTCAAGTATTGAAATGTTGCATCCCTGTTAAGATGGAGGAAAATCAAGTTCAAAATAAATGTTTTTATTAATCCTTTTTTAATAAACATTTGGTTAGAAATTATCTTGTCAATGCAAAAACATGAAATAGGACAATGTTTGTTAAAGCATTGGATAATCTCCTGAGGAAGTAAACACAAGCACACAGAAATCTACAGCACATTGAAGGTATTTCTTTAAAAAAAAAAAAAAACAACGCACATTAGCTCAGTCTGAGGATCATGTGATCAGAGATATTCTTCCAGCAAACCTACAACTCATCATTCATGAAAAGCTGAAAATGGTGCCAGTTCACAGAAAAAAAAACATGACATAGCACTCAAAACTGCCTAAAAGACTACAGTCATACATCTGATTCTATCCAGTTATACAGAATAATCATTTTAAGATGTAGCAGTGGCAAAGACTAAAGAAAAAAACACTGAACACATGATCATAAGGAATATACATTATTACACACATAATGATCTTTTATTTACAGTGATCTCATAAATCAGGATTTAGACAAACATGCCCCAAAAGCCTTAAATACATCAGTTTACTTCGTCACAAAGAAATAAATCTGATGTAAATACAGTACATTGAACTTAAAAACAAGTAGTAAACCTTCAACCCAATAACTAGAATCTGTCTACACTTCAGATTGTTGCTGATTATTTTCCACAGCACACTTTAGTTTTTCAGGTTGACTTCTTCCTTCTAGAAAGCTACTGGTCCATGTTTAATCCAGTAAAGTATGAAAAGAATGATGACAATCAATTGGGCAGTAACAACATGGTTTCAATGTAAGTATAGGAGGGAAAATATCTTATCTTACACACAACATAATGTGTTAGTCCAAAAGTCCTGATGAAGCTTGTATTGGGTTTGAATTTAACAAAATAAGTGAGTATCTTAACAAAAAAATAATTTTAAAAAATTCTCCGGAAAATCCTGTTATATACACACATACATGTATATTTGTCAATGACTGACTTTGACATTATAAATCATTCTAAAATGTTATTGTATGGTTTGGATAATGGCTGGCAATAAATTAGAAGTATACACACTGGATAGGCGATGAGCTGACAGACCCTAAACCCTGACAATGATTCCCTAAAAATGTGTTTTTCTTAAAAAAAAAAAAAAAAAAAGGAAAAAGGGACTGTCCAAAAAAACCTGGGTTTTCATTCAAGAGTCTCAGTAGGATCAAATCAAAAACAATCACATTCTGTCGCTGTCTTTCAACATTCATTGAAACAGCCATCGTAATCACAGTAGCATTTTTCAACATTCACAGTTCTCTACTGCACATCAGTATGTGGATGTGGTCACAGCAGCGAACTACACAGACCAACGGTCTACTGGCCAGGAAACAGCTCTAATCTCTTAGTATCATTGCTGAACACAGAAATGCAGCGTTAGATCCTGAGTGTCAGAAGGTTTAAGGCTCCTCTCGGCCGGTGAGAATCACATTTGTCTGTTTTACAATCTATACATGTAGAAACTTTATTCTAGCAAACTTTGGTTAAATTTGTGCATAGGTGAGCTGACCCACACTTTAAATAAGGCACTTTTTCATCACTACCCTTCCCCTCATCTGGCATCTTAGGTAGTTTTTCCTGCATTCCTCGCACTGATAAAAGCCATCCCATGAGTTCTGAAGTGAGTATTCAGATCTGCTGCTTTTTCAAAATGTTTGCCACACACCTTACAGGCCAATGCATCCTCCTCTTCCTTCCCCTGGGCCACAGGAAGCTGAGAGGAGGGCGATGCTGGTGCAGAACCATCTGGAAAACCCCTGTCGTCGTGGTTTCTGCTGTTAACTGGGGAGGACTCTGGGCGCACGCCCCCGGGGCCTTGCTGGCTCTCGATGTGCCTCACTTTGTGGGTAATGAAGCGATGCCGTGACAGGGAGGACGTGGACGTGAAGCAGGCGCCGCATTGAAGACACTGATGATCACCGGCCTCCGCCCCCGCTCGCCGGTGCTGGTTGATGTGATCCAGGAACGCTGCCTGGCCGTCCGTGGTGAAGCCACAAGGGGCGCAGCGGAACCCGGACTCAGGGAGAGAGTAAGGGGCACTGGAGGAGGAGGAGGAGCGCAGCTTTTTCACTGGGCTCGCCGTGTCTGAGGATTCTTCATCAGGCTCCACCTTCACCGCTCCTCTCCGTCTGCGGCGAGTCCCTGAACCACTGTCCTGTTCTATGGAGCTGTCAGCCTCATCTCCACCTCCCTGACAACAAAGAAAATCAACTGTGGTTACAGTGGTGGCTAGGACTGAACCATTGACTGCATTTGCGATAAGATCACGATGTGATATAACATGATTTTCTAACCGCAACGTACACAATTACATTGGATCATGTGACGCGAGCCAAAGTGTGGAGGAAGTGGAATGGAACTACTTTAGTTTTAAGAAAAGAAGATGCTGCACAGCATCAGGTGTTGTACAGAGCATGGTGTTCTCCTGTTGCTACTTCACACCAAGTAGAGCTGTTACAAACTTGTTGCAGCACTTAAAAAATGCCACATATAACAGCTGTATGGTGCTATATATGACAACTGTATGGTGCTATATATGACAGCTGTATGGTGCTATATGACACTTGTATGGTGCTATATGACACTTGTATGGTGCTTAATAACAGCTGTATGGTGCTATATATATATATATATATATATATATATATATATATATATATATATATATATATATATATATATATATATATATATATATATATATATATATATATATATATATATATAACGTGATCCATATATATATGGAATATATATTTTATCCTGGAAAATACTGGGGGTTGTCTAATATTCATGGACTATATTTTTTGCCTTTTGAATGGACAAAGCACCAGTGGAATAGCAGCTCCTACAGTGTTTCATTATGGCTTGTTTAATGTTGTCAGTGTTAAGACCAAATCTCAGATCACCAAGACACTATTATAGAAGACTAAAGAAACTAGAAAATAAGTTTCTTACTAAAAATTACTCAACAATCAATTATCAAAATAGTGGACAATTACTCGATTAATTGACTAATGGTTGCAGGTCTACTCACCATGGATCTGTCCTGACTCACAGGATCCATACTGTGTCTGAGCTGAACATGCCTCTCCAGCAGCGCTCTGCTGCTGAATGTTTTTTTACTCTCAGTACAGAACCTAAACACACATACACACACTCATGACACTTACGTTTCCAGACAATACATTACCAGTATATCTGTTTTGAAAATTAAACCAGTTCTAAATTTGCTAAATTTGTTTTTATCAATAAATTTACCGCACAAGTCCAATCTACATATATGCTACATATGTAGCAGATTTTTGCATCAGTACTTGCAGGAAGTATCTTTCAGTAACTATTTTCTGAAACAAATTCTGTAAGACTGAGGGTTTACAGGACAATCCTCTAAATGTCATACAGTCAGATGTTGTGTGGGATACTCACTTGCAGCGGAAGCCACGATTCATGACTTTGTGTTTGTCTCTGATGTGACGTCTCAGACTGGAGGTTGTAGTGAAGGAACTCTCACATTTGTTGCATGGAAACTTCTTCAGAGTCTAAACAAAAGCATACTTGAATGTGACTGTACAAAAAGCAAAATTATAGATACATTATAGATGTCAAAGGGGTAAAACCTCCACACCTTGCTATGCTGTTTGGCCATATGGGCAATGAATTCTTCCCGGTCTGTGTAGCGAGCGTGGCAAGGCACACATTTCCACCCTGACGGGGTCTTTATCTTCTCAGCCTTCACTTTCTCCTCTTTATCTGGATCCATCAATTCTTCCCCATCGGAGCTCTCCAACTTCACAGAAGGCCGTGAAGAAGAAGTAGCAGCGGGGGACGAAGGCAGCTCTTGTTTCAACGTGGGAGTCTTGTGGGTCTGCGAAACAGAAAAAACAGGTGGAGAGGGGTGAAATTAAAATTGTCTAAACACTTATTGAACTATATTAGGTCATACAGGTGTATAAATATACCTTGAAATGGTCCATTAGGGAATTCCTCTGAGAAAACAGCTTGGTGCACTCTGGGCATTTGAACACATGCACCTTTTGATTGGTTAAATGAGTGTCAAAGTGGACGTACAGCAGGGACTTGTGTGTAAAAACGGTGTCACACATGACACATTTATAGATCAGCCTGTAAGAAGATAAGAAACAAAAACAGTTACTGTAAGAAAGACATTTTTATTTTGGCTTGAAAATCTGTTTTTGTGTGTATGCGGTACATGGCGTGTCCTTCAGTGAGCGTTGGATGTTGGGCAGTGATGTGGTTCTGTATACTGGGACCAGATTTGAAAGCCATGGGACAGCTGGGGCACTTGTGGAACATATCGCAGTGAGCCTGTTGGATATGAGACTTCACAGAGTTCAAGCCTCCAAACACCACCAAGCAGCTGGAACATCTATGGGGGGAGGAACACAATTTACATAACAAAAAGTAAACAAAAAGCACAGTTAATGTTTTTTTTTTGTTTCATATAACTGAACAACATGAAGGGATATCACACCTGTACCCGATGCGGCGGGCAAAGTGCAGACAGGTTTCATCCAGATGTGTTTGAAAGAGTGTTTGCTTGGCCGTGCCGCCACATTCCGGGCAGACGTGTGGTTGGCAGCCCTGGTGGATGCGTTGGTGAGCTGCTTTGCTGCAGTTGTTGGGCAGGAGCATCGGAGGAGAACATTCTGTGCATGACTGGAGAAGAACAGACGTTAAGTCAGAGAGCTCATTTTGCGTTTCAGGAATAAACATGTTTTTACACACAGGACTCACAGTGGTGTGTGCAGCTTTGATTTCTTGGAAATGCTGGGCCACCTCTTCTTTACTGTTGAACTGAGCCTGACACTCAGGACATTTATTGCTGATGTATTGCACTGCTTCTGCTTTCTTATTCGGGGTTGCTTGATGTGGCTGGGGTTTTGGGGTGACCTGACCTAAGACAGATGATGACGATGTCGGAGACAGAAGGGGCGGAGAAAGCACACCTGGGGAAAAGTGGAAATGAGAGAGAGAGTTGGAATACACAACCACACAAAAATTACATTTAAATAATTTAATAAACAAAGGTTCTGAGTAGAGCTACAATGACTAAAAGATTAGTTGCCAACTACTACAATAATCACCAATTATTATGATAATCAATTTGAGCCATTTCTAAGAAGAACATGTCCAAATTCTCTAGTTCCAGTTTCTCAAATCTGATTACTTTCTGGTTTCATTAGTCTTCTATAATAGTGAACTGATGATCTTTGGGTTGTGGACAAAAAAAGACATTTTAGGTTGAATCTTTAGCTTTGGGAAAAAGTTCTAGTTGCAGCCCTAGTTCCTGAGGCAGAAACAATGTTCACTAACCGTTTGTTGTTGGCTCCTGCCGGGTAATCATCTGCTCCACCGGCACAGGTTTCATGACCAGGTGTGAACACTGCATGATCAGGCCTCTCTCCTTGTGCTCTCTGGCATGTAAAAGCAAGCTGCACTTGTTGAAGAAGACCAAGCGCTTGGCGCAGTGATTACAAGTCACCTCGATCCTCAATGAGCGCCGATCATAGTGCCGCACCAAACTCTGCTCCAGGGCGAAGGCGTCGCCACACTCCAAACAACGGTAACCCTGCAGAAAATCCAATGACTTTCTGTTAGGCCTGGCTGGGCAATAAAACGACATCAATATATAACATCAATATCCACATTATCAATACTTGAAAATAGTTCAATATAATATCAGTAGTTTCACTCAAGGTGTAAAAAAAAACAATGCTGATCCTCCTTGTATCATAAACATATTCCCATTGATAATCAATCATTGAATCAAACAGCGAGTCACTTAACAGACAAATAAAGTTTAATTAATTTAATCAAGTTTCAGCATTTTTCTCCTCTTAATATATAAAAGATTATTAAAATTTACCAATAATCATTATCCACTGATATGACATATTTTATCACAATATATGTTCTTAGTTATATTGTCTGCATCTACATATTAACTATTATGTATTAAAAGTATGCCATAAAGCACAAAATGCCCTTCAAATTATTGATATTGATCAATAATTAGTGATGATAATGAACCCTCTTTTTATGCAATATCACAGGTCATTTATTCTTGTGCAAACACCTCCTGATGCTTCACATTATTTATACTCTCACCTGTGCAGGGAGAGGAAGGCCCCACTCTGCAGGAGGAGGGGAGCTCAGGTCTGGTTTATAACAGGGCAACAGGTTCTTGTTGTTGAGGATTTTGTTGAAGGCTTCTACGAGGTTGGTCTGGCTCTTGGATATAATGGCCCCGGTGCTGTTAACTATAGAGGCTGGTCTGCTGCTGTTCTGAGGAGGAGGCAGCAGCGCTCCAGGCGCGGGCAGTGTCACCACGCTGCTGAAGGTCTTGGGACCAAGGCTCCGCAGGTTGATCCCACCTGGGCTGACCCTGGTGGACGAGACAGCGATGGAGGGCAGGGCGGCGGTTTTGGTGATGCTGACAGCTGTGGGGGAAACTTTGGGCTTGATGCTCATTGCAGGTTTGTTTTTGACTGCACTGGCACCGTCCAGACTGGTGGTGCAGGCGTCCTGGAGAATCTCTGTCGCAGGAGGCTGCTGCGGCGACACCTCCTTCTTGGATCTAGTGTTATGACCTTCTGGGGAAGGTTTTGAACCCCTCGCCTTCACACTTTTTTTAGGCGCCACGCCAATCACGGTCTTTGTGAAGTTCCCTGAAGGCATTTTGATTTTAACTTTGAGGGAGCGCAACGGGGATGAACCAGCCTGTGCTGTGTTGGCAGACACAGGATCCTCAGATGACACACCGTTGCCATAGCTCTCATTTTCTACACCTCCGGCCACCTTATCGTTCTTCTCCTCAGCATCAGCTGGCCTCTCCTCTTGACTGGGTTCACTTTGCTGGGGCTCCTCAGTCGGATCCTTGTGGTTCGCTGCTAGACCTGGCATTGGGGCTGAATCAGGGCTGCTGCTCCTCTTGGGGAACACAAGGCCTGTCTCGCTGGGCGGCGGGCTCTCGGGTGAATCCCTCTCATCAATCACATGCTCCGGGTACTTCTCCTCTTGGACTGAAGCGGTGGCCGGACTGACAGAGGGGATGCCGTCCTGAGGGCTGTGCGGCGAGGAAGAAGCGGGGCTGGTAGGTCGCCCTTCCTGCTCAAGCTGGACTTTATGTTTTATCAAAGCTGGGGAGGAGGCAAGAGGAGGAGGAGGAAGAGAAACACGGCAAGAAGCGGTTTCAGAAGACCCAAGCAGCTCAGACTGAAGTTTTGCTCTGTGTTTAAACTTCGGAGGAGACGGCATTACAAATTCTGGGCTTTCTTGGATCACCAGCGGACTCCCTAAATCTGGCTCAGAATCATCTTCATCCGAGTGCGTGATACGCTTAATTCCAGGTATAATGCTTCCATTTTGCGGTAAAGTGGAGTGTGGTGAACCATCCGGACAGGTTTCCTCCATCGGAGTGGAGCAAGGAGGAATGTTAATGACATCAGTTGTGTGCTGGACTAGTCCAACTTTAACACATCCACCCTCGTTCAGTCTCTCTGCGTCGGACTGCCCCTGATCACTTGTTGCAGATCGCTCAAAACCATTGGCGATCTGGGGCTCCATGGTGGCGTCAGCAGGGGGTTTGGTATCCAGGTGTGAGGTGAGATCACTCGACTTGCCCTGAATCTGAGAGTCTGAGTCACTGTTTGAGTGATTGTCTGTTTTGGTGTCCTCCTCCTCCTCCTCCTCCTCTTCACTGGAGTCAGAGCGGACTCTGTTCTTCACAATAACGCTGACCACAGGTGGCTCACTGTGACAGGAGAGCAGGGGAAAGCACGGAGGAGACCCGCTCTCTCTTTCCTCCACCTTAGTCCCCTCATCCCGTTCTTCCTCTGGACTTGACTGGATAGCCTCTTTAGCATCAATATCAGGAATGTCAAAAGCTGCCAGCAAATCATCAAAGTCTGGGGTCTTCATGTCCCCCATGGCCAACGCAAGGCTCAAAACCTACCAAGGCAACACATGAGTCACAATAATTCACTCAAACGTTCATTTATTCACGACACACTTCACTTTGCTGCTGAACTTTATATGTTTGCCTGAAATGGAAACTATGACAGCTGGTAGCAAAGAAGGCTCGGCTGCAACATATAGAATACGTTGTTATTGTGCTTCAGACTATAATATACACCCATATAAAAAATGCTAAATAAACCACTCAATTTACACAAAGCTACTGTTGAGAAAGTCAAACGTAACTGTCAAGTAACAAGTGGCTAACAGCTAACTTATTTAGCATATTGTGGCTAGCTGGCCTGGCTAACTGGAAAACTTTCCTCCAGAAGTCAAACTGCGTTTGTTCTTCTTAGTTTAACACTCTATTAACATGCTCTCGGTTTATATCGTGGTGAAGGCGGTGTGTTATGTGTTCTGTATTTGAGGCTGACATTACCACATTAGCTGACGCCTGTGCTCAGTTTTAGTTACCTGCTAGTTAGCGAAGTTTCCTCTCGGACGCATAAGTTCTCCGTCACCAAAGCTCGCGAGACTTCCGTCCAAAGTGTTTACATCGTAGATACACATAAGAAAAGCGTTCTTATGTCTATCTATGTTTTACATGCCCAGTTTATGTTGTAACCAACAAAGTTGTTGCTGCTACAATCTCGTTTCTGAAGGAATTGTGTATTTCGACCAAACTTTCCGAGCTGTTATTAATTGTGAAAACATGTTTGTTTGTTTTATTATTTAATCCATGAGCCTTTAGGTCTATGGCTCATTCTCTATTTAAAATGAAAAATCGAAATGTTACTCATGCAGTTTTTTTATCTAATGACATGAAAATAGATACCTTAGACAAAATGTTTTAAAGAAATAATTTAGGTTTCCAGGTGCTTCCTGTCATATACATCACACCATCAACTTATATATATCATCAATATATATATAATCATTCAAGTCTCTAAAATAATTCCCAAAAAAGAATTTTGTACATGGGATAAATAGGTTTTTGTTTATGGGCAGATTTGTACAAGCAGTAACTATATTGGCTATTAAAACTCTTTATTGCAAAGAAAAGAGTACAAAATAGAAAAAAAAAATCTATGTATAACATGATTGTTAGTGACTCAACTGATATAATTATATGCATGATATCTTTGAAAACGATCTGTGCTTAAATGGGTTAAGTATAAAAATGATGGTTAAAGGTGTCATGGCAACCTACCGAGGCGACATGGTGAGCAGTGTTTAGTGCTGTTGTCTCACAGCAAGAATGTCGCAGGTTCAAGACTTTGGACCTTTCTGTGAGGAGTTTGCATGTTTGTATGTGTCTGTGTGGGTTTTCTCCAGGTTCTAAGGCTTCCTCACACAGTCCAAAAATTCTGTGGTTAATTGGAGAATCTAAATTGCCCATAGGTATAAGTAGTATGAATGGTGTGTGTGTGTGTATCTTCATATGAAACTGAAGAAAACTAATAGCTTATTATACTTGCTAATGAAACAAATTTTAATGAAGTTTTACCAAGGTAAATTAAAATATATAGTTCATTATGTGAAATAAGGAAGAGGATTTGATATTTTGAAAACATAGATGTGTAAAAATTTAACTATAGCAGCCATCACAACTATAAATGAATTGCAAACATCAGATGACGTTACCACTTTGTATTCTGCAAATTTATTATGGATTACAATCTTCCCTAGCTATTAAGTAGTTATATTACAAAAGATTCAAAAGTAAGCACATCTGCTTGGCACAAAATAAAATGAAATCAGAATACTCCCCAAAGATCCCCAGATGACAATAATAACCTAAAGTAAAAACGGAAAAAGGTTTACAGTCTGCACAGCTATATAAACCAGATGGTCAAACTGAAAGATGGAAAAAAAAAAGTTAACGTTTTCAGGAGAGTAAAAATGTTAATGTAAATGACACATGCAGTGTGATTTTCAAGTGTTTTTATCTAACATATATCAAGTTCCTCTTTTTGGATGTTTATTTCTTTTTCTCCTCGTCCTTCTTGGTTTCAGGTTTAGAGCCCGTCTGGGAAGCCAGAGAGCCCATGGCGTTACGGATGGCTTCGTTGTTGGGGTCGACTCCGGGTAAGTTTTCCAGTACGCTCTGAAGGAACTCTGGATCCTGCATAACATCGTAGTCTTCTTCATCCTGGATGCAGATAATAACATGTTTCAACTAATCTGCACCAATCTGCATTTTTAAAACTGAGGGAAATTTAGATATTTAGATCTAATAATGCCTTACCTTAGCCTCACTGGAGTCCATGTCAGCTCCAGTATCCATATCCTCAGCGCCAAACTCTGCAGGAAAAACGTAACAGAAATGTCCAGGCATGAACAAATGGGGTTGGCAGATCATTTTTAACCTAAACTGTATGTTCACCTCCAGATAAAACAACCTTTTAACAAGTCTGCTTATGCCTGAGTCTCTTACTGAAAGAGTCTATTACCGAAAGACATTTGAATTAGGACTGCTTGATTGAAAAAAATTATTCAGATTATTTTGATCATTATTGAAATACTGGTTATTCAGACTATTATTTTTTAGTTACTTAATGCACTCATTCAGCATGAGTGACTGTGCTTATGTTTGAGATGTTAAACAAATTTGTTGTTTTGCCACGTAGATATCATCTTATAGCAAATCCTGCATGTTATGTTCACACACACACACACACACACACACACACACGCACGCACGCACACACACACGCTTCACTAGCACTCACACACTGTTCCCTACATGTAACAAAAAGCGTTTGAAGAATAAACGATGTAAGTATTAGGCTGAACGATTTTGTGATTTTTTGTTGACTTTTTTCTTCAACAAAACATAACGAATGATTTAAATATGACGCACACAAATATGACATATTAGATACATTTAGTGATCTTTAAATTAAAAGATGTATGACTTCAAATAAATTACATTTTTATTTAACTGCTCATTACAGAAACATCTGTCAGTGATCCCTGTCATGAGGTGTTTGGCTTGTCTTGAGCATTGGTGCATTTCAGCCATGCAGCCGCCATATAGCACCATGCAGCCGCCATATAGCACCATGCAGCCGCCATATAGCACCATGCAGCCGCCATATAGCACCATGCAGCCGCCATATAGCACCATGCAGCCGCCATATAGCACCATGCAGCCGCCATATAGCACCATGCAGCCGCCATATAGCACCATGCAGCCGCCATATAGCATCATACAGCTGTCATATACACTCACCGGCCACTTTATTAGGTAAACCATGCTAGTAACGGGTTGGACCCCCTTTTGCCTTCAGAACTGCCTCAATTCTTTGTGGCATAGATTCAACAACTGCTGGAAGCATTCCTCAGAGAGTTTGGTCCATATTGACATGATGGCACCACACAGTTGGCGCAGATTTGTCGGCTGCACATCCATGATGCGAATCTCCCGTTCCACCACATCCCAAAGATGCTCTATTGGATTGAGATCTGGTGACTGTGGAGGCCATTTGAGTACAGTGAACTCATTGTCATGTTCAAGAAACCAGTCTGAGATGATTCCAGCTTTATGACATGGCGCATTATCCTGCTGAAAGTAGCCATCAGAAGTTGGGTACATTGTGGTCATAAAGGGATGGACATGGTCAGCAACAATACTCGGGTAGGCTGTGGCGTTGCAACAATGCTCAATTGGTACCAAGGGGCCCAAAGAGTGCCAAGAAAATATTCCCCACACCATTATACCACCACCACCAGCCTGAACCGTTGATACAAGGCAGGATGGATCCATGCTTTCATGTTGTTGATGCCAAATTCTGACCCTACCATCCGAATGTCGCAGCAGAAATCGAGACTCATCAGACCAGGCAACGTTTTTTCCAATCTTCTATTGTCCAATTTCGATGAGCTTGTGCAAATTGTAGCCTCAGTTTCCTGTTCTTAGCTGAAAGGAGTGGCACCCGGCATGGTCTTCTGCTGCTGTAGCCCATCTGCCTCGAAGTTCGACGTACTGTGCGTTCAGAGATGCTCTTCTGCCTACCTTGGTTGTAACGGGTGGTTATTTGAGTCACTGTTGCCTTTCTATCAGCTCGAACCAGTCTAGCCATTCTCCTCTGACCTCTGGCATCAACAAGGCATTTCCGCCCACAGAACTGCCGCTCACTGGATATTTTTTCTTTTTCGGACCATTCTCTGTAAACCCTAGAGATGGTTGTGCGTGAAAATCCCAGTAGATCAGCAGTTTC
The DNA here is from genome assembly GCA_030544235.1 of Lepturacanthus savala. Classification (NCBI taxonomy): domain Eukaryota; kingdom Metazoa; phylum Chordata; class Actinopteri; order Scombriformes; family Trichiuridae; genus Lepturacanthus; species Lepturacanthus savala. The sequence continues at coordinate 29,489,899 of CM060467.1, forward strand.
TGAAATACTCAGACCAGCCCTTCTGGCACCAACAACCATGCCACGTTCAAAGTCACTCAAACCACCTTTCTTCCCCATACTGATGCTCGGTTTGAACTGAGGAGATTGTCTTGACCATGTCTACATGCCTAAATGCACTGAGTTGCCGCCATGTGATTGGCTGATTAGAAATTAAGTGTTAACGAGCAGTTGGATAGGTGTACCTAATAAAGTGGCCGGTGAGTGTATAGCACCATGAAGCTGTTATATAGCACCATACAGCTGTCATGTAGCACCATATAGCTGGCATTTTTGTTTTTTTTAAACTGTTGGAACAAGTTTGTAGCATGACCCCAAAAAATTAGAGGGTGCTCTGTGGTGGTGGGGCTTGACTCTGGAGCAGCTCTAACCTGTTTCTGCAGAGAGCACTACTTGGTGTGAAGTAGCAACAGGAGCATGCCATGTACACCTCTGTACAACATCTGACGCAGCATCTTCTTTTCTTCTCTAAACTAGTTCCACTCCACCCATGTGCTGCTCCTACTAAGACTAAAGTCTCAGCTGTGTCTGTTTCTGACTGTTCTGTGGAGCCAGAGGCCGTTGCAAAACAGATTAAAAAAAGGCAGCATGAAAAATTGATGCAGCCGAGTCCTTCACACTTTCGTTCGCATCATGTGATCACATAATCGTGCACGTTGTGGTTAGAAATTCACGTTTAATCACATCGCGATATTACTGCAAATGCAATTAATTGTTCAGCCCTAAATAAATCACATTCTGAGATAGAGCACAAAAAGCAATGCTGCTTCCTCTGACAGCAATTGAATGCAACAGATAAAGCAAAATCTTACTGTTCAGGAATAAATGATGTCTGGCATGTGCTTTATAATATTGATGTTACACATACTGAGTCACCCATTGTTTAATCTGGTCAGAGAAATTCTGAAAAATTCAAAAGTGGCTGGACCTGCTCCTGATCCCTGCATGGACATCTGCAGAGCGTAGGCGATCTGCTCATCCTCCGTCATGCGGCTGAAGTCGGGTAAAGCAGGTGTGGCTGAGTCTGTCTGGGGAACGGACATCTTCAAGAGGGCATCCTCAGACTCTACAATGGAAAGGAAGAAACATACAAACACTTGTGAGCAGCGTACGCCGCCTCCCAGAGAATATAGGAAAACATTAGTATTCAAAGTAAATAAATAAATACAGTTGGCAGACATTTCTCTCACCATCTGCAGCAGGGGAAGAAACTCCGGCTTCTGCAGCCGACGCGACAGCGGCTCTGCGAGCTTCGTCCTCCTGTCGTTGCCTCTGCTCCTCCATAGAAACCCGCAGAGCCTAGTGAGAGATGGAAGGAAACAAGAATTAAATCTAGTGTGGGCTCCTTCTATGTTATCCTTAAAGGTTTTTGACTGATTTTTTCATTCAGGTGGATGAAGAAAAATTTTTTAAAAAATGAAGAGAAGGCATCTATGAAGAGAACAGCAGCACTGAATAATCCAGAAAATTTTAGAGGCAAAAGCTGAGAAAAGTTGAGTCTACAAAGAGATGTGTTGTACAAACTGTAAAGCCTATTGGGGCAATTCTTTGTTTTGTGATTTTAGTCTATACAAATAAATTTGAAATTAATTGAACCAAATATAATGAATATGATACACACATCCTTCAGTTATAACTGTCTAACTGAGATAATTGGTTTGTCTAGAGCATTGATGCATTTCGGCCATACACCTGTGATATAGCACCATACAGCTGTGAGATAGCATCATACACCTGTGATATAGCACCATACAGCTGTGAGATAGCATCATACACCTGTCATATAGCACCATACAGCTGTGATCCCATTGCTCTTTGCAGTTAGAAAATCGTGTTTTATCATATCACAATATTATTGTAAATGCAATTAATTATTCAGCCCTAGTTGTCTACAAAAGACTATATAGAAGCTGCATCTTCCTCCCACCCTCTTACCAAGGCCAGCTCTGGGTCTGCGCTGGGATCTACTCCAAACTCAAAGTCACTGGCGCCCAGACCTAACACGGCACCTCCCTCTCCGGCCAGGATGGGCGAGGACAGCAGGGCATCAGCCAGACTGGGGCCCGGAGGCACCGTGACCAGATGGGAGCCAACTCCCTCTTTGCCATTCAGTGTGTTGATGAAGGCTGTCAGCTTCTCTGTGTTAGTCTCCTATGATGAGTGTAAGCACATGGAGCAGACATCACAACACAGAGGTAAAAACTGACAGGTTGAGTTGAGTATGTGTGAGGAAAATACCTCTTCTCCAAAGTTAATGACATCCACATTGACTTTTTCTTTCTTCAGACGCTTTGCCATTTTGACAAGCTACAAAAGAAGACAAAATAAACATGTTTTATTATTACAGGCCTGACAGACATATGGTTGAACTGCTACTATGAGCCAATTTATTCTTCCCACAGATGAACATGGATCCGATTCATGAAGAAGTATTTATAAGTAGGGCTTTATCGATTATTTAAATGAATAATCGATTACTTGTTTTGTTCATAAAATGGTCGTCAAATGTCAATCACTCTTTCCCAAAAGCTTTGGCTTTTTTTGTCCAGATTAACACTCTCCAACCCAAGGATCACCCGTTTACTATTATACAAGACTAAAGAAATCAGAAAATAATCAGAGAAGAGAATAAGAGAGCTTAGACATTTTCTTCTTAAAAATTACTCAAATTGATTAATCAGTTATTAATATAGTTGACAATTATTAAATGTCAACTAATCAGTTAATCATTGTAGCTCTATTACTATGTGATTTTGATAACAACACTGAGTGAACTGGGAACAGGGTTTTTTTTTCCTTTGGAATGCACCAATCTGATACACCCGATCAGTTTTGGCATCTGTAGTAACCTCACTAATCCGGTGTTGACCGTGATGTGACCGATCTAAAATAAACGTTACAGCTGGTTCAGTCAGTCAGATCAGGCCACACTCTCACACTAGGAAAACATTTTTCCAATGAGATTTTCAATCAGGATCAGTATTGGAAAGACTGTTGAGTTGGTCACTTCTCCAAATAAGGCAGGGAGAAGGATTGTGTCAGTTTATATTTGAGACAATTACTAACATGACCACCTGAAGATATATGAATTATTATTATTATTATATGGATTCAGTTTAACCTTTTATCATCTGCAAAACACAAATTTATATCTGAACTTAGCTCACCTCTTTCTCATTGTCCTCCACTGGGCTGCCGACAAATGCAATTATGCGCATCTTGTGGTTTTTGCCTTGTCTGTGCTTCAGTGCCAACTACAGGAGAGAAACATATCACAAAGTCAAAGGTCTTCTATGGAAAAGGCCTACAGCTCCTATTAATTGTAAATCCTTCTTTTCAAATCTAATACTGCCTGCCCTGTTTCACAGTGTAACGATCCAGGTGCGATGTGAATGAAGGCATCAGGCCTGATCAGCAGCTTGTAACAGTATCACTCACTCTCCGCTGTGACAACAGGTGCTTATTGACTACGAGCTGCAGCTATGAGCAAAGGAGGCCGCATTCAGACCAAAAGCTGTTCATGTGTGGTGGAGTTTTGGTCTGCTTTCGTTTAGAATGTTTTTGTTAAGTTAACAGATTAGACCATTCATACAACACACATGTTCGGCATGGGCACGGGGCAAAAGCACCATGCCTCCTCTGGATGGCAACTAGAGAATAGACGATTTTCTTTTTTTAAATTTTTCTGCACAGATGGCAGAAATATCGGATGAGCGTCTTTTCAGCCAAAATCCTGTTTAAAGTTACAGCAAACTTTATTTTCCATGTCAACTAAAGAGTTGAAATATGCATTTGCTTCTTAAAATAAGAAAAGTGTAATAGAGAAACAAATTTTGTTTAAACAGGAAAAAGCGCTATACACACTTAATGACATAACCAGCCTGCAAACATAGAATTAAAGTGACTAAATGCTATAACTGTATCTCTGTGTATTATATTAATAAAAAATCATTGACTGTATCTGAACGCTGCTATTTATTACATTACAATATCACTTTGTTCATCCGATATCCGATCCAGCTTATTGGTCAATATCAGGACCAATATCCAATCTGGGTATCAGATCCGTGCATCTCTACTTGCAATGTGTTCCGATATTTCTGAAATTCATTTCACGCACGAAAAACTATAGTATAATTATAAAATATATGTGTTACAGGAGGAGCAAGAGAACACTGTAATCAAAGTCATCAACTCACATGTGCCACCCTGATGCCGGTGCAGAAGCTGATATTCCCGCGCGGCTGCACAGCGTGCAGCTTGGACAGAATCCTCCCCGTGTCTGGAGTCAGTGTCGTCAGCACTTCGCAGTTGCTGCACAGAGACATAAAGCTTGCGTTATTGTTCTATTGTTCTTCATATTTGTCAATGTCTGAACACTAAGTGGAATGAGCTGCCACGTACTTTGCCATGGTGATCAGGCCCACGTTGTTTTCTGGGTTGCTGCGAGTCTTGGAGTGACAAACGATATTAACTGCGTCCTGCTGAGCCTGCAGCCTGGTGGGCAGAAAGTCTCCATTGCGCATGTACTCACTGTTGTCCACACTAAGAAAACACAACAGCACTGTTAACACGGATAATTTACTTTTTTTTTAATGATTAGCAAATGGTGCTTGAAAAAAAGTAAAATACACAATATGACAAAACCTTGTTACTGGTAGGCCAATACAAATATTTTGTTCATACATCAGTGTATCTGATTTACAGGTAGATGCTAAAAAATGACTCAATCAATTGGTTGATCAACAGACAATAATTATCAATAATAGTAATTCATAATGCAGAAGCAAATAGAGTTTCTACATATTTTCCATATAAAAAGTCCAAATGTTTCCAGACTTTTCAACAGATATTTCAGACCAAATGGCTATTTTCCATTTACATGCTGAACAATTAATATTATTGTTACCCTCATATTTTTTTTCTTTTTGATGAATAAGAACTTGGAATTTGTTGAAAAAATTTAAACTCAAATTCCTCAGTGTCTGTGCAGCGTTTACCTTGTTTTTTTCTGATAACTTCATTAAATGTTTTAAGACAACCTTAATATTTAGTTATTCCTGTTGCTACACATGCAAATTTAAAGATATTGCTGCATTTTCTTTCAATTATATGGAAAACATGTGTGTAATTTATGTTTAAAAATTCAGAATTTTACATTTGAAGGGTGTAGAAATATTTTCCATATTTTTTTTTCTTTTTCAATCTTTTGAAAAATAAAATCAATTCAAACTCCATATTTTTCTATCCTGCTCAAGAATCCTGCCAACACCTTTCTACCTTTCTTTCAGCTATATTGATTTATTGATAAAGGTTAAAGATATTTATTAAGACATTGATATTGATTACATTTATAAATGATAAATAATTAGTGATGGTTTTGGAAGGTTGGTCAGAAAAAAAGCAGCAAACAGCGACACTTTGGGTTTTGTGACTTTGTGATGGCTAATTTATGATATTAACACAACACAGTCTATATGCAAATGAAAACCATTAGAACGGGACATGCTTATCTGCTGGTTTTGTATCACAGTCGATACAAACCAATGCAGTAAAGACTAGGCTGGGTCTCTGTATACATGCAGCATTGTGACACGATATCAACAATAGATATCTTTCAGTTTGTTAGCTTAATGCTAACAAGTTAAACAAAGGGAGTTTTACTCGGGACATTGAAGTTCCAGGTCCTCAAACCTCATTTAGCAGCTCTACGCAGGTTCGTGTTATTTATGACATAAAGTGCTTAGACACCAGAAGACTAGCATCTATTAGCCAGCTGAGCTAACAGGCAGTAGTGACTCAGGGAATGGAGTCCTCACAGCTCATCTTTAATTACAAAATACAACAAGTAGCTTAAACGTGCACTCACGCTTCAGATACAACACTAATGCAGCACGTGTTCGATTTTTAGTACAAAGCTGCCATTTAAAACCTTCGTTTTCAAAATCGTTTTATTCCTTACCAGACCATAGTACTTTCAAGCCCCATCTTGATATCTGTCGGCTTTTCCGTCACCGCGGTGGCTTCTGGGTAATGCTGTTTCCTCAATTTAAAAAGAAAATACCATTTGTTATGACGCGGTGAGTAGCAGAACAAACATTGTGTAATATAAATAGCTCCAATGTGGTTGTTGGATGTATGCTTCAATAATGATAACTATAATTATATTAAAGTCCTCTGCCACTTAAAAATGTGTTTTTCTTCTTCACACATTTGAATATTTGACCTTCACTGTGCAGAATAATGCAGTTTGCCATTAGAATTATTGTTTCTCTGTGTTCAATGAAAAACTCAGTTTAAGCTTCAGGGCCTATGAGTAACATTTGTGACATCACAACTATTTTGGAAGCTATTCATGGTCCAGGCTGTGATGTGTCCTCACTCTTATACTTTTAAAATGAACAATATTTGCATATAGATTCTGGATTTGTATTTTAGTCAGTCAGTTATTTTCTATATCAGCTTATTCTTCATTAGAGGGTGTGTTGGAGTCTATACCAGCATATTTGGGGTGAAAGGCATGCACCAGACAGGTCACCAGCCTGTTTATTCATTCATTTACACCTATGGGCGATTTAGAGTTTATTAACCTCAATATGTCTTTGGACCAGGTCCGTACACGCAGACTACGCAGTCAGCGTAGGGCCTCAACTAGTGGAGGGGGGCCTCCAAAATTAAGATTGGGAAAAAAGATAATAAATATTACACTAATAAATATCAAACATATGAATTAGTTCTGCGGCAGTTTTGTATACCATCACTGAAATCGGGAAAATTAAATGTTATTTATTGCGTAATAAAAAGACTCAGAACCCAGCAGTACAGCGAGTGATGGGAATTCCGGCTCTATTTGAAGAGTCGGATCTTTTGACTCAGCTCGCTAATACGAGTCGGCTCGTTCGGCTCCTCCGTTGCTCCCAACGAGGAGCCGGCTCCTATCTGTCACTTCAAAGAGTCGAGTCGGATCGTTCAACTTCAAAGACTCGGATCGTTCACGACGGCACAAAGCTTCGGAGCCACTTTTCTTACTACCCTCTGAAACGGTTTTAATAAGCAATTTTATTCTGTTAAAAACTTCAACAATTGAAATGAGAGAATATCATCCAAGAGACACCATGAATCTGGAGCTGAAAAGCGAAAGAGGGAAAAAGAGAAAGACGACAAACTTGCATCCCTTTCTGGTAAGTCCGTGTTTGTTTGTTTTGCTAACACAGCGTTACGTGATAAACTCGACAAGCTAGGCTAGGTTAGCCCAACAGTAAACAGGATTGGACAGAGAATAAAATACAGCTGTAGCATCTTTTCTCTGCTCCAGGTGGTCGTTGGGGATAACTCCCTGTCTGTCCTGGTAGTGAGGAGGAGGAGCGGGGCGGTGGTTGGGGGATGATTTTACATCGGGCCACGGTGTTGTAGAAGGTGTGTTAAAGTCGTGTGTAGTGCAAAAAATGTTTTGCCACCTTTGGTCATTCACAAAATGCCATATTGTTTTGTTTAATGTGTAGGATTAGAATATGTTAATTTTTAAGGTATTTGATTTTGTCCTATCATATTAATATCATATAAATACAAATGCTACTAGATAGCATAATATAATGAAGTGATATTTTTGGTTTGGGTATTTTTATTTAAGTTTTACTAATGAGATATTTTTTCATTTAAATCATATTCATAGGGTCAATGCTCAAATATATAGACGGACCACCACATCAGCAAGGAGATGAACCAGATGATAAACCATCGACAAGCAGTGCAGTAAGCAGCCAACAACCATCCAACGTGTCTGAAGGTTCAAGTACACAACCACAAACAACAGTCACCTTAGAAGAGACATCCACACCCACAACTGAAAGCCTTCCCTCGGAGGCAGTTTTATTTATTTGTTATTGTGTTGTTGCTCTCTCTGATTTATTATTTAACATACAGTATATTATTGTATAATAAAAAGTTGATTTTTTGATATCTACATGTCTATATAAGACTTATTTTCAATTGTAAATTTCATGAGCTTCCAGGAGTTTGGTGGACGGGCGGATGGGCGGGCGCGGGCGGGAGGGGGGGCCTCCCTACAAGCTGAGTTTAGGGCCTCCAAAACCTTAGCAGCAGCCCTGCTTTGGACTGTGGGAGGAAGCTGGAGAAAACCCACAAAGACACAGGGAGTACATGTAATGAAGTTGATGAAGTTTAACAAGATAATTCATTATTTTTGTGGATAAATAATATTCTGGGTAAAAGGAGAACCGATTTCGGAAAAGCAGTCTGAAGTTTAGAAAGCCTATACAGTGATATTTATAAGGTTCTGTCCACATAAGTCACACCTTTGTCCCATACATTAGATCACACCAACTGACCATCTCTTATACATTAACCAATTACACCATTAGAAATCTCTCCAGGCATGTCCAGGCAAGTCTCTGCAGGCCTCCTCTTTTTTAAGATTGCTTCTTCATAGTGTTACGTCAATATTTCCTTAATTCTTTTGAGCCTTATTATTTTTCAGTTACACTTCTGTTTGTTTTAGACACTTATTTCTCAACCCACTGATGAGGTTATTTTTAAAAAATAATAAAGTTTAATGTAACAAACTTTGAATTTAACCAGTACAACTAGTGCGATCACATTCAGTACAATATGTGCTCTGTACATGAGTGAGGGAAAGAAGATACATGATTAATACAGTGTTTTACATGTTTTACAATAAGTCTTAATACTTATCATGTAATATGACACATCACAACTATATGTCTTTGCATTGGATTTTGTTGTCTTCAGCATGTCACGCTCATTAAAATTACACCACAGTGGGTGGAGTGCAGATGCAATGAATATGTAATGTAAAGATGCAAATGAATTAATGAATTATTGAATTATTGAGTTGAATTATTGATTTATTACCTCTTGAAATCTCAGATGGAGAAACGCTATGATGCTTGCATCATGTTATGCAAAACCCCAACAATTATTATATAGTAACAATTAAAGTGGCCCCTGTCAATTTCAAGTTTAATATTTTAATATCCATGCTCTAATCTAAAACATTAGTATGGTTTGTGAGTGTCCGCTCTGAGACTGAGTGTTTGGTTCAATCTCTTACTGGGTCATACCAAAGACCAAAAAAATGGTACCCATTACCTCCCTGCTTGGGACTCAGTTTTCAGGGTTGGACTTGGGTGATTAGATCACCCAAAGATCCCCAGGAACAGCACCCCTGCTGCCCACCGCTCCCTCAGGGGATGGGTCAAAAGTGGGGAAACTGTAATTTCCCATTTTTGGATTAATAAAGTATAAGAAAGGAAAGAAAATCACCTAGTTGAAGCAGCAATACAATCTGCCTTCTTTCACACTCATTCTGAAAAACCATGTTTCCCCCCCTCCCATTCTTTCAAAAAAAAAGCTTACTCTGTTGTGATTGATCGAAACATGTCAGACGTTTTCCGTCCCTCAGAGAGCTGGGGTCAGTCAGCGAAACAAAGGTCAAGTACAAGCATTCTGGAAGTAGGAAGCAGCTACATGGATCCAGGGGTAGTTGTATTAACTTTCACTCCTGTTGTGACATCACAACAGGAACCATTTCTAAATGGCTTGTCTAGCACAGACCTAAATATTTACACACAAGCACTAAAAAGTGTTTTTTTCATACTAGGGCCCCTTTAATAATCAAATTATTAGATTATTCTGATTCAATCACATAATATCATAGGTCTTGTCTGCTCTCTCCTCTAAAGACACTCCTTCCCAAGGGAACAGAGATCATGTGGGACTACTGGCAAATAAAACCATGTTCAGCTCTGCTACTGTCTCTTTCAGGTAATTGGAAAACTTTTTTTTATTATTATTAAAACATTAACATTAAACATTAAAACAATGCTTCTTCTCAGTCTCTCACAGCTGCTCAGATTCTTCACAGATCTCACCAGGAACCACAGGATCTTCCCTTTGTTCTGTTTCAGATTAATTCAGGATCGATGCTCAGGACAGGAGTACAGACTTCCTGTTCCGTTTTTCCAACAAAACACCTGCTACTCCATCTAGACCACCTGGTACTCCAACAACAGGTTTTCTCAGTTGTATGTGAATGGCAAGCTGACCATCAAGAGATTCATCCCGTCGGGCCGACCCACTACCAGGGAATCTGTTGTCAGGATGCCGTTCACCGTCCTGGGCAAAGGGCAGGACTCATATTGTGGGTGGGGAACTTTTGATGTGTTCATGACTTTCATTGGGATGATCGCTAAAGTCCACAGCCACTAATATCCATGGGTATATGGATGTTGAAAACTTTACCCCAGGAAATGTGTTCATCTGGAGGAGCCCTGGACTTGAGATATCAGGACTGGTTTTGGTTCAGGTAAATTGGGCCACTTCTTGGGACAATAACACAATACCAAATATGCCTTTCCATGTATATCTATTATTAATGACTGTTTCTAATCATTTTATGTTGGAATTATGTGATAAAAATTATTTAGGCCCTATAAATCTTGAACTATCTCCCGTTCCACTTCTTTTTGCATTTTAGTCAGTTAAAATGCTCCATCAATCCTGGATTTAGTTAGATTTGTCATGCCAGGCTACTTAACATGCACTCTCTGGTTCAGTCTAGATTTGAAGTATTGTCTCACCACTATAGAAACCAGAAACTAATCAAATCACCCGTTTCCTGTCAAGCACAGTTATGTCACAGAGGCCGGGACCCCAAACCTTAAATAGCCAATTTTACCTGATATCATCCTAAATAGAAGTAAATTAAAAACAAACTTTTCCATGACATTCAGTTTTCTATAAGTTGTACACTTGACCATGGTTGGCTCCAAACTATGATGTCATTAATCATGCTTGTAGCTAGAAGCCTTAAAATCAGATGAAAGATGAGCCACAAAGAAACTTTCAGAAGTACTGATGAACATGAAAACAGTCTTGATGTTCTGCAGAGTGAATCTCAAACATCAAGTGAAGTACTCAAGAAGTCTGTGTCTAAAAAAAAATGTAATCAAAAGATTCAAAAACATACTGTAATCCACAACCATACGATAGGCAATGAGGTAATACTCACACAGATTTAGAAAATATGTTTAATCCTTAAAATCAGACATGAAAACATCACCACCACATAACTGAAACATGGCAGGAGGGACAGGCAGCACATATTGCATGAGAAGGCATTTCAGTGACTCCTATGTACATATACACATTTTATACACAGTAAAAATATAGTAATTGAAGCATATAGGACAACCAGCAACATTGGCTCGTGGACTGTGTGAAACATTCATGTAGAAAAGCATGGGAGATTAACAACCCAGAATCTTATGGAGAGAATATATCTATCATATCACAATCTAAACATGAAATATAAAAAGTGAAATTGTCAAATAGTCCCCCTTCATAGGCAACACACACTATAAAGTTTCAGACATCCTTCTGTCAGTATACAGTATACGTACAATCATCTAAGACACATAATACAACTTTTTATCATTTCAGCCTACAGCAATCATATTAATAAATATACTTCTTTGAACTGAAAGGTGGTAGATTGTAGTCCATATTGCATGAATTCAAATATACTGTAGTGTCTACACTGAGTGCACCGAGGTTTAAGCACCGAAGGGTTACGTTTCACTTGTGCCATGGTGTAGTACATCACTGCAACAGAACTCCTCTGTGTCCAGCAATTACAAAGTACCACCCATCAAAATTAAAATATATATATTTAAAAAAAACAAACAAAAAAAACAGGTCGGCAAGAGTTGCAACATAATACAGCCGTCACAAAATATAACCTGCATTTGTCAAATCTGAAAAGAGGAGCATTGGAGTGTCTTTTTTTCCTTTGGTGGCTTTTTTTTGTCTAAACCAACAATACGACTTTTAAATTGATCTGCTTGTAATATTTTTTTGTTTCAGCGTAATACCAGAAATCATTTCAAGTACATCATCTCAACTAGACAACAGATCGTAAAAAGAAGGGTTCTACTAGAACTACAACACATGTAGTAAATTAAACAATTTGCTTCACAGGAATGTGGTGGTGAATCTTGAAATGTCTCCGGCCATGCAGTAAACCGATTCTTCAACAAAAAGAACAGAACTCTTTACAGGGACTGGGTTTGTGTCAGATACAGCTTATCAGACATGAAACTATTTAAAAACAAATCCAGTTTTAACAATAGATTCTTTTAAACACAGGTCAACCCAGTGTTATTACCCATATACAACATATCAGTCCATGCAGACATCCAGGAGTGTCTAATTTCATTTTCATGACTACTGGTTCCTTGCCTGCCTCCTCTGCTCTTCTCTTTGGTGCCGTGACTGGCTCATAATACAAAAGACTCAGTCCTAAATCCTCAGCTGTGCATTGATGAACAATGAGTAATCTTCCTTCTTTTTGTATCCACAACTCACATTCCCCTTCTCCCTCTCTGCTGCATAGACCACATGTGCCTAACAAACAAACAGCAATTCATTCGATGACGTCTGAGATCTTCGGGTTTGCGAGTCACTCGGTAGTGATTTAAAAAATAAAATTTAAAAATTGTATCATAAATCGCTTGGGTAAACAGCTTTCTGCCAACCACATCAATAGCTTGTTTAGTGCCCTAAACAATAGCATGAACACAACATTTTCATGGAAACACAAAAGCAGAATTAGCAATAGCTGTAGCAAAAAAATGGAGTTAATGAATTCATACAAAACAAAATACAAAAACTGGTTATACACGGTTAATAATGTTGGTCCAAGGGTGGATGTGGGTGGCCGTCATTTCTGTATCCAGCAGAAATTATTAATAAGAAACAGACATTGTCTGATGTTAGGAGAGTTAAAAGGATAACCAAAAAAAGGATGATACTAGTGTTTGTGTTTAAATCTCAGAAATTCTTTTAAACCCTGACTAATGTTTGGTTGGTCCAGACATACATATACATGGCAGTTTGATGTCTTCAGTTTGATATAGTGATAAGGCAGGTTTTTGGTCTGTGACTAGAGCACTAACCTGTATAAAGAAAAGTCAGTTATACATCCCATGTTTAGAAGAGGGACAGAACATGTAAAGGCACAGACATGACAGACACATGACAGTAGCTAGAAATTATTAGCCTACTAACGCAAGAACATGACTTCAAATAACAGCATCTACTGGCCAGCGTCGCTGTCAACAGCTCTTCTCTGGGTTTTCATTTTTACTTTCAGCACATTGGTCACATCAGAGGGGGAGATTTTCAGGGCTGCACATTGTGGTCTGCCGTGTTAATAAGACACAATCTATAAGAAAATAAAAACATGTCATGTACATTCAGCAGTGGCATGATCTAGTTGGATCTACAACACCACCATGGCTTCCAGCAGAAGAATTTATAAAGGGAAAAAAAAGAAGGATCTGGTTCAAAGTCGGACTTCAAATACCATACATCCACAATCAGTGAAAAGAAATGCATACGTGATTGCAGATTTCAACAGCAGCAAGTGTTGTTTTGAACGATTTCTGGCATTGATAGGAGGAGAACCACCGATTGTTCAGAGTGCGCCCGCTCGGGAAGAGCGCCGAGGGGAAATAGATGTGCTGTAATATGAACACTAGATTGTGAATCACTGGAAAAAATGTGAATCTATTTAGAAATAAAAAAAAAAAAATCAAGGGGCAATGCCCTTCGTGTGCTCTCAAGTGTGGTGTGTTTTTGCTGAACTGCAGCCTGTGCCCACTCCCATCAGGCTGCAAAAAAACAGGGTGAGATGACGGACTTGTCATCATCCGCTTGTGTGTGTATGTTTTTTTTTTTTTAAACAACATCCAATTAGCCATACTGTCAGGATTATGTCATCGCAGTGGACAGACATGTTGTGAATATAGAGAAAAAGCTTTTTTTTATAATCAATGTGATGCTTCCAGAGCTGCCAATTCAGCGTCATGAGCCTTTTTCCCCTCCAGGTGTTTAAAGAAAAAAGGACAATGGGGGCTTTTGTGTGGACAAGCGAGTGCATGCAGTGACAGCATTGACGGCTGGGAAAGCCTGAAGCGCACAGTCTCTGCTGCGTTTCCTCCCACTGATGCTTTTCTGCTTCGTCACAACCTCCACTCCACCTGGCTGCTTCATCCAGCGTCCTCCGTATATATTGTAGGGCTGAAAAAACAAGGTGCAATGGAGGGTCCACAGTGGATGCAGGTGACTTTCACTCTTTATCCTTCCGCCCACCTCGCCACTTCCAGGAACGTCATCTTTAGATGGCACGGTGTTCTTTTTTTTGTTGTTTTTTTACTGCCAAGATCAAAGTGACACACAGATTATAAAGGTAATTAAGAAATGTACAAATAATAAACTAACTCATTTACTAATTTACAGTGTTTGAGACTTACAAAACAGATGTTGGTCTCTGGGATGATGTCAGAGAGTGAAACTACATCTTCGTTTCCAGATAAGTTGCCTGAATTATCTCCAGTCTCTTCTGCCCCCAATCTAGAACAGAGAAAATGAAATTAATGAGACCAGATGACTGAGATAAAAGAGAGAAACAGCTTGATGAAGCTGTTATTTTATGGAATATAATTGCCATCTGCCTCCTATCTGTACCTGTGGGAGGCATCCTGGTCGTGGTCTGTGTAAGCCGATTTGTGCACCTCCACCCCTACAGACCTGCAGGGAAACGTCAAGAGCATATAATATGGAAACAGAGAGAGACAGATAAACATGTATTATTTATATTGTAGTGTTTTACCGTAAGGGGGGAGAGGTGGAGGGAACTCCTGCGCTGCCTAGTGATGAGGTGGACAGGTTGGCCTCAAAATCAGCAGAGTTTTCTAGCAGTGGGGGGGTCCTCGGAACCAGATCTGGTCTGCCCAACTGCACACCTGGCACCAAATCATTGACAGGATATCAGATTATGATTTCTACTTCCAAGCAGCTATGAGAAACACTGTGGACACAATGAAGCACAGATATAATAAATGTACGGATCACTTTGCTTGTGATGCATTGGTTCTTACCGCTGTCAGTCTCTGAGTCTGTGCTTTTAAAGTGGCTGTGGTAGACTAGTCTGGGGTCAACAGCGGACTGGCCTGTTGCATGGGAGAGTGGGGTCGGAGCTCCCAGGGTAGGGGCCCTCCTAAGCCCCCCCTGACCTCCACCACGGCTCTTCTTAGATGGTGACAGTTTTACTGAAGATGACCAAAAAAAATGACATAAAATGACCAACGACAAGACTTGTCCCCCTTGTGTTTTCTCTGCTGTCAAATCATCAGTATTTTAACTTCCATTCGAGCAATTTACAATTTGGGTAGATTATATATTATGATTTTTGTTAAAAGAAGAAACCAACATGGACACACAGTGTGTATTTTACAATTAAAATTAATTGTACAATTAATAATAATTTTACATTTTTAATAATATACTTTTTTTTTTTACTTTCTCATCTTGCCAAACATTATTTGTCACTGACTCATATTCATACTTACGTGGAATTTTCCTGAATGCTGTGTTGCACATGAATTGCTGGAAGCGTTCTGCGTAGAAGCCTGGCCTGTGAACCGAGACTGTGTCCTAAAATTTAAACAGCAAAGTTATTAGTGTCTGATGTTTTGCACTCAAATCTAGACCCATTCAAATCTTATTTCTACTACAAAATGTGTTTCATTTTATAATTTATAGCTACGAATATCTCTGAGCCACAGTACCTAAAAGGTACATTAATTAGTATCATAGTATATTCTTTCTCACCCCATCGTGGACCAATGCCTTCCAGGAGTGCTCCAACTTCTTAATAAATCTAAAGAAATAACATAATATAATAAATATATGCCATATAAACATGGCAGGTTAAATATTGGGTAATGTCAGAGGGAAGCTTGCTTATTAATTAAAAAAGGAAAATAAATATTATGTATTTGTTTTTGTTTTTTTATACCTGTAGGACTGCAGAATGTCAATGATGCCGATGTAGATCAGTAACCTCTCTCCTTTAGCATTACGAGCTGGAATACCCCCCATGCTGGAAGAACAAGGCCAGGGTAAGATGAAAGTTCACTATATTGTCATTTCCCAACAGAATTAGGCTACCAACAACCCTGCAGTGCAAACATCTTGGTAATAAGACTCACTGATCTTCTGAATCCAAGGCTCCCTTTCCCCGAGCTTCCCCCTGGATGGACTCCATGGCTGTACAGTACAGACTTTTCTGGATTTGTGGACGGCGCTGATCTGGGGTCACAGCTCCCTCTGATCCCCCGCTGTCCCCAGAGTTTCCTCCAACACGATCCCGCTCCCGACAGGCCTGGTCCAAGTTATGGATGCCCATCAACAGACTGTAATCCATGATCTTAAAACTCTGTAAGAGCTACACAAAACATACAAATGCAGTGATTAAGTTGACATGTTCAGCAAATTGGAGCAAGCCCTCATGACAGGAAATATACACAATAAGGTTTTTGGTGAGGTTTCTTTTATATTATATATAGATTAGAAGGGACTTTATTGATCCCTTTGGGAGGTTTCCTCAGGAAAGTTGAAGCTTCAGCATGTCACATACAGCAGACACACAAAAAGAAGAGCAATATGTAAAAAAAAAAAAAAAAACCCTAAATACCAACACCAATATAGTGAAAAAAAAAAGAAAAAAATAGTAAATGCCTATACACACCTTTGTTATTGATTATTGCACATGGAATTATTGGAAAAATAGAAATAAATTAATTACACACAGTAAACTATTCTGTATACATTAGATACATTATGATTAGTGATAAATATCTATATATAAATATATTAAGAGTATAATACAAGTACAATAAATATAAGTTATGATATTGAATAGAAAGGAGATATATATATATATATATATATATACACATATATAGTGATTGCATTGTTGTGACAACAGAACTTCACATAAGACAGCTCTAATTAAGGTTTCTAAATAAGGGCTGTGTGCATTTTTCTGTGGATTGAGCATTTTTGAACTATGGGAGAGTAATTATAGAACACCTAGACCTTCTGTTTGCAACTTAGGTTGGACACAGTGGACTGTGTAAAAAAAATAAGTAAACAGTGACAGAAGATTTAATTACTACTAGAATTCTAGTAGTAGTTGTAGTAGCTAAAATAAAAAAAAATAAATGAAGACAAACTACTAACTGATTGGACAATAAAATGATAAATCCTCAATACCAATCAGACAGCAACAGTTCACTTTTACAATTAGTACACATCCAGTACAACAAGCTATCAGCAGAGTGCTGGTTCAGTTACCACAGAAGATGGATTTAGACCAGAGGAATGTATGGACTGTGGAGGTAAAGTAGCAGTGACTTAGCCAACACCAAGAAAGACCAGCCTTTAATGGAGCAAATTATAGTTATTTGACTTTCCCAAGGATAGTAGCTGCAATGATAAATGCCACCAGCTTCATGCACCATCCCTTAAAATAAATAAAGTATTAGTTTGCAGTGTCATGAACAGCTTGAACGTCTCTTAACTACTAGATTTTTCCCACTGCCAGCAGTGTTACCTTTTCCATTCGTTCCATCTTGTCTGCGCAACACTTTTTTGTATCATATTTGTCAGAAATATACAGAATAAAATATATAGAATAAAAATAAAAAAAATATTAACCTTTCTCTTGTGTTAGTTTGCCGTTTACATCCTTTAAGTTAACGTGTCGGTTTTGACCCATGTCTTAAATCAGCTGTAAAATACACTAAAAAGAAAATCTTTCTCATCTATTGGTTACCATGAAAATATTGGTTGTAATATTTTTGGTGTGGGTCTCTGGGTCTTTTTTGGTCAGTATACCCCTTGATTTAAATTTTACAAAATGGTAAAATGAACCTCAAGAGGATCATATATATAAATAAAAGGTTGTTGTGTGATCTGGCTATTCCTGAGGGATATTGCACCACATCTCGAATACATTTTTTAAATTTATTTTTTCCAATTTATAACTGACAAAGTCAAAAAACCTTGATGCAAATATAAAGATGTGATTCTTTTATGCATTTAAAATCTAAAAGGGGGGTACTGGCCTAAACACAAGAGGAAGGTGAATTAAATGTTTGCTAACATTAGGCTTTTCTCTTTAACAGATAACCTGGAAGAAACTGATTTACAAAGTGACTGTCTCTTAAATTGAGGCTCATGTGCAGGATATATGAATAAAAAAAAAAAAATCAATCAATGAAAAACCAGGTGACTGACTCACCAAGCAGTCCCTCTGTATAGTCTTGCACAGGGCATTGAAGTTGTCTGCTTCCAGCAGCAGGCCGTCAGGCAGGTCCTGGATAAAGTCTAGGTCTTTGTGAGTGGGAACGGCCTTTTCTCTTTCTTTAGCCGACGCTCTTCTCTTATAGGTGGAGCCCTTCAGGTCATATTTGAGGTGCATGTGGATGATCCGAGGCAAAAGATTGTTCATCACTACGATACGGATGTTCTTTCCCCCCGCCTGAACACAGTACAGTCCGTAGAACTTGGGAAGTAGTGTGCGCTTGTTTTGGTTTATATTCTAGAAAAGAAGAGGACAAGTGATTGGAACACTCATTCAAGCAACTTCCTATCCTGATATTTATTAAATTAATCATCACTCATGCTGAACACTCCCACTTTGTGTTGTAGGTGTCGGACTCACCATGAAGTATCCGGGTAGAAGTTTCTGAAGAAACTCAGCCTCTTTATGTTGAACAGTCTTGATGATGAACTCATCATCACTGGAGACATAGAAGAGAGATCCACTCGCTCCGGGGTTGGACAGCTCGATCAGTGGCTCGTTACATAGAGAATACTTTGAGATAAAGATTAAAAATAGCAGAAAAATTAAACAATTTGACTGATTCTTCAAGAGAATAAAAAGAGTGCATTAGTCCAGTCAAAACAGAGCAACTGTGTTAGCATAATTAGGGTTTTTTAGTGCACAATGACACCATCTAGAGGCCATGTGATAAAAAAAAATATTGACATTTGACACTGACCCTGCACCAAATGACTTTGTTGGCGTAGCTGATGTACAGAGACATGGAGCAATATCTAAACGGTGGCAGCACAAGATGTGCTGGGTGGAGCCAGTGTCCCAGTGTGTCTGTTCACAAGGTCTAGTGTAATGTTGATATTTATGACCACAACAGCTGGTCAGTAAGCTCAAGTAGAATTTGCTGTCCAGATCACAGCACAAACAAAAGTAGCAAGCCCACACCTTCAGTCTGCCTCCATGTTGGTTTTATCAAATCATGTTTAATGATGTACATTTCATTAAGAGCCAAGTCCCTCTTTATTCTAACTGTTAAGTAAGTGGTCCTGGTCTTGACTGAAAGTGTGCTTTCAAAACGAAATGTGAAAAAAAAACTCAATCAAATTTGTCATATGTATGGCCTCCCACTATTTTAAAATCTGTTGAGATTCAAAAAATTGGCCCGTGTTTGCCCAGCATAAGACTCTTCTCATCAAATAACTGTTCATTTAACTGTGAGGGCACAACCCTACAGATTCAGATTCTATCACCGCAGGACGCAGCACCCTGAGTCCAATATACACTGTAATTAGACATAAAATGGAAGAAAGGTATAAAAATCAGCTTTAGGTTGCTGTTAAATGTGTAATGTCAAGATAAGCCAATACATGGCTCTACTGAATAAATTATATATAATTACATTGCTATTATTTGTATATTGATATAAGTGATAGAGGGATTTAATAAGTGTACACTTCTTCCTACTCCTTTTTGAACATGTAAATTGATTGATTGATTTTCCTTTTTTTAAATGTTCTTTTTTTTAATCTTTGTTGTGTTGTTGCTTATTGAAGTTTTATTTTGGTGTTACATGTTCAAAGCAAATAAACTAAACAAGTCTGGCAGAATTTTAGGTGAGAATTTTTTACCATGTGAAAGATATTTCCATCCTCTGAACTGAACTAAATCGTTCCACAATGTAAATTTGTGGAAATAATCTCAAGTTAAAACAAGAACAGGTTTTGGCAGCGTGTGTTAAAGTACTGACCAGGTAGTCATCTGGCCGAATACCAAACAGTTCTCTGAAGTAACGGAAGGCGATAGGAGCGTAGGTCTTGAAACGAAAGTCACTGTAGTGGTGAGCGGGAGTCAAGTTGCTGCCTTCGCTAAAACATAGAAAAATCATTAGAATCTGCATTAACCCAGAAAAATAAAACATAAATTTAACATGTTTACCAGTTTTGTTTACCAACCTGGGGAAGAAGATACTTTCAACCACCACAAAGTCCTGCATGAGAACATCCCTCTCCGCCTTTTGGCTCAAGCTGCCAACTGTATGAGTGATGCCCAACTGGATGGCACCTTTTAGGGCGGAGGATGTGGTCTAAAACAGAAAAAGATAATAAGCACTGGAATAAACAATTTGTGACTGCAGCAGATTCACTATTTTTGGGTGTCTGCTGAGAGGAATTTACAAACTATTTTTAGAGTATAAACACAAAACATGTAGGCATAGATGTTGGTCCCGTTTCGGTCTGTGTTCTTGGTGTCAAAACATTGGTGTCACTGACCCCTGGCCAACTCTAACCTTTTTGTAGGTGGTCTCTCCTGTGGTGGTCTCGACACCCCGGTGTCCGATGGTTTTCTTCATGCTCTGCGCTGTGCCAGAAGAGCCAGGCATCTGAGGAGAGGCGCAGAGAGGAAACCGGTCACACACAATCAAACACAGCCTATTGTGTTTGTGAGCTTAGAAGACAAAAGGCTGGATGTATGGAAGCTCTAGGCCGTAGTGGGTAAACATCTTTCCTGTGACAACCTTATGCCGTGTTCAAACAGCCACAGCCTCAGCTGACGAGCTGCTGAACTTGTTTGCAGTGGACGAAGGGAATCATACTAATGTCAGTTGATCTGGCTTCATTCGTATGTGACCGATACCTTTATGAGTATATGTTTCCTTCTGCCTGTTCTACTTTTGTGAATAACGTGGGATCTGGCTGCCGCAGGCCAGTTGTGCTACAGCTCAGTCATGTAATGCACTTTTGCAGCTCATTGGAAGGTGCTGATTTGTGTCTGCATTTAACTGTTTAATGCCATGTTACTCCACATCATCTTCTAGCTGAATGTGCTGAATAATGTTTTCAGAGTAGCTTATATCCACAATGTTCAATGTCAGTAATAAATTGAATACATAAATAAATATAAATTACAATTTAACTGACAATTGCCACTGACAGTAAAAAAGAGCCATTCATTCACCTGATATCACCTTAACATTAGGAGTGGGGGAAAAACAGATATTCTAATACAAGTCATGGCACTTCCTCCTGTGATAAGATATTGACACACTAAAGCCGAATATTGATTAAAAAAACTTTTTTGGTTTTGGAGATAGAGTATGGCATGCACCACTGGTCCCCCAGCTGGGAGTCAAATCATGGATTCTGTGAAAATAACATTTTGATGCAGTGAATAGTTTACGAAATTAACGCTTTTTTCCTTTTGAGTGGCATTTTTCCTTCTTTAGTCACAGATATCGTAATATATAATAGATAAAACCTCTTGCAATATATCAATTTTTACTCTATCGTAGTAATATCACAATCAAGGGCCATGTATTGTATATTATCGTATTGTGAGGTATGTGCTGAAATCCACCCTTACATGACACAGGTCAGTCCCTTATTTTCACAAAAACCCAATGAACTTTCAGAGTCTCAAGCTGCTGACTGCAGCACACAGGCCTGAACTCTCTAAACCTCTCCTTTCCCCCTCAGAGTTGACTGGAACAACATTTGTTTTACTCGGGGCTGTGATGCTGTGGTGTTTTGTCAGTTCAGTGAGGCAACCTTTGACGTCCTTACCTCTGGAGGGGCCACTTTTATGATGCCGCTGGTCCCTAAAGACAGAAAAACAAGTTAAAATTTGGGGATTTCAGAGAAATGCAATAACCCTTAAGGGAAAAGAAAAAAAAACAAACTCTAAAGCCTTTGAAAAACTGATAGTTTCATCGTTGTTGACTCAACTTTATGCAACCAAATGTCAACCCGTGCAGTCGAGGTAAACTTGATGCTTGAAATCATTTTTACTTGACACTTTGGGTTGGCGGCTTTTAACATGGAAGAATTTTGTTGATGGCGGTTTTAAGATTCCCTCTCCTGATTAATTAGCAGGGCTATTTCCAGCACTGGCTGATGAGTATAAGGCCAATGATGAGTCCAGACCTAAATGTGGCCACAGTTACTCACTGCTGCTCCCGATACCCGCAGCTCTACATGAACTAGAGCTACTTCTCCCTTGAGCTGGCTGCTCCAGATTCATCCGGCCCCTGAGGATGTGAATCTACAATCACCACCTCCCTCTAAAAAACACAGCGCTTTTAACTTTCTGCAACACCCTACTTTGTATCACACAGTAACTTTGTGTAAAACATTTTTGATTAAGTCCAATATGCTAACATTATGGCTTACTAATGCTGGTTACACAGCTGCACCGATTCGTTAGACAATTGTTATAGTAACCAACTATTTTGATAATCCATTAATAAATATTTAAAAAGAAAATGTCCAAATTTACTGGTTCCGGCTTCTTAAATCTGAATATTTTCCAGTTTCTTTATTCTTCTATAATAAACTGATGATCTTTTGGTTGTTGCCTACCGGTCTGGACAAAAAATACATTTTATGTTGAATCTTCAGCTTTGAGAAATAGTGATTGTCATTTTACACCCTTTTATTAACCACAGCTAATCAACAGCTATCAATTAATCATTTCAAAAATAGAATAGATTAATTGACTATCAAAATAGTAGTTAGTTGCAGCCCTAAGGCATTTGGAAAACTCAACTGTCTCATTTGTGCCATCAACAAGCAAACCACTCTGGATAAACAGCAGATTAAAAGCATAGTGACAAAAACAGCACGGGAGTAAATTTGAAAGAAAACCCTGCAGCTGAAATTTAACGTGAGTTCCCGTGTCCTTATATAAACTTGCTGTAAACCTACTTTCTCGCCCACAATGTGAGCACCTCTAGCCTGTAACCAATGGCAACCAGCTGCTTCAATGCTGCAGTGCCACAGGTCAATATATACAAAAGGATGCTGGGAGGGAGATTATACACCTGTAGTAAGAGATTTTGTGAGTGAAACCTCATCTGCTCAGAGCAGATTCAATCCGGAGGACAAACGGTAAGTGGACACTTCAACCTGAGAGTTAATGATACGGCAGAATCACTTAAATGCCATGCGGCTGTTTTCGGTTAGCAGGAACACACTGCAATCCACCGGGAAACAATGAGCATCATTCTGCCCACATTCCCACTTATGTAAAACAACACACTATATCGTCACTACTCATGCGGTTTCTGCTCACACACACACACAAAGAATCACACACATCCATGCGGGTACCTCGCTGAAATGCTCTCCTCCAGAACTGAGTCCTAATATCTGTGGAGCAGGACATGGTCAGCCTCAACAGCTTAACCCAGTGCATTAACAATACTGCACCAGCTTTAATGCATGAGCGGATTTAAGTATGAGAACATATGCTTCATAAATAGGGGCGCAAGGATTCAATCAATTACTCGATTAGTATAATTAATCTCAATGTTTTAATAAATACCTACAAATGTATAGATACCTTATATAATGGAACATTTTTAAATCTATAAACTCGTTTTTTTTTTTTTCAAACGAGCCAACAAATTTATGGGATAATTTTATGACTGTTTCTCGGATAAACCTGGACATTCACGGACCTTACATTGGGCTATGAGGAATTCAAAGTTATCGAAAACATTAATAAAATGATTGGCAGATTATGAAAGTAGCCATGTTTTGAGAAATAATCATCAGCTGCGGCTCTTTTCAAAACACTGCAATTTTCAGCATCAGTGTATAACGAGATAATAGCTCACGCAGCGCTGCAGATTTGAAGTAGATATGAGCATAACCCAATTACTTAACAATGACTTCAGCTTGTTGGTGACTGGACTTACGACAATAGGCGAACCATCTGTTCCTCTCTGTATACTAAACAAGTCTCTGCCAGCTTTGTTCACATGTAGCCCGCAGCAGGAAAGAATATGGGACGTGAACATTCTCCAAACATAATTTTCTGCCTATGAAGACTCCATAAATATACTGGTTCTTTGCCCGGTTAAGAAACCAGGCTAATAAGGACAAGTGTGGAAACCACATTATGTTACTGTCACTCAAGTGTCTGTGTGTGTGTGTGTACGTGTTAGACAGAATGCTGGATCTTGTATTTTTACAGTCTCAGACTCTGAGCCATGCGGGAGCCACAAGAGCAGCTCTGACGCCACTATTTTTATTCAATGATTCAGACTGGGTGACTATGCAGGGAAGAGCAACTCCTCTGTACAACAGGGCGGCTAAGAAGTGCCGCACAACTAAATGGATTAACGAGATACAACGTCCACCTCATCTGTCCTGTGCTCCGAAATAAGAAACCCCTGACACCAGAAACAAGAGAGCCAGCAGTTCCTGATCCAAGTCACCACGCTTACATCTAATATTAACAGGGTCCATACAAATATTTACCAATAAAACCAAACCAAAAATATTATATTCTCTAAAAAGTCCATCGCTGTATCCAAAAGTGACTTCTTCAAAGCATAAACATGAGAGCTGCAACTAACAATAGTTGACTAATCCATCAATTATTTAAACGATTAATCCATTTCTTGTTTGGTTCTTAAAATGGTGTGAAAATGTCTTTTTTTTGTCCAGACCAACAGTCCACAACCCAAATAGAAGACTAAATAAAACAAAAAATAATCATATTTCAGAAGCATGAACCAGAGAATTTAGATATTTTCTTCTTAAAAACTACATAAATTGATTAATGGACTATCAAAATATTTGACAGTGAATGTGACAGTTGGCAACTAAATGATTAATCAACTAATTGTTGCAGTTCTTGTCCCAAATAACAGTTCACCGAAGATATTCGATTTACTATAAAAAACAAAGAACCAGAAACTTCTCCAATACAAGCACTTTTCAGCGTCTTTTCAAGTCATATTTATCCAAGTGAATCAATTTCCTGGCATTGTGTGGATTTACATCAGAAACAATGTGAACAATCTGCCCGAACATATCAGCATTATTTAACCAATATAGAATGTTTTTGTCCATCTGAACCACATATTCTCATTATACAGCCATTTGTGAAGCAAATTCCAATGACTTCCTGCGTTTATTTCCACTTCTCCAGGCTTGGAAATTGTCATTTTCAAATTCCATGATTTTTCCTGACCGTAGGAACCCTGTTTTAAGATAAGCCATTATTGTTCCAGAGGGAAAATGTGAGACTTGGACACACAATGCCGCTGCTGTATAGTAGCAAATTATTCAATGCATTATACATCTCATGAATAACATAATAGAATGTACAATCACATGACTTACCAGATATAAACTAAAAATCAAGAGATACTGGAAAAGCAGTGTTTCATCCCGTGAACAGGGAACGGCAGGGTGAATGAATAAAGCCTTCACATTAACTAGATAAGCACAACATGAGGGAAATCAATAAGATAAACATTTACTTTGGGAACACATCACCTAAACTGTGAATATTTTAAAAGTAGCTGATCCACATCAGCTACTTTCAAGCCCATGTGTGTCAAACTCAAGGCCCGGGGGCCAAATCTGGGCCGGCACTTCATTTTCTGTGGCCCCTCAAGAGTTTTCACAGATTTGTGTGATTTATTGAGAGATGAGAAAGTGAATAAATGTTTGAATTTAACAGAGACACGCTGGTCACGTTGTTTTTGTACGACTTCATTAACTCCAAAATCTCTTCTCAAATGGCCACAAAGGTTGTTTAAAAACAAGTTTCCATTTTTCCTTATGTTGAAGTACATCTGTCATTTTCTTGTACTTTCTATTCTTTACTATTTAGCATAGCAACACAAAACCATAGATTTCAATCGCTGGAAAATCCATTAAATAAATAAAATTGTTAATAGTGGTTATCAGCATATTCTTGTATGAGTCTCTAGATATCTGATGATTTTCACTATTTTGCTGCAGTATTTTTAATAATTAGACGCTAGATTTAAAAATCTTAGTAAGTTGTCACCAGCACTATTATGAGTGGAGAGGCAATTATCTAATATAATAACATATATAATTATACGTAGATACATATATATGATCTTTACAATTGGCCCAGAACACTGATGTGGCCCAGGATCAAACCGAGTTTTACGCCCCTATTCAAGCCTCTAAGGAGAGGGTTCCAATGACTGCTGAATAATTATTGTCATTGATGGATGATTATTGTAACTTTAATTTACCACAAACCTGGATGGAGACAGGAGGGAAGAGGAGGAATGTGAACAGGCGAGAAAACGGTTATTGTTAACTTCAAGGGATAAATAGACCCATCTGAAACCGCAACCACCAATCACGCGAAAATTATTTACTAAACAATAGTATTTAGTGGTAAAACCTCATTCTTTAACCTCCTGCTTTACCTAGGCAACACACAATCAACCGGCTTGATACAAAAACACTTGAGCCAACGTGGTTTGGAGAATTAATTAGGTTCTTTCTTTACATTATTAGCCTCAACACATCGCTCCGTATAGTTATTTAGGACTCGCCTAAAACTTCGCGAGCGTAACAATGACACTAATAAAGGTTTACTAATCGGCTAATTGAGGTAAAGTTAAACAAGCTAGCGGCACTTGGTTCATTTGTTAGCCTTGACGCTAGCTTAGCTAAGTGGCTAACCGGGACACGGTGAAATCACAGCCGCCGTGTCTCGCCGCTCCCGTCTCTACAAACACGTCACACGGGTCTTTTTTGTATATTCGTTTAAAGAAAATAGAAGGTGGGAGATTCGGCTGCTAGCTACCTGTCGGGGCTGTTGATCCCGAATCTGCTGTTCCAGCAGTCGCCATTACGGTTTGAGTGTTCACATCACAGACGGTGCCGATAGTTACTGCTGTGGTCGCAGCGGCGCCACAGCGCCCCCAGCGGCCAGCGGAGGAACCGCAGGTATAAAGGGCAGCTGCACACTTTATCAAGTGGTGACAAAGTCTGTCCTAAAATAAGTCGGGTGCCTAAACGAACAGTAAAAAACGTTTGCTTTCTTGCCATAATCATTCATCCTGTTCATACTGGCCAATATAAGATCTCATCATAATGCACTTGCATTGTAAAAGACCCGGGACCAAATCAACAAGCCTCCTTCTGTGCGAAGATGTAATTAAAGTTTATTTGACCTAACAAGGGACATCTGCTGCCTTAAATTAGTCAAATTGAGTTACAGGGCAAAAGTGGCAAATTCCCTCTTTTTGTTATGTTTTTTCCACTGCAGCTGAAAAGGAAAACACTGTCTGTTGAAACACAAAGATGTTTTTTAAATTATTTTTATTTTATTTATTTATTTATTTTCTCAAAAAAACTCAGGCTGATTCCTCATAGTCGATCTATGGATATGTTCAATATCAGTGGACTAAGGATTTTTAAGTCAATTGGTACATTTTTATGCATTCTTCCATGCTAAATCAGTTAAATCCTGAAATACTGTGCGCAGATCTCTGGTAAATACTAGATCTAAAACGTCCCTTCTGCATTATTCCATGTGGGAAACTAACATTTTACAGAATTGTCAACCAAATCAACTTGTTGATTATTAAAATATATTGGTGAATAGTTGATAGGTCACATATTGGTTAACATGTCGTTAAAATGTCTTTAGTCAAGTACAGCCCTCAAATCAAACTGTAGCTACCTGTGGAATATATCTACTTTATTTTACTAACTCAGACTGCTGAAACCTTATATTAGCTTAGAGGGTCTGTTGACTCCCACTTAAATCATATTTGCATTTCAAGGGGATTTTTTAATAGTCAGTATGAATGGGGGGTGACATGGTGGCACAGGGGTTAGCGCTGTTGCTAGCACTGTTGCCTCACAGCAAGAAGGTCGCAGGTTCAAGACCTCCTTGGTCCTGGGTCTGGGACCCTTCTGTGTGGAGTTTGCATGTTCTCCCCGTGTCTGTGTGGGTTTTCACCGGGTACTCTGGCTTCCTCCCACAGTCCAAAAAAATACTGAGGTTAATTGGCGACTCTAAATTGCCTGTAGGTGTGAATGTGTGAGTGAATGGTGTGTGTGCCCCACGATAGGCTGGCGACCATTTGGGTTGTATCCCTTCCGTCTCTCCGTAACACGCTGGGATTGGCTCCAACAGACCCCTGTGACCCTAATGAGGAATAAGCAGGTATAGAAAATGACTGACTGACAGTATGAATGGGATGTCTGATTGCAGCAAACATTGTCATTGAACAGACCTTCAGACAAACTTCAGTAATTGTGAACCCAGAGGCGTGGAAAGACATGGCGCTCCCCATACCTTGACAATAGCAGACACATTTTCAGTTATAATTAGGGCTTTTAAAGGTAAATAAAACACCAAAAACTGCCCATAGTCCTAGTTCTGAATCACTGCATTTACAGTTATGTTCAACATAATAGCACTGTGTGAGCAAAGCTAAAATCCTTAAAATAATTTTTATTTCGATGCATTGGGAACACTGCATTTCATGTCCTAAATTGAAACATGAAGAAAAATGTGTCAGGATTTAGGATTCCAGTGAATTTCATCTCATCTTCTATACCCGCTTATTCCTCATTAGGGTCACAGGGGTCTGCTGGAGCCAATCCCAGTGCATTACAGCGAGAGGCAGGGATACACCCCAGATGGTCGCCAGCCAATCACATGGGGCACAGACACCATTCACTCACACCTACGGGCAATTTAGAGTCTCCAATTAACCTCAGCATGTTTTTGGACTGTGGGAGGAAGCCGGAGTACCTGGTGAAAACCCACGCAGACACGGGGAGAACATGCAAACTCCACACAGAAAGGTCCCAGACCCAGGAGGTCTTGAAACTGCGACCTTCTTGCTGTGAGGCAACAGCGCTAACCCCTGTTCCACCATGTCGCCCATTCCAATAAATCACTAAAGTAATATTTAGTTGTATAATCATGGTTTTCGAGAACTGTTTCACACCTGTGTTGCATGGAAATTCTGGCTCCAAATTGTGGCTCCTATTAACAGGTCACACACTCTTCGCATGTTGATTTAGGATATAAAATGCAGTATTCCCAATACATCGCAATAAAAATTATTATAAGGATTTTGGCTTTACTCAAGTTTTTAAACACACTGCTATTATTTTGAATACAACTGTACAAGATGGAGTCTACGCTGTGTAAGTAGGACTCACATTCTTCAGTAAATGTTAAATTTAACGGGTCAATATGACTGAAACTTGTTTGGTTTGTGTTCAACATATTTTTTTAGTAGCAAAATTGAGGTTTGCCATTATTGAGACTATTTCTCATTGTTCCAATAGTCATAAACAGACACTTGCTTGAAGCATATTTGTACGCTCACATATTGAGAGTTTTAAAAAGTTTGAAAAACATCCCTTTAAAATAAATATAATACATTTAGAACATCAAGACCTCCTTGGTCCGGGGTCTGGGACCTTTCTGTGTGGAGTTTGCATGTTCTCCCTGTGTCTGCGTGGGTTTTCACCGGGTACTCCGGCTTCCTCCCACAGTCCAAAAACATGCTCAGGTTAATTGGCAACTCTAAATTGCCCATAGGTGTGAGTGTGTGAGTGAATGGTGTGTGTGCCCCACGATTGGCTGGCGACCATCTGGGGTGTATCCCTGCCTCTCGCCGTAACGCGCTGGGATTGGCTCCAGCAGACCCCTGCGACCCTAATGAGGAATAAGCAGGTATAGAAAATGACTGACTGACATTTAGAACAGATAAATTTGTATGATTAATAGGCTATTTAGCTCAATCTTAAGGTTAATTTTATGCATTAGTAGTGATCGCACCGGGATTTTACTACATTTTTTTCAAGGATTTTACATTTAAAGTTACAATTTTCAAATTTTTCTAACCCTAACCCCCGGACCATACCTTGCCTTAAATTGAAATGATGCCACCGTTTGAACCCATCCTGTAGTAATAAATATTGTGATAATTTTGTGTGGTGGTTTAAAACAACTACTGGGACATGCATGCAAGAATAAAGATATACATTAAAGGGGTCATGTTATGAAAAAAATCACCTTTTCAATGCTTGTATGTATGAATCTGATGTTCCTGCTAAGACACAAACTGTAAAATAAGACCACCAACTCATTCTGTTGTGGTCTGGCTCCTAATTTTAATGCAGGAAAACACATCAAACCACAAAGAAGGTACATTGACAAAAAAAAACAACAGAAATAACATTTTTTATTAGAACCATAGATTTGATTTTAACCACAAATCAAATATAAAGAAGGAAACTGATCTTGCAGCTTCCAAAGAAATAAAGAAGACGTATTCATAATCAAAACTGTAAAGAGCAGCCTATAAAAATAGTGGTACAGTGACACAGTCAACCACGTCCGGTTTATACACTAAGCATTAAACAATATCTCTGTTTCTTTAGGATGCATTTTTGTGATCTCAGGTGAAAAATAACACTGGCAGAAGAACTGATCCACCTTTTAAATGTACAAGAGCTGTAAGTTGGATTTGTGCATGATTAACTGAAAGACCCGGTGCCCATAGGGTCAGCGGCAAAAGGTCACATAAGGTTTTTAGGAGATAGGGCACCTTTTCTTCTTCTTGCGTAAGACATTGGTTGCTTTGGTGATGGCGTCCATGAGGATTTTGGAGATGCACTGTTGGGGCTCTTGAGAAGTCACACGGCAACAGCGGCGGACGGCTGGGATGGCAGCCTTCTTTGAAGTACACAGCTTCGCTGATATCTCCTCAAGCTGATGTCATGTAATAAACAAGGCCGGACAAAAGAGAAATGGAATTAGAATTTTGCATTCTCACTCCCCAACTTTCAGCACTTCAAATTATACATGCTGGACTTTGTCTTGCCGGATTTTTGTACTGACTCACTTCATTTATGACTGATTTCTAACTCACCCTTTGCACAAAACAAGCAGTCTGGTCCTGTGGAGACAGGGGGCAGCATTTGTCTACAAAGGTTTTGATAGGAAAACCAACAGGGAACCTGAAACAGTCAAAACACATTAGGTTTCTGTATTTTGGAATTGTACCAATTGCAAAACCTAAAGAAAAATAACATTAAGAGAAAGACAGGAGACAGAAATATCCAAGTACCAAAATAAGAAGTACTGTCTTACTTCTTCTTGATGATCTTGTGCGTGTCACAGATGTTGTTAAGGGAAAGCTCCTCAGTGGCTGAAGTGGAGTTATAATATGGGTCGACAGAAGCGTTCTCAAAACAGCTGAATCGATCATCAGCTCCACCTGCTGAGCAACACTGGGTGCCGGTCTGATTGCTACGCTTATGCGAGCAGAACTTGTTCAGCTCCTCACGCCACTAAGACACAAAAGACACAAAAATGTCAGAAGAATTAAAGAGAGGCCATATTACTTGACTAAACATTTATATTTATAGGATTTACCTTTTGTTCAGCACAAACGAGAACGTCCTGCTTCTTTTTGCAGCACTGCTTGAATCCCTTCTCCATCCGATTAATGGTCTTGGCCTGATGGGCCAGCCATTCATAGCCTACATATGGCAGGCACTTAATAGCATAGAGGGGGCGGAGTTTCTGGTCGCGACACAGTGACTCGATGGAAGTCGCTGTGGGTCGTCCAGGAGGGAACCTGATGTCAACTTTTTGGGACGTTAACGGTTTCTTCTCCTTTCCTCTAAATCCTCGGACAATGTACGAAGTCACCACTGTCCTGTAAAGTATGAGGTATCATTTTAGACCCAAACATGACGCATTCCAAATAAAAGGAGTGTGTTTTGCAATGAAGAAGATGCAATAACCAATCTCTGTATAATTCTTCTATGGATCTCATGTTTTTCTTTGTTTTAAAGGATGAAACCAGTGTTATTCTATACTACTGTTAAGGTCAACAAATCCGAAAAGATATAATAGGCCTTATTCACCAACCATTCTTTAGAAGAAATGTATTCTTAAAACCCACTTACACAGTTTTCAGAAACATTCTGACATTTACCAATTTTTTTATTTTTTTTATTTGGGATTTGTTCTTCTGGCATGTGTACAAATTAATTGTGTATTTTTATTTCATAATAATCAGTGTACAATAATCTACTGTGACAATACATAGAGTATCCTTATATATATTTTTAAAGAATTATTCAATTATTTTAAATCATGCAAAAGGGGTGTACCACTTCCCCCTGGACCAAGCCATCGACTTCTGTCAACCGCATTTAATTTCTGATTTGTAAAAAAAAAAGGAAAAGAAAAAAAAGCTTGTGACTTTTACATGCTTGATTATTTATATCTCTCAAGAAAGAAATGCAAACAATCAAACTGGTTTTCAGTTCACATCTTTATTTTCTATTAATTTCTCCCAGTATGTTGAGATTGTTGAGGCTATCTGTGAAAGCCATTGGGCCATTCTCTCTTGGATGTCCAGGACTGCATCTGAGATCAGACGTGGGACAGTCGAACAGGATCTGGGTGCACACATGTTTTGTTTGTTTTTTTTTTTTTTTAAAAAACAACTTAAGAAAACACTTATTCAAAAAAAGATAGTCATCCATTAGCTTTTTTTTAACAGTTTTTTTTTTTTTTTTTACATTTTTGCATGTGATTTGTCTTGGTGTGCATAGAGCCTTACAATCTCAGGCCTATACATTGAGATTAGAGGGGCGTTTACCATACTTAGTATGTTAAGTAGAACGTGGCTGTATACATTTCTTTGCAGATTGAGTGTTGTGAAACATGGGACAGTGTCAATATAACATGTAGACTTTCTTATTATGAAAAAGCAATGAAATTCTCACTTTCTTCATTATGGGACCTTTAAGAACAAGGCCTAAATATACTGATTCTCTAGTAATGGGGTCAGCTGGAAACTCTATGTTACTCAAACAGGTGAAAACTGGGTATTTATTGAGATCTGTTTTTCACTGCAGATTATAATAAAGTCAGCGATGCAGATAGAGAAGTCACACTGCTTTTCACTCCAGTGTCAAACGATTCTGTAATCTTTAATTCATTTGAAATGTTATAGCAACTTAAAGGCAACACTTTTCATCATATGATGGTCAACACCAACATTTTTAAATAATGTGCATTTTATTTATTTCCCTGCATACCTCTGGCAGGTGTTAGGGTTAAAGTGGAAGTCGGCTGTAGAGGGGAGCGGCAGCACCGGCAGCTCCTCCGTTGCTGCATAGTTTGGGTTTGGAGAATCGTTGTTAAAGCAGTTTAGTCGCTCGCCGCCCTTCTTTCTGCAGCAGTGGTAGAGACGATCTTTCACTGATGCGTCAGCCTCACAGAAGGATTTGACTGACAGCTCCCACTATGATATCGCAAAAACAACACAGACAGTCAGGGTGTACGAATTAATCCATGAATACTGACATAAAACATGAAGGGCTGAGGCTTTACGGTAAATAAACAGAGCACCTATAATTATAAAAAAAAAACAACCATGGAAAGAAAGTCAGTTCAAGTTAAGATTAAGGTGATGTATTTATTCATTCAAAGTTAAAAGCTTGTTTTCCCTCAAGACAGTTTCTCTGGTGCTCATGCCAAGGCCTGTCTGTTATGTCTGCCGGGGCTGCATATAATCATATAATGGGCTTATCGGCAGGAAGCATCCAAGGCCTTCAACTTTGTTTCAAAAATGCAAGTATTATCATCTCTGCAATGTCAAGAATGTTGCAAGGCCTTTTTTTGTTATACTTGGCGAAATACGAAAACATCCAAAGAAAAAGTATCCAAAACTACTATTATCGCTTCAGGAATGAAGCTAAAATATACATAGAAGTTGCGATAATATCAAGCTTTTCACTCCACATTAGGGATTAAGCAGATAATAGTAATTACATCTTGGTATTTTAGCGTAAAATGACATTTGTTTGGCATTCATGCTTTTCTTTAGTTGGATTTGTGTTTGAAACCACAAGGCAATATGTAAATACTAATAATGCCATACAGAAACTCACCGCTTGTGTGGCACAACACAGTGTCACGTCCGCCCCCGACGTCTGCAACCCCTCGCAGCACATGCTCAGCCAGGATTCTGCCATATTGACAGCATTGGCCCGTCGTTTCTGTGAACCAAAACCAGAGCGAGGAAAATAAGAGTCTGGGTAGCGGGGACGATGGTGTCCGTGGAGACAGATGGCCTCGAGATTGTCCAATGTTGGCCGGCCGAGGGGAAACTGGACCGGATAATCCAGAATGGGAAGGTAAGAACGGGGCCCGAAACTTGGTTGACCTGCGAGGGAAGAACAGGAATCACACTGTGATTTCTGCAGTAGGAGGAGGCAGATTTGCAGTAAATGAAAACTCAAATGAAAGAGGAGAATAGATACATACGTCCTCTAGGTGTTAAGCCTTGAGTTCTGGAAACCCCTAAAAGAATAAGGGCAGTATCATTAAACAGTGTTTTTTTAAAGGGGCCATATTAGTAAAAAAAAAAACATTTTTTCAATGCTTGTGTAGTGTATTAAGATCAGTGGTGTTCTGGAAAGGAGTTCACCTTCCCACACACTCCCAGTGGCTACAGGATCTCATGTTATGCCTAAAGTTAAAAACAAATATGCTGCTCTATTCTAGCCTGGGTATAATTATCCTTCAGTACAGAGAAATTCACTTCACTGTGAAATTTAGTCTAGACACCAAGGACCCAGTTTTCCCCTCATCTAGGGAACCAATCACAGAACAGTGAGGCTGCAGCAAGACAATGGCACAACAGCAACACAAACACAAAGGCAACTTAGTTGATTACTGTGGATCCAACATGGCGGCAGACTGTAATTCACCTTCACCTTCACCTTCACCTTCACCTTCACCTTTCAATGAGCCTTAGAAAGTGTTTTAAGTAATTTAGACCACAAGTCTTTATTAGTATTAGTATTTTGAAAATTTAGCAGCTTTTAGCGCTCAACTATTTCATGGTCAGTAGGTATCAGGTACATCATTGGGTATGTTTGATATGACTGGCTATAAGCTCCATACAGACACATTTGACAGACTTGTGCAGTACATAAATGGAGCCACACCTCTAATACTAACATGGAGGGTGAATGGAGGGTTCCCAGAAGGAATATAAATGTACATTGATATGAGGTCTGGTATCCATGTGTCTATGTGTATGTTTGTTTTTCGTTTTGTTGTTGTTTATTAGAGGGGTGGGAGGGGTTTAACTGTAAATACTATGACTACCTATAAAAACTTCTGTACAGTTGTCTGTACCTGTGTAAAAACCAATACAAATAATTTAAAAAGAAAGGAAGATGTATGGTGTTCATGCTAACACACAAACAGTGATATAAAAAAACCCTCATCTGTAGTGATGCTGAAACCTAGCTGAACACAAACCCTTTAGAAATTGCTCCTGTTGTGATGTCACAAGAGGAATGGAATTTATTAGTAACCATCTCTGATTCTATGTACCTGTCCCTCCTTTCAAAGCGCTTGTACTTGACTTGATTCTCACTGACCCCAGCTCTCTGAGGGGCGGGACATTGCGACAGAGCTAGGCCAATCAAAACAAAGTGGGTTTTTCGGTAGAAAGAGGAGGGGTGGAAACAAGGGTTTTTCAGTCTGAGTGTGTGAGAAGGCAGACTGCATTGCTGCAACAGGTCTTATTTGATACCTTTGAACCATAAAATCATGCACATTTTTTTATAAATACAACATGAAAACTAAAATATTAAACTGGGGAATTTCCAAAACAGGGTCTGTTTAAATGTTTTGTTATATAGGATTCAGTAGAATGTCACAGGAAAGATTAGTAAGAGAAAGCAAGAGAGAGGGAGATAAGATACCAACCTCTCTCCTTCATGACATCAGTCTGTTCTGGTGGATGCACCATTACCTGCTCTACTTGAAAGTCTGCAAAATGTGAAAAAAACTATTAATTACTTGTCACATGTCGTGACACATGTTTGAAGAAGACAGGACCAAGGGGACTAAAGGCAAATGTTATGTAGTTTAATCAAATAAAAGTCATAACAAATGGTAAGAAAACCAGACATACCCATGGGATTGAACAGCTCTGACAAATCTACCTCTCTCTGCATGTCTGATTCTGGTGGGTGACTCTCTGTAAGAAACATATGGGTTTAATACATTGTAAAAACAATTGTGTAAAAACATTTATATATGTATGATGGTCTCCATTAACTATAATAGTCAATTTAAACATCATAAATGACCTAAAATCCTGTGATCTTAAACTATAAACCCCCAAAATATCCTCTGGGAAGTCGTGACAGCTTGTCAAAAACCTCATGTGTGTTCAAATTGGTCCTTGGAATGAAGCTGCACATGTATGTGGAGACAACATGAGGAAAAACACACCTATGTCAAGGTCAAAGGTGATATCGCGTTGTTCAAAGAAGTGCTCATCTGGAAAAGTTGTACAGAGAGAGAGAGAGAGAGAGAGAGAGAGAGAGAGAGAGAGAGAGAGAGAGAGAGAGAGGGAGAGAGAGGCAGAGTGGAAAGCCAGACAACGTTATGCAACTCTCCAATATTATTTTTTTACTGCACAAATTACACTGAGAGACAGCCAGTGGCAGAATAAATATTAAAATTTACCACCTAACATCACCTAATTGTAAGTTGTCTAGTAAAAATGCCACTTAATGTAAAACTGGGAAGTAATATCAGAAAAAAATGTTATTAACGTTATTAAAATATAATACTGAATATTATTACTACTGTTATCATACATCTGAGTCAGAGGTGTCAAGTAATGAAGTACAAATATTTTACTTAACTAGAAATTATGGGTATTTATACTTTACTGGAGTAAATACTTTTAAGCTGGAGTTTTACTTCTACTCCTTATATATTCGCACAATTATCTATACTTTCTACAACTTGCATTTTAAAAATAGCCTCGCCCAAAAATCAGGCACAGGTTTAAATATAAAAGTAAAAGTAATGTAGAAGTTATCAACTTAAGCTGTTTACTCAAGTAAAAACTTGAGTAAACAGCTTAAGTTGATAACTTCTACAGAGGTTTATATAAACCATAGTATCTATATTTCTACCTGTGGAATAAATGTAAAGACATTTGACACTACTGATATGAATAAGCATCTGAAAAAATAACATGTGACTTAAATATAATAATAAATAATTAGCATTATTTGCTCATAACATTTTATGACGCACATTCATATTAAATATTGAAGACTTGGAATCACCTACTTTGTCTCATAGTTACTTGTTACTATAGTAATAGTAACAAGTACTATTACTACAACTAATTAGACTGACAACTATTACTATAGTAATAGTAACAAGTAAACATTAAATCTCATCAGAATTAGACATGTTTGAAGTCTTTTTTACACTGGATTGAATGTCAGTAATGTCCAAAGAGGACATAAACAGACCACAGGCTTTTTTAAAAAAAAAATGCCTGGCCATCAGCCAATGAGCAAATACAACAATTTCTGGCATTCAACATGATCAACAGCAGAAAGGAGGAACAAAACAAAAACATGTGTACCGACCTCTGGATGCTGAGCTCAGTGAAATGAGGAGGAAGGCTGCGGCAGCGCAGACTATCGCCCGAGGAGAGCCCATCGCAAAACTTGATCTCGTCCAGCTCCTGTTTGTCTTGTCCCTGCAGAAGTCTGAAGTGAGTTCGCAGTTCGTATGTTGGCTAAAGCAGCGAGACGCAGCGAGAGGCCGCCCAGGAAAAGACGCGCAGCGGGGCAGCGCACGGACGGGCTCCGGTAATTGGTCAACCGCGATCAGCCGCAGCTGTCTGTCAGAACAGCAAACAACCGGGGCAACAGTTTATGCTCGTCCGGGGAGGAGGAGGAGGATGAGGGGGGGGCGGAGGGAAGGAAAGAGGGAGGGGGGAGGAAGTTTTTCAAGATGACTCATAAGTTGATCTCTTAATGTCCTGGGTCCCGTTACGCTGCTATAGACGGGACGTTCTAATCCTGTTTTCTGAGCTTTTAATGCACGCGTGGAGGTGCAATTTACCCCTCAGCCACTACACTGTCATTACGCTGCGTGGGAGTTGGCTAATTATCACCTGGCTGAGCTGAGCCAATCAGCAGGTCTGACGAAACACGTGACCACGGTTTAAATTGCGCTTTGTTCCAGCTTTAAAGACCCCAAAATACGCAGCGTGATTTATGTGGATAGGTTCTTGGCCGAGGCTATTTAAACTACTTAAAGTATAAAGTTAAAGTAATGAAAAAATACACTTTCCCGTCAGTCTAATTTCATAAGCTGTAATCACTTTTTGGCAGAGATGTTAAAGTTTATATGTTGTATTGTCCTTGTAAAAGCATTTGAAGAGGAATAGTGAGAAATAGTGAGCAACTGAATTAAAATCTATTACATATAACACTCAGGAATGGGAACAAGCTTTTTTAGGCAAAACAACCTTTAACATCCAATATACTAGCTGTTATTTTTTAGCAAGAGAAAAAATGCATTTGATGTGCTGTATTGTCCTTTTAAAGGTATTTTAACAGTTAAAAAGGGCTGGACTGGCTATAATTGCCAGAGCAGGTCAAATAATGCACTTTCCTGTAGGAAATCACTTTTTGGCAGTTAGACCGTTGTCATAAAAACAAGCTGGAATGAAATAGGAGTAACAAGGATAATTGTTTTTAAGTGTAAGGAGTTGAAGTAAAAAGTCAGCTGAAAAATAACTAGTCCAGTAAAGTATGACACAGTCTAACTGTAACAAACTGCTGTAAGAAATTCTGGGTAATATTTACAGGCAATTTACTGCAATATACAATAAATACCATTGTATTCTGGGAGTAATGTTTGTATTAAAGGTAGAGGCCCTGCACATACAGAACACTACTTTATTTCTAAAGGACACATGTGGATCAGGTGTGAAGCCATCTTTGGACATCATTTTTGATCATCATCCATTTCAATTCAATGCATTTACCAATACCCTTTTTTCTGTCTGGTTTGCTTACTTTTATAATATTATTTTACTACTGTGAGTGACCAGTGAGCTTACAGCCCATAGGCAGTGTTTTATCATACTTTTTAATTTTTCATTTCCTAGGGCAAAAAAAAAGAAAAAAGTGCATTTTTTTCCCCATATACTGAAGTATATATCTGGTTATCAGCACCTCATTACAACCCTATTTGTGCTGATTTTGCATTGCATCTAGCATAATTGATGTCTTTTCTTGGTTTAAATTGCTGCATTAAATTGACGGTAATACTAATACCTGTAGCTAGTTGACAACTGTATCCACATTACTAATGATTGTTTATCAAATAGCTCATATATAAAGATCTCATGAAAGCAGTCCTCCCTACAGTATTATCACAATATCACTATTGAGATATTCAGTCAAAAGATTTTTTGTGCATGTCAACCAGCACTATTTTATATAGCAGTGGGCTATTTTCTATTCAACCCCTAATCCCAGACTACTGTGTTTTTTTAACAGGGATCAAGGCAGGCAGGATTGTCTCCAAGAAGACTCATTAAAAATGGTCTAGTACAGTCAACCCAAACATGGCCTCTCTTCTGAAGAAGCTTATAAAGTTTGAGTGGGGTTTTATGTAGGTCAGAGAGATCTTTACACAGACCTTCACACATTCCTGGTCAGATCTATAAATAGACATTATTGTTCAAAAGTATTGTGAAATTTGATTTTATCCATATTGCCCAGCTGTGTTTTTAAGGGATGAGATATTATTTCAGTATTTCTCAGGCTAAGTCCTGTTATGCATTATTTACAGTTCCAATTGTAATTAAAAACTGTTTAACTGTTTTTTTCCATAGATTTTTTATTGCTGTATTGAACTGAACTGAATCATTCAGTAGGATACCATGTTAAATTAGCTTATTTGCTAATTGATAGTAATATGCTCTCTTTATAAAAATGACTATGTGGCACTGTTTGATTATGGTAAAATGTATTAATGCAAACAACATAAGTGCTCCTACCAATAGTAAAAAAGATCAGTAAATTCATTTTACAATGCAATAAAAAGGCATTATGCTGGCAACCCTGCTGCCAGTATTCTACTGCGAAATCAAGAAAAAACATGAATGTTGTGTAATTCTGTACTGGATTATTATGGTAATAGACTGTAAACTAGAGAACAGTAAGAGGACTCTAAAATTAACAGTAAAATGCTGGCAATCCTGCTGCCAGTATCTTACTGTTAATTTACAGGGCAACTGTTCACAGTGTATACAAGAGGGATTTTAATCAAATCCTCACATTTGATTGGACTGCAAGAAAGTGTAAAAACAAATAAAACAGCAGTAAGCTGGTATGTTTTTAAAATAATAACAACCAACATATTTGATTGGATGAATATTTGAAAACACCCCTGAGTGCAGGTTGAGTCAAACATTACAGGAAGAGAGAAAAAAAGGGGAATTTTGATTGATTATGATGTTAACATACTCAAAAATGAAAATATTTTATATATATACAGTGGGGAAAACAAGTATTTGAACACCCTGCTATTTTGCTATTTCTCCCACTTAGAAATCATGGAGGGGTCTGAAATTTTCATCGTAGGTGCATGTCCACTGTGAGAGAGATAAACTAAAAAGAAAAATCCAGAAATCACAATGCCTGATTTTTTAACAATTTATTTGTGTGATATAGCGGCAAATAAGTATTTGAACACCTGAGAAAATGAATGTTAATATTTGGTACAGTAGCCTTTGTTTGCTATTACAGAGGTCAAACGTTTCCTGTATTTTTTCACCAGGTTTGCACATACTGCAGGAGGGATCCTGGCCCACTCCTCCACACAGATCTTCTCTAGATCAGTCAGGTTTCTGGGCTGTCGCTG
Source organism: Lepturacanthus savala (assembly GCA_030544235.1). Classification (NCBI taxonomy): domain Eukaryota; kingdom Metazoa; phylum Chordata; class Actinopteri; order Scombriformes; family Trichiuridae; genus Lepturacanthus; species Lepturacanthus savala. The sequence continues at coordinate 29,530,703 of CM060467.1, forward strand.
AGAAACACGGAGTTTGAGCTCCCTCCAAAGATTTTCGATTGGGTTCAGGTCTGGAGACTGGCTGGGCCATGCTAGAACCTTGATATGCTTCTTACGGAGCCAGTCCTTGGTTTTCCTGGCTGTGTGCTTTGGGTCGTTGTCGTGTTGGAAGACCCAGCCACGACCCATCTTCAATGCTCTGACTGAGGGAAGGAGGTTGTTCCCCAAAATCTCACAATACACGGCCCCAGTCATCCTCTCTTTAATGCAGTGCACTCGTCCTGTCCCATGTGCAGAAAAACCCCCAAAGCATGATGCTACCACCCCCATGCTTCACAGTAGGGATGGTGTTCTTCGGATTGTACTCTTCATTCTTCTTCCTCCAAACATGCTTAGTGGAATTATGACCAAAAAGTTCTATTTTGGTCTCATCTGACCACAAAACTTTCTCCCATGACTCCTCTGTATCATCCAAATGGTCATATGCAAACTTAAGACGGGCCTTGACATGTGCTGATTTAAGCAGGGGAACCTTTCGTGCCATGCATGATTTCAAATCATGACGTCTTAGTGTATTACCTACAGTAACCTTGGAAACGTTGGTCCCAGTTCTTTTCAGGTCATTGACCAACTCCTGTCGTGTAGTTCCAGGCTGATTCCTCACCTTTCTTAGAATCATTGAGACCCCACGAGGTGATATCTTGCATGGGGCTCCACTCCGATTGAGATTGACCGTCATGTTTAGCTTCTTCCATTTTCTAATGATTGCTCCAACAGTGGACCTTTTTTCACCAAGCTGCTTGGCAATTGCTCCGTAGCCCTTTCCAGCCTTGTGGAGGTGTACAATTTTCTCTCTTGTGTCGTTGGACAGCTCTTTGGTCTTCGCCATGTTACAAGTTAAAGTCTTGCTGATTGTATGGGGTGGACAGGTGTCTTTATGCAGCTAACGACTTCAAACAGGTGCATCTGATTAAGGATGATACATGGAGTGCAGGTGGACTTCTAATGGGCGGACTAACAGGTCCTTCAGGGTCAGAATTCTAGATGACACACAGGTGTTCAAATACTTATTTGCCGCTATATCACACAAATAAATTTTAAAAAAATCATGCATTGTGATTTCTGGATTTTTCTTTTTAGTTTATCTCTCTCACAGTGGACATGCACCTACGATGAAAAAAAATTTCAGACCCCTCCATGATTTCTAAGTGGGAGAAATAGCAAAATAGCAGGGTGTTCAAATACTTGTTTTCCCCACTATATATATATATATATATATATATATATATATATATATATATATATATATAGCAAATACCAAGGGACACTTGAACGCAATATTGCAGAGTCGTGTCAACCAAGACAGCCCAACAACATCTTGAGTAACTCCAGACAGATCTCATCCATCCCCGGGGCCTTGCCACTTAGTAGCATGATGCTTCAGTGATCTCAGCCTCAGACATAGGCAAGCCATCCACTGGTTTCCCAAACTCTGCTTCCTCAGTGGAAGATGTGCTGGTGGAATTAAAGAGATCTTTGAAGTATTCCCCCCCACCGACCCAGAAGGTCCCGGGTTGAGGTCAGTGGCACCCTGCCCCTACTGAACACAGTGTTGATGGTGCACTGCTTCCCTCTCCTGAGCCGCCAATTACTGGTCCACAACCTCCTCCAAGTGGTGTGAAAGTCATTTTCCATCACCTCACCAAACTCCTCAGTTTTAGCTCCACAAGTCCAAGAAGGTTCTGTAGGACTCCTTCTTCAGCGTGAAGGCATCTCTTACCAGCAGTGTCTACCAGTGGGTTCAGGGACTGCGGCCATGACAGGCACCAACGGCCGTATGGCCACAGCTATGGTCGGCACCCTAACAATGGAGGCATGGAACAAGGTCCACTTAGACTCAATGTCCCACGCCTCCACTTGGACGTGGCTGAAGTTCTCGGGAAATGTGAGTTGAAGACATTCAGCAGCACGCTCTCTCTCTGACCGACATTCTCCTTACCATTGGAGCCAACTCACCACCAGGTGGCGATCAGCTCCTCTCTTCACCTGAGTGTCTAAGACGTGGCCGCAAATCTGATGGCACAACTACGAAGTTGATCATCATCAATTACAGCCAAGAGTCCTGGTGCGAAGTGCCCATGTGCTGCTTGGTTGGAACAAAAACCTGCACCCACATTGGCTCTCCAGAACCAGGGTTGCCCACCCCTTTCATAGAGAGTCCAATCCCTTGCGAGGAAACTGGTTGCTGAGGCCACACTGTGCTTCAAGGCGAGTCCAACTATTTCTAATTGGTACGTCTAGACCAGCAGCTCAGGCTCCTTCCCTGCTCTGGTGAGAATCTAATCTAAGTAATAGTAAGTACTTGAGTATATATTCTAAGTAGTATTAAATTAACATTTAATACTGTTAACATTTGGCTTACATGCAGCAATCTCTATTATTGTAGACTATGGACCGTGGACACAGGTGAACTGACAATGGACAAAGAACACATAGAGAGTAATGTGGAACAGGTGGAGACAATCAGACAATCAATAATCAGAGCAAACCACAGGGGCAAACACACAGATGACACTTGTGGAAGAGCAAGTGCTCTGAAACTAGAGGAGAGTTAATATTTTCAAAATGAAACAGGAAATGGCAGGAAAAAAACAAAACAAGACAAAACTTACCACGGTGTGACACTGTGATTTTTGGACCATAAAAGCACGCACATTTTCATAAATTGGCAACAAAACTTTGGATTATTATTATTTGAATTACATATATAACTGGAAAAATAGCAAACATTTTTCTCATTGAAAAATCCAGAATATATGAATATGCAAATATTGCTAATTTCTTTGTTGAGGTAATGGGCACAAGGTGTTCCTAAGTACACTGAAATGTGTGCACACTGGAGGTTTCCAGTGTCACATTTGCATAACTTCTGTATTGGACCATCACTGACTTCCAAGAAAAATGACACATGTATAAAAATAATCGAGACAAACTTCTCCTTTCAGTCATTGAATGTGCAAACGGCTTCCAAGACTCAAACTCTGCACATTAATCATCCTCTATGGTGAAATTCAAACATCCAAATTAGGTAACATTATAAGAAAAACACATTTTTGAGCAGAGGAGGACTTGAAACTGAAATAAACAACTGAATTCCTCTGTAAGACAAATTTTTGTTGGCTACCATTTTATTTTAATAATAATAATTGATAAATAGAGGACAGTTTCATTTTAATAAAAATGTGACACTTAAAAAGGTTAGTAAAGGTGGATTTAAAAAAAAAAAGAAATAAAAATTAACAGCAGACCCTGACTCTTAAGTTTCATTTATGGTTCTATGTTGAATCTACGTTGAGCCGTTGTGTTGTGTTGCTCTGCAATTCCACCACCAACCACTAGTTGGTGTTTCTATCAAGTGTTGTTAATCTTCTTTTTGTATACAAAACTAAGTGGAGTTGGAACTAATAATCATTAAATAACAGCATTTACTGAAACTACTGGAACCCCAAAAAGAGAAAAGACGTTGGAGGCAATTTGCGCAGACAAATGTTGAAAAAAAGTTCCTCCCTGTGCTTAACCATGAACTAGCCTTTAGTCACAAGTATTCATCTTATTTTTGGCAAAAAATAGATTGAATTTTGTGCAAGATTTCTGGTGAGGTACTTTCTATTCATTGGCTAGCGTCACCAGCTAGTCAACAACTAGCTAATTTAGCAAATGCCAGTTTCGTTAGTCTAGTTTTCAAAGTAGAGGTGACACACAGAAAAGCTGACTAATGGTTTACTTCTGCTTTCAAAAATAAGATGAAGAAAACACTGAACTTTCCTGTAAAAAATAAAAGTCAAAAAGATTCAACAGAATGAACATGTAGTGTGATTTGAATGCTAAATATTAGCATGTATCATTCTTCTCTATCTTATAATTTCTAGGGTGGTAGTTACTACAATAGGAATTTTGTCCATGTCACCTTAAGTTGCTATAGACCTTCTGATTTATTGTTTGTTCATTGAGAGATATATTAAATTCCTAGTTATCTTACACTCCATTTAAGCCCCATGTTATCATGGCCTCGCAGATTCCATTCTGACAGACTGACTCTGACCTCGACACGACCTCTCCCTCTGTGTTCTTGTGAAATCAGACAGGGGAGAACTCTGTAGTTTAATGAGTTTCCACAGTTTGCTCCCTACAGGCCAGTCCATAAACTGGGAAGGATTGTCCTACTTTTTGCTGTTGCCCACTCCTTTTTCCCCATCACATACAACAAATATCAGGATCAAAACGACTCTGTTAGTGGCGATGAGTGATCGGGGGTCCGGAAACTGTACAGAAGTGTTTGTCCTGGGTGGAAAATTCCCAAGAGAGAACAAAGAATGGCAAACAAACTCAAGCAGGGCTGCAACGGACTCCCTCTCGGATGAAGAGCTTTGCAGTTTGTCATGAAAGTACTAAGATAATGAAAAACAGGCTTGGCTTGCAATGAGGTTATAAAACAGCTGAAAACTGGTTTTATTATCAAAATATTTTGAGGTTTGGTCACAGTCAAGGGAAGTCAAGTTTATTTGTATTGTCCACTGTGACATTAATATATCAGTGGCCTTTAGAGGAAACCTAGAGCAAGAAAAAAAAGACACATGAGAGGAAAGTTGGATAAAAATATCACCCCTTCTGTGATTACACAAGTCATCATATGTGGGCAAATAAAGGAGTTCTGTATTTAACAGGTGACACAGAATATTGCACCAAAATGCTTACCACTGCATATGAAAGTAGTTAGACTTTAGCTTTTCCTTCCCTCCATTGGCCAACATCCGCAGACAAATATCACCAAATAAAAGGATGACTGTTTTTTAGATGACTGTATCATTTAAATCCTCTTTACCGCACCCATTTGACTCATTGGCTTTTAGTTTGCTTGTGTGTATGTTAGCAACAGTTGACATTTTTCCACAGGCCTTTGTTTGTTTCATGGTCAGTGTGACACAGGATGATATTTCCTTCTTGTTAACACTGCATTTTGTCAGGATATCTTACAATATGATACTAAGATAATAAATCACAGAGATATGAGTGTGGTTTTTATAATATGAGTTAATAAGCATTTTGCTTCTTGCTTCTCTGTCACAACTGATAATATTATGCAGTTGTTTTCCCACAAGTACAGAAATAAAGTGAACACATCTGTTTGTTGTCACATCCTTAGCAGTTTATTTTTAAGATTTACATGGAAATATCTTCATTAGAATGTCAGCTGTAATAGAGACATCCAGACATACAGTACTTAATGCTGAAACCTCTCTAGGTTCCCTCTTTGTGGATTTATTCAAAACTGTATGCAAGTTAACATGAAAAAAGGAACAATTTGCACACAAAGGAAGACACATCTAGTTCATTTATATGTCCAAATATATATATATATATTTTCTACATTTAATGCAACATATCTTTTAAAAGCTCAAAAGATATAAAAGCCTGTAAGGATTTCTTTTTTAAAACACAAAGGATTACATCTTAGCGATACTTTTCTGTAGAATTCATTAGTCAATCTGTGATATCTACCTGAGTGGAAACATTTCTCTACAGACATACAGACACAAAAAAAAGGCAGGTTGTCTCTTGCTTTTTTTGGAGATGATCCAGCTTTACTTGGGCAGCTGTTTTCTGAGATTGCCAAAGTGTGGTAAAGCTGCAGGATTAACTGCGTCAATGCATCATTTGTTGTGGCTGCACATTTTTTTTGCATGCTCTTGAAATACTAGGGCAGTATCAAAAGTTTGTTTGGGAACAACTGATAACAAACTCCCCATAAACACTATCCTGTCACAGACAGACAGAATCTTATCCTTTGAGGCTCAAACCCAGGATGATGAGATGCAGTACTATATTTAGCCGTATAAAACCAAGAATATTGGTGCCTGACTGTATGACAGTGGAGAAAGTGGAATTGGCAGCACATGTGGTTTTGATGTTTTATGGATGATTGTGTGAAACTGTGAATTTCCCACAAACTTTCTCAAGGTCGATCATGCTTCAAACAAACTTGTAAGGATCTCCGGTGTTTAACAAGCAGGGTAAACTTGTGAAGGAGACAATTATCAGACTAGTGTTTCGACACTTGGGTGTGTCATCGTTTTATCTCTAATGAAGACACACCCAAGTCTCAAAATGTTAAGTCTGATAATAAACAGTTATCTTTTCCATTCTGTGTGCTCTGGTCTTTTTGGAATTTGCCTCCAATTGTCTCCTTCACAACTTTTTCAGGAACTCAGTTTCATTAAGTTCCAGTGAGACTGTTTTCCTTAACAACAGACCAAAACTCAACAGATCATTCACTGTGGAAGCAGATGCTCTTAGATTCACTTCCCTCTTCTGCATTTCTCCTTTTCATCCATACTTCTACATCCAACTCAAAAACAACATGACAAATCTGTGTTGATTTTCCTCATGGGAATTCCTCAGATGTAGTTCAATAGGGACTTTAAGTTCCAAGTTTTGTACCTCAGATTCGTTCCTATTGGTCCAAATACCTGGAATTTTTGGGCTAATGACTAGTGTCCTGCCTCATTGGATCTGTATGTTTGAACACATTGTGACACAGACCAACCTGAGAGAAAATGAATCCTGCACCCAACTGACAATGTAGTCAGACATAGTATCGTCAAAGCTTCCCTGGAATAATCAAAAATATCAAAATTTATCTTTGACTTAATCTACCCCCCAAAAAGCTCTGTGAAAGTCATGTAATACTGACCACAACATGACTATCATGCTTTTCTTATTAATTTCTGTTATTAGAAAAATAGGTTCTGTCATGAAGTGATGCTGAGACTTAAAATAACGTGTGTGTATGTACAAATGTGTCTTTGTATATATCGTGGTGAGTCATCAATGAGTGGTCCCGGGCAGCAGCTCTGCCTCAGCGGTGAACAGCTCCTTGTAGAGTGGAGGGAACATTGAGTGAGCGGTGAGTGGGTAACGCTGAGTGAACCAGCGCAGCTTCTCCATGTGCAGGCTGCACAGTGAACGCAACACCTCCATCCTCTGGTGCAGCTGCAGAGAGGACACACACATTTAGACTTTTTAGTACAGGGGGCTTTTTTTTTTTTTTAACATGTGCACATTCGTGCAGATCAAAGCATGAATATGCTCGCTTTTTAATCAGCTTAACCCTAATCGGAGGCCTAAACAGGTTTTATCTGCTCTGTACTGAGGCACGTACCTTGTGCATTAGACTTTGTTGGTGGTCTCGGTGTAGAATGTGTGTGAGGCCTAACTCCACACTTCTTTGCACTCGCTGAACCCTACCTCTGTCTTCCAGACATGGCCGATCTGCACAGGAAGACAGGAACAATAGCAAAGTTTTTTTTTTGTTTTTAACAAAGTTACACTAACACAAACTACTGCTACTGTCAGCAAGATTAATCCTACTTCACTGTGTGGCCTGTAAATATTTACATGTCTATAAACAGCCACTAGGGGGCAGAGAAACTGACTGTTTGTGAATGAACGACACCAACCAGTAAAACGTCATTGAAACAATGCTAAAAAAAAGAAAGAAAATTGATCAAGAAATCATCTAGGTTTAGGTAGAATTGAGGGTTGCGTTTCGGGGAACTGTACTGACAGTAAATTCATCACTTAACAGTTGGGACTAGGTGAAAATTTTGGTTAAATGAAGGAACACACATCTTGATGCTGAATGCTCCCTGATGAAGAGGCCACGAATTGAAAACTGTTACTGTCCTGTCACTTTCCCACTGTATTATGTTGTAAAATGCAACAGGACGGAAATATTGTTGGTGTTGATCTCACCTGCATTGATCAGCACCAGAGCACTGAAGAGAGCAATCTGCTGCTCAGTGAGCTTTAAAGCACACATGCCATGAGCAAAGTCAAATACCGCCGCGATTAAATCGCCACATGCTGCAAGAGAAGACACCGCAGAGAGTTAAATAAGTCATGATGTACACGGATGGCTTTAGAAGGTTCTGTGTGCAGAGACCTGATCCTCACCCGAAGACTTAAAAACATCAGTTCCAGCAAATTTCCCATCAAAGAAGACAGTGTTGTTTTCTGTGTTAAAGAACCGACTCATCCTGACCAGAACCACCTCCATAGAACCTGAGCACAAAAGAAAAGAGGAAAAACACATCTGTAAAATGAAGGGAGGAGAGATTAAAATAATTTTGGTTGTGGGTGAAGCTGACGGTCTGACAGATGAACTCACCGGTCTTAAGAAGCGCGATCTGGTCGTTCTGGCTGAGCATACGGAATCCTGGGATGTGTTTCGCAAATTCCACCACATACTGCACGGCTTCAGTCAGTCGAATGGCACAGTGCTGCCACATCTCATCCACTGACTGGGAATGACAGGAAGACAGGAGGATGATTTACTTTCCAGAGGTTGTTTTGTACAGAGCCCCTTGTGGTGACATTGATAAAAAATACTATCTAAAATGCTATCTTGTGGCCACAAGATAGTTAGCGTTTTCATTTCCATGGAGATAGTGTTGATTATTGCTGTAACTCAGAAAACATGGTGCAAGGATTATCAAAAAAAATAATTAATTGTGCCATGCATTAGTAACATGTGACCACGCATTCATTATCTCATGGTTACATGATTTTTCACCAGAGGGGCTGAACATGCCAATCAACCAAAAAGAGCTTGAATGTCCACACCCAAGATTCTGAAGATTCATTTCAGTATATTTAAAGTGTATTTTCATGGTCTATTTCTAAAAAGTGTGCATGTTGGTCTATATATAAACATTAGTATGTTTCTAAGGTTCAAAAGCACCTTGTTAGACTTGTAGCAGCAATGCTGTCTGGTTTCTCACTTACTCACTCTGAAAAAGGCAACTATATGGATCCAAGGTCAGTCCTATTGTGACATCACAAGAGGAGCCATTTCTAAATGGTTCGTGTGTTAGTAGGAACAATAAAACCTAAATATTTATACTTAAGTACTGAAAAAATGTTGTTTTTTCCATAATAGGGCCCCTTTAAATCAACCATAAGCTTCTTGTCTGATCAAAGAAGTGGAGGAAGGGGAAAATGATGAAACCAATCATGTCAGTTTTGAAAGTACCCTCAGCCTATATGTCTCTTCTACTCAACTACCATGTTTTGTTTTTAGTCTGATAAGGTCACACAAATGTAAGAGGAGGCCTGATAATGACCAGCATACGAGATAGAAATCAGGTTACTTTGCTCTGGTAGGCTTGGATCTCCTCCCTGCTGAACAGTTTCCATCTGAGAGCCTGCAGCTCCTCCACTCTGTACTGGCAGGTCTCTCTGTGGGAACGTACAATGCTGGCACACAGCTCGTCTGAAGGAAAAAAAAAAGTTGGGCTCATAAATCAATCTTTATTTATATAGCACTTTTTATACATTTAAAAACATAGCACAAAGTATTTCCCAACAGGTAGACAGATAAACTACAGTAACCATCACTCCCTTTCCACATATAGACACACCAACACACATACAACCAGCAAGTGGCCAGGCACTGATGATCCAGAGGAGGAGACCCCCCCTAGTGAGGAGGCGCCAGGGGGGAGTCGCATAAGGAAACACTGGAACCAGAAAACTGATTAAAAAAAATGATTAAAAACTAAAGACTAAGAGGATAAAGACCACAAGAATACAATAAAACTAAATACTAAGATTGAAAGGCTAAACAGGATGAAAAACTAAAATACATCCTAAAAACAAAATAAAAATAAAACTAAAATAAATAAAAAAAAATTGTAATAAATCAATTAAAAGCTCAATCAAACAGGTGAGTCTTTAGCCTCCTTTTACAATCATCAACCGTCCTGATGACCTCTGGCAGACTATTCCACAAATGTGGGCTACATTGTTACAAAATGAAAAAGGAATTACAAGAAAATGTTGGCAAACTGTCAAATTTTTCTCACCTATGTTACGCAGAGAGTGAGGATAGAGGCTGTAGGGATCCTCCAGAGAGTGGTAGGGATGAATCGCCATCAGGTCATGAGGTGGCTGCCTGGAGTCAAATACTGAACAGAGAACAAGCAAGAAATAAGCAGAGAATCAAGGGAGCTGCACAAAATGAAGCATATGCAGACATGGCCGCCTCACCTCTTATGTCAGAGTGGCCGCTGTTGTCCCCCCGCCCCTGGGATCTAGATGTGGGGGAGACGCCCGTGCTTCGGTAGATCATTTCTGACACCTGTGACTCGTTTGGGGAGCACACCAGGTACGGGTGGACGTCAGGGCTGTAGGACAGCTGTCCGGCCTCCCCGGAGAAGGGATAGGCTGCCGGCATCGGCTGGAGGAGCTGAGGGGAGCGGTCTTGACGGGCCTTGGTGGGGTAGGACAACACAGACTGGGTGTCTCCCTGAAGCTGCTGCTGCTGCTGCTGCCGGTGCCGCTCCACCTCAGCGATCAGGGAGTCCCGCTGCCGCTTGGACATCCGTCCGAACTTCACAGCTGAGGGCGAAGAGAAAGCCCAGTGAGAAGAAACAAACGCTGTGAATGAAGAATAGGGTTAGGTCTTGTCTACTGTGTTGCTTGCGGCTCACCATCTCTGCTCATGCCCTGTGCCAAGCACTTCTGCAGGCGGCAGTGTTGGCAGCGGTTGCGGGTGGCCCGGTCGATCTGACAGTTACTCTGCCTGGAGCAGGAGTAGGACACGGTGGGTAGCTGGCTACGCCGGAAAAATCCCTGAAACATGGGCAACACATGGTTAAAGGCAGATATTAATAGAGATATTTACCTGCAAAAAAATAAATAAATAACGCATTAAAAATATTAATGCATTTTAATGCAGTTTACGTGCACGCAGAATGTTTGCTCACCATGTGGTGGTTCAGGACAGTTTTATTGATGCACACAAGCTGCTGCTACTATGAAAGCTGCTGGATGGTGAATTTCTGAGGGTGATCTTTAACATCATTTACAGTTAGGACTGAGGCGCTGAAGAAAAAAAAAAGGGCACGCATTCAGAGTTTGAGCTCTGAACGCCCACACCTTAGGCGCCCTGATGCTCACCCATCTTACCGTTGCAGTGTGGCTGACGTGTCTACACAGAACATGATGCGGTATGAACCGTCTAATATGTTAACATGGAACTATTCTAAACCAAAAGAGACCTAAATCATGTCGTATTGCACATTCACAGCTGTTGGTCTGATTGCAGCTGTGCAGCGTCAGTGGTCACATCTTCCTCTTCGATTTTTTTTTTTTAATAAATAAGACTTAGTGTTTGCGGTTATTTGTCAAAATACACACCTGGCATTTAAAGGGGGCCTGGTGGTGAACTGAAACCCTGATGAATTTCCCAGGACTGTAGACGACTATCAGTGGTTGAAGATAAGGTTAAAAATGTGTTACACATTGCGACTAAAATTCATTTACAGAAAATAAATGTTGTTTTGGGGGAAATATTGTTATGCGATTAATTGTGATTAATTTGGAATAATTAATTACGAAAAACAGTAATTAATTAGATTAATTAAAGTCCCACCCCTCGTTCTTTCATTTTTTTAGATGTGACCAAGTGAGCAGGATATTTTACAGGTAAAAAATATAAACTTGTCAGCGCTCTCTGGTGGACAAAATTGTGTGTGTGTGTGTGTGTGTGTTGACACTGTCGTCTCACCTTGCAGCCCTCGCAAGTGATGACTCCATAATGGACTCCAGAGGACTTATCCCCGCAGATCTTGCACGGGATCACTTCAATCTGGGCTGAACCAACACAGAAGAAAAAACTGCTATGTGAACATTTTCCAAGACAAGAAGTGAAATTCAAACATATTTGTAACTATTCTTCATGCAACAGCTGAACATGCTGTAAAAAGCTTAAATTTGCCTGTACTGGAAAAAAAAACAAAAATACAAAACAACATACATTAGTTAGTTAGTTTGATGGCATTGTAAATGAAAATACACAGCTATAATTTCAATACATAAGTTATTTGTTAAATCATATATATAGTAATATTATGATGTATGTGAATAATATTATAATATATAAAAATCTTTTCTAAAAACATAATAAAACATCAATTTACCTTTGCCAGTTGGCATCATACTGACAGCATTTTTTTTTACATAAAAGAAGTAAACTGGAAAATGATTCCCACCGTGAGAACTTATGCTGTACTTCCCCTCAAACGTCTGTCATTTGTTGTGCGACCAGAGCAAACCAAAGGTTTTTTCCTCTCAAAACCTCCTGCCTTAATAGCTTTGAACAAAATAACATCTAATACAAAGAGAGTCTACTGAGGATGTGGAATATTTTCAAATGGAGAAAGGCGGAGAGTGTGAAGGTGTCAACCTCAGAGGCCTTTCAAGTGGTTGACTGGCTTCTCTTCTTGTTTTTCGCTGTGACTGTCCCTCTTTCATGTCATTTCTTTCTTTTTGAATCCTTCTCTGTCTCGCTCATAAAGGACACAGCTGCCAGTAATGCACTCTCCTCCATCACTGCCAGTAATGCCCATCCCCCTCTCACCTCCCCCCATGACCCTGATATCTTTATAACCCCCCCCGTCTAGTAAGTAGTGATTTATTTTTTGTCAGAATGAGCCATAATTTGATTCATTAATGTAGAAAAACATTAACGTTAACACATCCACATCCACATCTGAGATCCAATGATGAGTGACACGTTTAATAAAGATTTTATCGTGCATTGATTGCGATACTTAATGATGAAATGAAACAATGAAAATGAAAAGAGCGCAAAGTATTGTCTTTCTTTTTCAAATCTTATCGATTCTCCTCCTCCTCTCTCTTGATTTACCAGAGACACTGATGGTTCTCTGCAAGATGAGATCTCGCGTCTTATAGTATTTGCATTTCCGTGCATAACTGTGTCAGATTTTTTTTTTTGCAAGTGTGTGTTAGTGTGTCAGTGTGTGCCCTCTTTATCTGGTGCCACAGGGATCACCTGGAGCCTCTCGAGGAGGACAAATACGGAGCAAACACTTTAAATATACGTACGCGTGCAGCAAAAGCATGTTTCCACTGTAAGATAAATCAGAATCAGTGACTCTGCAGCTGTTACGATTATATCTGTGACGAACAGAAGCCATTCACCCCAGGATTAGAGTGATTCACAGGCGCAGCAAGGTATTGTCACTATTAAAGACACTTTTGATTTGGTGAAATAAACCACTCATTAGAATTATTATTATAATTATTATGAGCTTAATATCTTTGGTTATTTCAAACTGCAAAGCTGCTAAGCTGAGCCACGGCTGCCGTTCCACGGTGTCAGAATAGGTGAAGGGAACGTCAGTGGTCTTTTTTTTTTTCTTTGCAATTTCAGTTCTGATTATCGTCCTCAAACAACAGGAAATCCACTGCGACCCACAACTTTTCAATGATCACACACGCACAAATATTGCCGTCCCCAACAATTTTTCATACAATCGCAGCTCTGATAACTGAATGTACAGTATACGGTGCATTAAACCCACCAGCGGGGCACCAGGTAAAGTCATGACTCTATTTTTAGGGCAAAACCAAAGCGCCACCCACCACCTGTCAAAGATTTGCCTTTGATAACCTGAGAGTCTCAAGACAACAGCAGCTGTAAGAGGAAATCAACTTCAACGGATAAACACTGAATAATCATTTCCAATCACCTGCTTCTGTGAGCTTTTGTGTGTGTGTGTTGTCTCACCTTGTTATCTCCAGCCACAGGCCTAAACCAATCAAACCAAACATCTCCTGGTGCTTGCGTGTATGTGTGAGATGGAGAAATAAAAATACTGAACAAACTGCCTTTATTTCTTCCATTAGTGTCTTTCAGACAGGGGTTATTTGATGGTGAATCCAAAATTCCACCTGTTTATTGACAGCGCTCGTTTTGGCCTTCTCAAATGCTGAGAATGACCCAATTAATACTGTCACTAGGCCAAAAGACATTTGTGTGCAATGTTCAGTAATAATCAGTAAAATTAGGATTAAATGTGATTTACATTATTTAGTTAAATCGTAACATTTATCAAATTGCGATAGCTCTTAACAAAGCCTGACCATTTCTATTACGTTCAAAGTTACACCATAGAGTATGAAACCACCACACACACACACACACCACACAGATGTAACAATAAACTAACAAAACATCTTTCCATCTCGTAAATGAATATGTTATGTGCGACATGATGTTAACAAGAGGTTTGAGTATAGTAAATGTGCAGCAATGGAAATTTTCTTAGTTTGTAAGTCAAAATAAAAGAGTGCCGCCTCCCTCCCACACTTCCGCGTACAAAGTGTACGAAGGCGCTACCGCACAGAGATCAAATTTTGCCCTTTCAATCAGTACTTAGAGTTATCAATGAGTTCTGCATTGCCAGCTAAAAACTGCATTTTAGTTGGCATTGTCCGACAAACGTTGGAAGCTGTACGAGCGCAAAAAGGAATCAAGAACCAATGGTTGCACAAATCTTATGGCTACCACTTAGTTCTCTAAGATTTCTAATCCAATCTAAACAAGGATTGAATTCATGCATTTAAATCAAGGAAATGCAATACTGAAATATACTGTGAATGACCTGGAGGGAAAAATTAAGTATTCCAATTGGGGTTATTATAAGAAAAAAAGGGGAGGAATGAGTTGATTTCTGGATAAAGATAAAACCTGAAAGAACATTTATTTCAGTTCAATTGCAACTTGTACATGACACCCAGGGTAGTGTGTGCATGCATGTGGGGCGACTGGGGGTGGAGGTGAGGGTGGAGTGTGTGTGTGTGTGTGTGTGTGTGTGTGTGTGTTGGGGGGGGGGGGGGGTACAGATTGCCACTCACAACTCATCAGTCTCTGCCTAAAATCATCTCGTCAGCGGTTTACAGTGTAAACGGACAAAAAACCTCAACTTTCCTCTGACGGAAGCTTACCTTTGGTATATACGTTACCAAGAGTGCAGAGAAAGCTTGTGTACACATCAAACATGCACGCACACATGCAGGCACGCACACAGATTTTTAATCAATCACAAGATTTCACCGAACATATTATCAGCCCAGAACCCAGGAGGTTTATACATTGTTTTGATAATTATATTTATGTACAAACAACACTACAAATTAAATGTTCTCGTCACTTAATAAAGGACATTTTAAAGGACTCGATCTGTTATTATTATAATTGTGGTCAGTAACAAATAAAACCTATTTTGTTAATATACATTATAAACTTTGTAGATTCATAAAATTATACTTTAAAGATTTTAATTCAGTAACTTTCTGAAGGAAAGGATTAAAAAAAATATTTTGAAAGAGCATACATTTCATGGGTAATGTGAAAAACTACACATTTGCTTTTATATCAAATTGTATGTGGGAAAAATACGTGTTAGTACCTTATACAATAGCGATAACTACACAACATATTAAACATAATGATACTACATGGAATGCATTTTATTCTCGTGCATTGCTATTTAAAAATACATTAAATTTTTATGACATTATTATAACACATTTACATTATTTTACTATATAACTTTGCTCATATTTTTTCATATTACAAGTAACTTCAAATTCATTGGTCCTGCAGTACAAACAGGATTTTTTTTTTAAAAGTTGCCCTACCAATATGAAATTAAAAAGTCTGAATAAGTGGAGCTGTGATTGAGGACTGTGAACAAAACAAATAATTAAAAAAGAAACAAACAGAAAATAAATAATATTCATTATCAGATTTAATAAGAGTAATTACCAATAATGATAAACTGGTGTACATTAATATGAAGTGTTTCACATCACTCTTAGGTATATAAAAAAAAATTGGCCTAATAAACATTTCTTATTCAACATATTTTTTTAATAATATGTTATAGAATCACACCGGTGGCAGTGGTTAAGATAACCGTGAGAACTTCTTCATTACTGAGTTTCTATTTCATTCATTATTTGAAAATGACAAAGTGGGTGAAAAAAACTACCTTATCTGAGGATAAAAGCAATCATCAAAACTGTTCTGAACGTCAATTAGCATCAGATTTATCCAATCTTGCTTTGAAGTGAAGGCTGAATTTGGGGGTGTTTGATAGTTTTGACGTTGTGACAGTCACTGAATCAGTTCAACGTGTGTTTTACCATATTTTAGAAGGGAATGTGTCACCTGCGATTTTGTGTGCTTTGATCTAACGCCAACCGCTTCGCTGCTTTGGAAGTGCTGCACAGGCTTCTGCACACAGAGGAACAAGGAAATCCTTTCTGATAAAGAAACTGTATAAGTATCTACACAGGAATCCCCCCCGACATCAACAACAAAACCATATGAAATGGGTCTGTGTGGAAATTCTGACAAGTGTGAATTATCAGGCATTTTCTGTTAACCCACTGGTAATGAAGACGCAGTTATTAAGTTATTAACCCTCTTTGCACAATATCCACATACAGCTGCAGGGCTGAGATATGCTGCATCTATTGGCGCCATCTAAAAAGCAGCTGCGGATCTGTGTGTGTGTGTGTGTGTGCGTCATGTTCGTGTGTGCGCATTTTGCAAAAAGAGGAGAAGAGTAAGCAACTTGCAACATTAATTATTTCTCATAAGTTGCCTCTTTGCTTCTTCTTTCCACCATGTCTGAAATATGTTGTGCAATAAATCAAATTAAGGATCACGTTATTATCAGCATTTCCTCTGCATCCTGTGTTTCTTTATGCAGACTGTATGTGTGGAGTCCACTGATGTGCTGCGGTTGTGAAGCATCCTGTTTTCCTGTCTCTTTGGTTTTTTAGTTAGTTAGTTAGTTAGTTTGTGTTTATTGTTTTTCAAATGAAACATTTGCAAAAAAAAAAGATGTTACCCATCTCAACTGTTTCAGATCAGACTTTGTACTCAGTGTTTGTTTACTGATTGCTGATTAAGAAACCGTGATAACTTCAATTGTGTTGTTCTGCAGAACAGGTATTCAGATTATTATTAGATGAAGTAATAGAGAACATATGTAACCTCCTTTTTTTTACATATAAAAATCATATTCACAGCAGGCTAACTGTTCTCTAATTCTCACCCTCTCAGCCCTGCTACTTTCCCAAGGTGCACTGTAGGTCTACATGTGGGAGGGTGAGCGAGGGTAGAAATATTTGAGACATGATTCAAATCTCAAATTCATCAAAGGCAGCTCAAAATTGAATCATATTAAAAAAACCACAAAACTGAAACACATTAGCCTGTTTGAACCTACTCAACAGTCATTCAATCAAGCACCCGGGAGGGACCCAATAAAATTTCAAAACAAATAAGAATGTCTGCCTACATAGCGGGGCGTACATGTGTCTGCTGGAAATATGTTTGTGTGAGATCTTTACAGAGATATTAAAAATATATTTGACTCATTAAAAACATGAAAAAGGAAAAATCTGAAAATTACCTTGTCATACTGAATTCCGAAGCCTGTTTGGGCTGATGATGCATAAAAGTGTGAAACTTTACAAAAACACAACTTAATTATGTTCAAAAAATCAATGTGCGTTTATGTAAATCCAACATCATTTCAAGTCTTTGATAACAGTTCATGAAGTATGACTAATCAAACTCTAAATGTGATAACAGACTTCTTGACAACAATATTGTGACGCCTGATCAAAATTATCAGATCGCAGCCATGACATCAGTTTTACAACCATAAATTCAGAGTGGCAAGTAACAATGGCCGACAATTATGTAATTGATCAGATATCTTTGATTGTACAGCACGCGCACACACACACACACACACACACACACACACACACACACACACACACACACACATACACACTACAGACACACACACACGAAAGAACTTCATCCCTACCTCGCATCATCCTCACTCCTCCACTCGTCTCAGACGTTTGTCCCACTTTCACAAACTCACTTTTGTGCTCACTTTTTTTTTCTTGACACAATTGTTTGCATTTATTTCAACCTGTTTTAGTGATCGTCCTTTGGCGAGCCTGGTCGGGTGCTCAGTGCAGCTTCGCAAACATATTCAGACTGTTGAGTGTCAGTCACCGCCTCACCTTCCTTGTTAATGTATGTGTGTGTGTGAGAGAGAGAGAATGAGAGAGATCTAGAGAAAGAGAGAGAGACAGAGAGACAGAAAGATAGAGGAAGGGGGACTGTCCCCTGGCATGGCTCTTTTCTCAAGGTACTTTTTCCTTATACCTTTGTTGTTGTCTGTCACCCTCTCACATTAAAGAAGACACGTAAGAAAAAAAATTGGGGAGACATGTAAGTTTCAGCAATTTCCAGCACATTATTTTTTTCATACCTTCACTGTCTTCAAAGTCACACTTCCATTTTGATTTTTGAAGTTGTCCCGTGGATGCGTTTGTTCCACACAGGCATTTCTTTGGCTTTAAAAATATATCAATTAAAAATAATTACTTTCTCCTTGCAAAATCTGTCTTTCTTTCTGTTTAACTATTTTTTTACAGTTTATTTTTAACTTGAGTAAAAGTAGCAAAACTAAACTAATTACATCTTACAAATAAAATGCTAGTATTCATAATTAGAAGATGTGTGAAAGCAGAAAAAATAAAAGAATTAGCATCTGTTAAAGTGATTTATTATCATACTATCATTCCTGATGAAAGCAGCATTTTAATAATAAACCTAGTTGTTGTTGAGCTCATTTTAACTATTTTGTATACTGCTGGGTAGGGTAGTCTATAACAATCCATCAAATTTTTGAAACTGGTTATAATTCATGTATTTAAAATCTTTAAAGTAACTAGTAACTGTATCTGTCAGATATATGTCTTGGAGTGAAAAGTACAATGCAGGAAATGTAAATACTTTGATGTGTTTTTGAGTTATGTGTGGTTGTTTTGTCTTGACTGTGGATGTAGCTGCCATGACAAATCATTCATCTACTTATGTACACGACAGGTACCTCCTAATTGTAATTAGGTGCAGGACTGGAGTAAATCTACCTAGTTACAATCCACCACTGTTTTCCATAGTAATCTCATCTCTCCGTCTATCATCCCTCCATCTACAGCTCCTGACTGAGGAACAGGAAGTCATCCATGGCTCTGTGTCCTGCATTGCTGATCTCCAAAGCTTGATTCTGAATGATTTCTCAGTTGGGCAGAAATTAGACATTACTGAGCATAGACCTGCGCTTGCTCCCAAGCAAAGTTTATCATCACACCACCTGACATGAAGGTTAAACACATCATCTCCACATTTGATATTATACCCAGGTGTGCTAAAGTTGTGGCAGAAATTGTTAAACCAGAAAAGTTAAAAAAAGATGAGATGTTATCGCTGTCATCTGCATTCAGATGCTGAAGTGCCAAAGCCAGTACTACAAGTAGTTTGTATTTTCATCACTGTGCACATGCGGTCGCTGTATGCGTGTATGTGTGTGTGTGTATGTGTGTGTGAGGGGGGCAGCACAGGTGCAACACATAACACACACAACGTGTTGCTAATGGCGCAACTCCAGTGCTACCACATACTGTGTGTGTGTGTGTGTGTGTGTGTGTGTGTGTGTGTGTGTGTGTGTGTGTGTGTGTGTGTGTGTGTGTGTTGCCGTACAGGTGCAATGCTGTACAGTATATTCACTAACTATGACGCTAACCACAATGCATGCACAAATATCTAGCACAAACACAAGCAATGTCATACCACACTACAAACATACATAACACACTAAAAACTAAAGTATTTCAACTTACTCAAATGAGTCTTCTTGGACACGGCTCCTTCTATGGGAGAAAAGATGGAAGCTAGTGAATCAAAATAAAACAGCAATTGCTGTAAGTTCTATTAGAAGTTATGAATAAGCCTCCAAATGAACAAACACAGCATGAAATGTACTCATGAGCTTTGCACATTAGACTTAAACTCAGGTTAAACTCTGTCCAAACAGCATACTGAACCTTTGAGTAGGGTTAGCACTTGTCATTAACCTTTTTAGCCTGTTTTTTCTTTTTTTAACCTGCAGGTGTGGGAAAATAACTACATTAGACAATAAATACATTTACTCAAGTACAATTTGTACTTCTGAAACATGATTCAAATCTGAAATTCATCAAAGGGAGCTCAATATTGAGTCATGGCACTAAACCATATAACTGAAACACATATGTGAACATACCCAGCAGACATCCAATCAAATGGAGATCCATTTAAGTTTCAAAACAAGAGTGTATTTCAAAGTGTATGTATACATCTCACATCTGCCTGGTGGAAATACTGTATGTCTATGTGACATATGTTACAGTGCTACGAAAACTATTCTCAGCTTATTAAAGCTCAGACATTATATACTACTTCAATATTGTATAATAAACACGACCTAAGTGTAAAATTGTAAATTCAGATTGTGAAATTTTTCTGTTAGAGTAAATCATCACAACCCCAGACATAAACAGGGATAATACACCACAGTTTTCTTACATTGTGAAATGCTGAAATTACCCAGGGTGAGTTTTTAACTAAGGGATTAAATTGAATTAGCATGACATGTGACATAAAGTAACTATAACATTAAACTGGAGCTAATACACTTAACTATGGAAAAACTCCTCATATTGGCAGTTTGGTACAGAGTCTAAAGAATGCAGTACTTATTTTTTTTCAATGTACAAAGGGCTGTGAACAGATAAGAAGTCAGCTAGCAAAGAGGTTCAACTAAGGCGAAATTACAGGATTCCTTTTTTACACTGGTGTGTACATGTTATGTTGGTGTGACTGTTGGGTACACGTACACAGAAACACAGAAACCCAGACACACACTCGGGAGATAAAGGTAAAGGAAGACAGGCGTCTGTGAAGCAATAGTTTCAGTCTTTTTGTCTGCCTGTTTCACCACAATTGTGAGAAAGTCTGAATTTCTGTGAGTGTGAGTAAATGCGTGGACGGTCGGTTCTGAACCGAGGTTTATTTCTAGAGTTGTAGCTGTGTGTGTGTGTGTGTGTGTGTATGTGTGCGTGTGTGTGCATGTGTGAGACAAAGAGGTTTGAAGGTGGAGGAGATAAGTATCAATGGAAGACGTAGAGCTAGACGGTCTTTGTCTATTGCCAGATCAGGCCCTCTGTGGTTTCCACTGTTTTCCTCCCCTCATCAAATCAGTTTTGCTTCATAAGCAGAAAGCATGGAATGAAAGCAGAGCAGAGCAGACACGTGGAAAATTTAAAGAAATTTCAACACTAACTGAACAAGTGATTTAAGATGATTCTATATAAAATGGAAAATGTTCATGATCAATGACTGAATCAATGAGTTCTAAGTGTAAGGAACTTTTTAAATAAGACTTGTCCTTCTTTTAGCTTTAAATATGTACATCATCTTATTTTAACATATATAAAGATAATTTCCAATGTAAATTACAATTACACATTTCTATCAACAGAAATAAGCTCTTTATTTAGACTTGAAACACGCTTTCATAGCAATTATGAAATTAATAATTTTAAATTGTTGAAAGAGATTCTTATCTATAAAAATTGACATGTTTTTGGTGTAATAAAACATCAGTAAACAAACAAGTGATGCAGTAGTGTAGACCTTAAGCAACACACACCTGTCACCCGGGCTGTAAACTGACCACTGTACACACACCACACACACACTGTACTTGACCATCGCTACGGGAAACAAACATCAACACTACTCATCAGTCACAACTCACACTATGTCTCTACACTGACATCTAAGCTGACTGCTGAAGTGACAGTTGCTGCATTACATAACAGCACAGAGAGTAGGCCGGGAACTTTGCCTGAATATAAAGCACAGCACATCCAACACTGACCACACATCAACATCAATATAATAAAGTCACACCAGCTACAACCTTTAACATCAAGACATGAACTCATGCAGACAGATGGTGTTTTTTTGTTGGCTGGGATAAATAATAAACACAAATGTAAGTAAATTAAAAAAAACCTAAATGTAAGATTATATCAATTATATTTCACTCTATTTATGATCATCACTAAACTTCCAGTGAATAAAACATTTTTTTTTAAATCCATTAACAATAAAACATCAATACAAAGACACACTTACATGAATATAAATTCATTTAAAACCAACACTGATGAAAGTCTTTACACATTAGATGGGTTAGTGTAAGTTCATAAATCAGCATCACTGACCCAGTCATAGATAAACATAAAATAAATAAAATAATTGAATTAATGGTGTGTTTATTATCACTTGGTCTATAGCAAAGATGTAATCAGGATACATGTGGATGTAGAGCTAAAATACATTAGTAGAAACAAAGATGTTTTAAGTTTAATGATGGTAAAAGTATATGTTTTCTTATGAAGGCCAGGTGCTTGATATCATCCTAGTTTACAAAGAAATATTTCTGGGTGTCTAATATTTTGTTTAGGTATAGTCTTTTTTCATGGCAGCCATATTGAATAACAGGTGCCACCAATGATACCAATTAAGGTTCTATTGTGATTAGTGTAGCAGATAGCACCCTCACTCTGAATGGAAAGGAACATACTTAGTATTGCTGGTAACACCTGTATTAACCTACTAGTTCTTGGCTGCTGTGAAAAAGGTAAATGACAGGTAAATGACTGAAAACACAGTGTAAACAAAGAAGAGAAATGGACCAGCAAGAGATCCCTGAGGGACACCACAGACATCTTCTATCGAATGGAGCAAAGTTGTACCCAGCAGAAAAGAGGAAAAACGATGCATCTCTGTAGATGAAACCCCAGTAGACGAGAAAAATTACGACACCCACAACAGCCACTAAAACCAAGACATGCATCACTTTAAGAGGAGCTATCTCAGCACTATGAAAAACTGTTCAACCACAGTGAAACATTACCAGATTAGAGCACCATCACAGCGATTCCAATAGTGATTAGTTAGCTGATGTTGCTTTGAAAAACAACTTTAAGATGAAATGTGGTATAAAACTGGTCTATATTGGTCCACAATACATATAATGGAAGCCATCTTGGTTTTCTTTGATTGCAATAAAAAACACTTAAAAAGAATAAAATCTGATGAAACAATAGCAAAACGTAATGCAGTAAAACTGCTTTGATTGTGTGTTTGAAATTATACTGTAGAAAATGTCACTTTTAATCTTAGTTCATATTTTCTTTTTTACATCACATTCCAAATTAGATTTTAAACCTCTACCATTTTATATCATATTGGTGTAGGTACAGATAACTGACAGATACATTTATAAAAAGTACTTACTGTATCTTTTCCTCTGATAATATACACAATATAGTAACACTAAATCTACTTCTGCTGCAGGCTGTTTTCATGATATTATGTCAATGATGAAAATGAGTTCCCTATCAAACCTGTTGACAGTTGGGTCTTGAAGTAACCAGGAAATCGTTTCCTGAGTGTTGAATTTTTCAAAAGATTTTTTATTCCCTTTGAACAGTGGCAGAAGTGTCATTGAAAAATATTTCAAAAGATAGGTAAATCAAACTATCTTCACAGTTGTAATACAGAAAGATAAGCAGATGTTTTTATTTTTAAATTTTTTGTAAATGGGTGACCATATAATTTGTGTGCAATTAAGAATGCAGTCCCTATTTAAGAACTATTCTATGAGCCGTGTTTACTCGAGTAAAGGATTAAAAAAAAATCCTTTCTCCTCTCTGCACATCACATCCGTTGAACTGAACCATGAGTGACAACGTTCGAATAGTCAACATGATGCAACCAGGCACTTTGAACTTCAGCAAACTGTGTTGCCCTGACGGTAGAAGTGTAGAGAAGGTGTGCAGTGGCGGAGGGACAAGGTGTCTTATCTCAAACGGTTTGATTTTAGCCAGAGAGAGGCTTTGAATAGAAAAGCATTGACCAAAAGCAGAAGCAAAATAAGAGCTAATCCTAGGGATTACTCCGGATTACTGCCATTCTTACCCGCTAACACAGCAGCACCTTAACCACGTCGCAGTGAACGGGATGAGGTGGGTTACGGGAGTAAAGATGGAGAGTGGAGAAGGAAGATAATAGTAACACTGACAGGGTGATGCCGGGAAAAACTGAAAGAAACGAGGGTGAAGGTCTGGTGCAGAATGAGGTGAAAGAGTGAGCAAGGAGATAGATGTGGGTGGAAGAGGGCACAGAGTGGCATGCTGGGAAATAAAAGTGTGTCTTATTTGATCTAAATGAGAGAGGAGCATACTTTAAAACATGGACATAATATAAGATAATAATAATAATAGAATATAATTAAAATATACAATTAAAAAAAAGAAATCAGCGCAAAAGAATATGATTTATTCCTGCAATATGGCTCCGAGAATTACAGGTCAAACGGCCCAAAGAGCTGCTCCAACAGAATGGAACATGTGCATAGAAAAGTCTCACAGATGGATCTTCTTACCTTTTTTGATGGGGGTGTCAGCTGGGGACATTTCAGGCTCCTCATATTCCATAACTCTCTCCTGTGTGGCCTACACACACACACACACACACACACACACTCATACACTCACCACCTCTCACTCTCTCACACAGACACACACAAACCACAGACGCCTGCTAAATCAGTCGGTTTTGAACTCCACCTGCCGCCATTTCACTCAGAAGGTAATTTGACAGAAGCCGCACGCGCGTTCATGAATATACTACCTGTTGTTCTAGCGCCCGGGCCGGCGCAGGCATTTGAAAACATGCAGTGCCATGTCGCGTCTCCTGGCGCGTCCCTAACGCGGCTCCCACAACTCCACCGTCATCTTTTTCTGTTTTTTAATGTTACGCTTCTCTGTCGGGCTGCCTCGTCTCAGCGGTTCACCTCCTCTCTTGCTTGGTTGCTGTTGTTGTTTTTTTTTTTTTAATAATTTAATTCACTCCCCGAGGAGAGAGATAGTGCAGCTGGACCGTTCACCAAGCCGTGAGCCCCGGCCCCCCCCTCCGTCCCCTCCCCCCTCCTCGCGCTCTCCTCTCGCGCTGGCCGACCGTCCCGGGCCGCGGAGAGTTATGTCACCGGTTGTTACGTAATAGCAGCGGATCGGGTTTTGCTTTGCAGTGCTCAGTAGAGAAATAGAATTCCCACGTCGCTGGCGCAAATTTCCGCCACACTAATCGAGAAAATACAATGCAAGGGAGCAGAATTCCACTTTATTATTATTATTTTGTTCATTTTATCTCCCAAAACATGTTTTTTAAAAATATCAATTTTATTGGTTTGTAAAAAATAATTTTTGAAAAAGTATTACAAATTGCAAAGTTTCTGTGTCGTGAGCAGATGGATTCTTCGTAGTTGTAATTTGCAATGCCTCACTTTAATTGAGTTACAGGATTTTTTTTAAAGACACAAAAGAAAACGATGAATAATCGATAATGTCTTCTCGGTTTACATCAGTGCGGTAAAGGCTTTAAGACACTGGCTCCAGCCACATGACAATGAAGATATGCGCAGCTATGCCACTGCTGTGTATTCTGTGCAACGTGCATTTTAGCCCGTAATGTGCAATTTGTAGGCGCTTGTATTTTACTTGAGCATTTCTTGCGACTTTATACTTCCATTACAATACATTTCAGAAGCAAACGGTTTTTAATCTCTCTAACTGCTGGGGGCACTGGTGAATTTTCAGATTATAATATAATATCGTTATGATCTACAATATTATAATCGTGTAATAATACATCTTTGACAACACTACTTTTACAAGATTTTGATTGCATGCATTACAATTGTAATTTTCAACACGTGGTACTGTTTTTTTTTCTTATTAGGATTTACACTGCAATACAGCAGACTATATTTAAAGTGAAAATAAAAGTGTCCCATACAGGATCACGCATCATCTGTCTTGCTGTGAAACGTGATGATAACCATATGGGCCAGTGGAGGGGCCAGTATAATCATTTTGTCATTATTTATTGTTTTCAGTTAATATTTACATTTTTTTTAATGTTACATATGTACACTTTCAGTTTCCAGAGCCAAACACGTCTCTCCTAACTGCTATTTGTCTGAGCAACGGTCCGAAAACAGGTAAGAGATTAGAAATAAATGTTTAATAATTTTACTTAAAGGACTTTAACTTTATTTCCTGCTAATTGCTGTCAAAATCAATCACGTTTTGGTGCTGAATTATTTGGTTCCAGAATTGGTTCCTACCCTCCGGGGATTAGTTATGTTTAAAGATGACTGATAGTAAATATCAAATATGTTTTATGAGAATTGCATTTTCTCTGCTACAGGTCATTATGTGTGTAGTGTGTCATATACATACATGTGCACTTTTCTTGTTGCAGGTGGTTTTAACTGAAAGTTAAAAAATGCCCTGATCTCTACCCTACCCCCATTCTCAAACCCAACTTGACCACATGACTCTTCTGGGGAAAAGAAAAAAAAATAACTGTTGGTGTTCATTTGTCCTGCATCTGCCACCCAATGTGCACATAAACATTCACACACACACACACACACACACACACACACACACACACACACACACACACACACACACACACACACACACACACACACACACACACACACACACACACACACACACACCAGCATTTCCATCTGCACTTCAGTGAGGTTAAAGATGTGAGGGGCCCTCAGAAGCCCACCAGGCATGTGCTATGATGAGCACATAGATAGAAACCACACAGCCCACCACCAAACTGTGAGAGCTAAAGTTAAATGCGTGCAGGGTGTATATCCTACTTGTAACCATTAAATTACTGCAAAGCAAAATGTCACTCAGCAACATCTGCTAATAAGCAACACACGTTTGTTTGTAACATATTTAAAATGGAGGAAATGGGAATAAAAACAGTACGAATTATTAACAACAGGTCAATTTTAAGCTTCTTTTGCGTTACCATGTTGTTTGAATCCAGCAAAATGAATTAATAAGTCTGCTGAATATCAACATTAAATGATGAATGTCAGCAGTTGCTGTAATGTTTCATTTCAAATCCATCACCAGAGATTTAAGATGAAAATAGGAGTCTTCCCTATATAATTTTAAAATGTAAATGTGTTAACTTGGTTTCAGCTGACTAGAATACTTGGTATATTGATATTTGTTCTCTTAAATAAACATTTATTTTCTTAGAAGTCACATATTTTTATATTGATGCCATCTCTAAAATACCCCAGTCTCTTTATTTCCTATATATATATATCCATAATAATGTTCTATATTCTTTGAGGTTTCTGTCATAAGGGCTGTTTTTTGACATTGTGGTTTACAGTAGCTGCATGTCTCTGTGATGTGGACAGTGTTACTTATTATGGTAAATCATGGCACACCTCAGGCATTTCTGATTAACTAAAATGATTACTTAGAAGCTTCTTCTATCCGTGTTGTAAGTCACAGTATATATGGCATTCAAATGCTAAATTAAATGCTAAACTAAATTATACAAATCAAAAAGAATGAAACTCACTCTGAATTGTTACAAAAAAGTATTCAATTGCACCGATTAAAAAAAGAATGAAAAAAGTGCATAAATTACTGTTAAAGAGTAAGATTTTGTAGACTTAAATATCAATTTCTTGTCCAAATTAATGACTTTTATCAAAGATTACAATATCAATATCTGTCAATTCTTATGTCATTTTGTGTGCCATGTTTGACCCCACCCAGGGACTACTGCTGCAAATTAGCTATTTCTGGTGAAATATATTTATTGTACATTGTCAAATAAAGAAATAAATGAAACACTAAATATGCTGATTGTTAAATTAGCATTAAACTATCATGATTCATAGATTTCATTCAAATTCATAGAATCTGGAACTTTAATGAGGTGGAATAAATAGATGTCATTTTTAGGTATTTTAAAAATATAATTGGAATTTTGTGTTTTAAAAAACATATCAGTCATAAATTATTATTCTGTTCAGTATTTTATATACATCTTTAAAGATGTTACTATACTATACTATACTATACATACTAAGAGAAATTCCTTTGAATAAAAATATTGCAGCTACATTTAAACAATTTTCTCAAGATGACAGTCCAAGTCAAAAAAACAAAAAATGGAAAACTATGACATTTTATTTTCTGTTGACAAACTAATAAATACATGGTTTGTTTTTAACAGGTAAGGTTTTATTTATATAAGAAATCAAACATTCATGTACAGTACATTTTGAGCAATAACTTACCTATAAAACCTATAAATACTGGCAAAGGTAATAAATAGTCCATAGTTTATAAATAATGTTTAAATATGTACTCTTGCTCTGTAACTAGGCAGAGGTTTACTAAAAAAAGATACTTCAAGAAACAATACAGTGTGTACGTTTTACCATTTTGGCCAGCAGATGTAAAAATATTAGGGTTTAATACAAAAGTGATCTCTTGTTAATCTCTAAAAAAAATCACTTGGCAAACAAACAGCTGCACAAAATACTCCAAATCAAAGACACACTGGCACACAGTGGTCATGGCCTCATTTTGCTGACGCCCAGTGTTTGGGGGTGATGTTTGTATGCTTGTGTCACACTCCCAATAGGTGGCTGACATTGATTGAGACGAACAGTGCTGCAAGAGGGGCAGAAAAGAAAAATAATCGTGACAATACAGAACACATAACTTACATTTAAGTCTATTTAATAGAAGAAACAGCGTAAACACATTTTAAATACAAATACAACAAATTCCATGAACATAGCTAATATACAAAGTGCATCATTTACATAAAGTGGAGAATGGGAATAGACCTCTAGTTAACCCATAGGCAACCACTCAAGAAAACACACACATACACCCACTTCCACACAGGATATCTCTGGTTGTCAACATGTCCGATAAACCTGTTGTGTGCATTAATGATGGTTACCTGTTGCTTCCGTATGCAGTTTGGAGCCATCGGTGCTGGTCACTTTACATGAAATAAAAGTTTTTCTGCCTTCTGTCTTAACCAGGGACGAGTCGCACAACACTGTACTTCCCAGTGGGATGGGGCTTAGGACAAGACAAACTGACCATGAATGATAGTAGTCATCAAGTATAAAGATGTTAGTTTGCAGTAATGTACCGCTTCCTGCTATTATTATTATTATCATTGGTATTAATAATTTTTATATCTGGGTTAAGGAGAGCACAGCCAATGAATGTTCAACCCAAAGCAAATGTATAACTACACTTGGCTGAACGCAATGACCAAACCAGGACTTTTGACTGGACTGAGGGTAACATGGTTATTGTAACTTACTGCTGCAGTGTGCAGGGACTGTGTGACACCCATTCCCAGTAACCCTGCACACTCTGACGGCTCAAACAGACATCTCCAATAGTGAGATGAGAAACTAGCAGTGACATTAGGGTATTATAATGAATAGAGAGTGTTATGGAGCACATAAATGTCTTCAAAATTTCTAGAAAATGATTGTCAGTATACTATCCATTTGAAAACTTACTGAGCACTTTTCTAAGGCATTTTACAGTTTTATGAATATTTAAGCTGAATAAACAAAGCTATTCATGCAACAAATTTACTGCTTGTAGATATAAATATGTTCTTACCTGCGGTAATTGATGTTGAGGTTGGCAGTCATAACAGGCCCAGAGAGATAAGAAGCATGGGTTCCTGTCACAGAATCAATCATAGTGGCTGTCGCCCCCCCGTGGACATGACTGGAAAGGCACACAATGTCTATCAGACAACAAATCTAACTGATGGTTTCAGTCTGGATTATAGTTAATTGAATGCAGAATGTAAAAAAATACCTCAAACACAGACATCTATACACAAATAATGGTAATGGTGTAATCTCACCCTGGCGGCCCCTCCAGCAGGTGTCCGGCCTGGAAAATGCAGACACATCTCTGATCCGCTTTGTTAACGAACATGACATACTCAAACGCTGCCCCCGCGGTTTTGATGTTCCGGGTAAAAAGACGGGCCTTTGACTGTATAATCTTACTGAGATATACGCCACCTGAGGGGAAAACACATAGGTACAGAGTCAGCAGCTCTAACAAAACAAAGAAATGTGCGATCAGGAGTTGAAGGGTATGAAATATTTCTATCTATGAGAATTATTATAAATTAAATTTATCTTTATAACATATAATATTTACATGTCAAGATAAAAAATATCCATATAGTTTTTTTTTTATTACTTCATTTAATTTTTAAATTCCTACTTCAAACTTTATTTTCGTTTAACAAACATGGTGATGCGTACAGTTTTTATTTTTAACTATTATTTATTATTTAAAATAGTGCAGTGCCCATAAGAAGTATGTATTATTAAAGAAAGGTGGAAGCTTGGGGAGATATAAACAAATTACACATTGGGTAAGACATGGACATACACTGAGATAAGGAGAGATATATGCAAATATAGTTATTGTAAGAAAAAGACTACAATTTATGTTAAAAGTTCGGATGTCAATCTACATATCAGTTTTGAAATAATGTTGAAAGGCCAAGTAAAAACAAACTTATTATAAATCTTTTACTTTGTACTTTTTCCTGTATACTGTAGCGACCTGGGCATGTAACTGCTGTTGTCTCTAAATGTTTCTAAATAAATGAGTTTAGGCCCAGATTCTGTTCTGTTATGTGAAAGTGGGTTTTCTGAGGGTCTGTGAATGCATCTTGGAGTAAGACCTGTGTTAGCATGAGGAATAAAGTAGCAGCTAAACTGCTAACATCTTAGCGTGTGGTTTTTGAGAGACATTATGTTACTTTTGTTATGTTGGCGGCACGATCGGTGCAGGAAGAAACAGGAAACAAAGTTTTGAAGGGTCACTGTGTAGCGGCATGAGGAGGATTCCTGATACAGAGCTTTACACTGTAGCAGGATATACAGTATGATGCTGCAGGATAGCACTGTGATGTGTAAGTCTATGGGTTTTTAAGTTTTTTTTTTGTAAAAGATTGTTTGTGGCATAGACATTTTATAATCAAGTAACCAGGAGGTTAGGAGGAGGATATAGGAGGAGGAGATAGGAGGTAATGGGAGGGAGGGGACTTGCAGCAAAGAAACACTTTGGCTGGGTCTCAAACAGGGGTCTGCTACTGAAGAGGAAACCACTCTACCCCTACACCACCTCAGTGCATCTATGGGATTTGAACTTTTAATGATAAAAATTTTGTTTTGAATATATTTCTGAAAAAAGATATACACAGTTCCATGTGCAAGCTACAGGTGCTGGTCAGATAATTAGAATATCATGAAAAAGTTGATTTATTTCAGTAATTTCA
Organism: Lepturacanthus savala; assembly: GCA_030544235.1. NCBI lineage: Eukaryota > Metazoa > Chordata > Actinopteri > Scombriformes > Trichiuridae > Lepturacanthus > Lepturacanthus savala. The sequence continues at coordinate 29,561,805 of CM060467.1, forward strand.
TTAAAAAAGTGAAACTTGTGTATACATTCATTACACACACTGATACATTTTAAATGTTTATGTCTATTAATATTGATGAATATAACTGACAACTAATGAAAATCCCAAATGCAGTATCTCAGAAAATTAGAATATTACTTAAGACGGATCTAAATAAGATTTCTTGAAATGTTGGCTGACTGAAAAGTATGCACATGAAAAATATGAGCATTTACATAACTCAATACTTAATTAGGGCTTCTTTTGCATGAATTACTGCAACAATGCAGCGTGGCATGGAGTCAATCAGTTTTTGGCAATGCTCAGGTTGTTATGAAAACCCAGGTTGCTCTGATTGTGGCCTTCAGCTCTTCTGCTTCGTTGGGTCTGGCGTATCACATCTTTCTCTTCACAATTCCCCAAAGATGTTCTATGGTGCTATGGTCAAGCCAGTTTGCTGGCCAATTAAAGACAGAGAAGTCATCTAAAACTTTCTGGTAGACAGCTGTGTTGACCTTGGACATAAGAAAACACAGCGAACCAACACCAGCAGATGACATGGCGCCCCAAACCATCACCGACTATCAAAACTTTACACTCAACCTCAAGTAACATGGATTCTGTGCCTCTCCTCTCTTCTCACAATCCTCTTCAGGTTACAGTTATCCCTATTGCTTGTACACTTTTTTCTACCACAGCTCTTCCTTCCATTCACCTATCTATTATTGTGCTTGGACACAGATCTCTGTGAACAGCCAACCTAGCAATGACCTTCTTGTCCAAGGGGTCAATGGTTGTCTTTTGGACAACTGTCAGGTCAGCAGTCTTCCTCATGATTGTGTAGCCAACAGAACTAGACTGAGAAACCATTTAAAGGCCTTTGCAGGTGTTTTGAGTTAATCAGCTAATTAGAGTGCGGTGGTTAGAATGGAGCTCATCTGCGGGTGGTGGTGGTAGACTGCCAGTTAAATAAAATCATGCACCTAATAAACTCAACACAGTGGATGTTCCAGCTTCCAGCATTTTTGAGGATTTTGTGGGTAATGTAGTGTTAAGTGTATGAGTCACAGCTCTTTCTGATAAAGATCCTCTGAAGTGAACTTCGGCTGAAGTCACTGCTGACTAAATTAACAAAGTTCAGATTCACTTCTGAGGAACTTTAAAAGAGCCATGACTCATACGCTAACGTTACATTACTCAACATCCTCGAAAAAACCCTGAAAGCTGGTCTGTCTGCTGCATTTCTATAGAGAAAGTGAATTCAGTTTAAGATCACGTAATGAAACCCACTTAAAAACAGCATTAAAACAACACCTCTACAAGTTAAATAGACAGAGGAGAATCTGCCCTTTAGATGGTATTCAAATTCATACATAATGGGATTTTAAATATCCTGATGTTCTGTAATAACTTGATACAACACAAAACCTACTGTACTTCAGTTGCAGCATAATCACATGAAGCATATTTGCTTAAAGTCTGAGAAGCACCTTGCAAATAGAAGCCATCAATATGATATTAATATATATCATCTATATCCACATTATCAATAATATGAAACTAGTTCAATATAATAATCAATAGTTTTATTCAAGGTTTGTGTTAAAAAACAAAAACAAAAACAATGTTGCTTCCTCCTTGACTCATAATCATCATATTTCCACTGATAATGGATCAATCATTGAATCAAAACAGACTAAGTTTAAAAGTAGTTACATTCAGCCTCTTTTTCCCTGGTCATTATTAAACATATATAGTTAAAAATAATCAATAATAAATGTAATCCACTGATGATATGATCTACATATAATAATATATGTTCTACTTATATTGCCCTCCTCTACATTTACGTATGTAAGTTATTAGTCATAAAAGGCCTCACAAATATTTAAAGAAAATCATCGAGGTAGAACTGGTGTTGTCTGGTGCCACAGTAACAACCTGCAGCTCAAAGACTAAAGAACTGGTCATCAACTTCAGGAAGGACAGAGTCCAAGACCAGTTCTGATAGGAGGTGGAGGTCATACAGACCTACAAATATCTTGGCCTGTGGCTGGACAACAAGCAGGATTGGAGGAACAACTCAAGGCAGCTCTATAGGAAGGCTCAGGGCAGGATGTACTTCCTGCAGGAAGCTCCTGTGGATGTTCTACCAGTCTGTGGGTGTTCTACCATGCTGTGGATGTTCTATCAGGCTGTGGATGTTCTACCAGGCTGGGGATGTTCTACCAGGCTGTGAATGTTCTACCAGTCTGTGGTCGCCAGCGTCCTGTCCTATGCTGTGGTGGGCTGGGGCAGGAGAACATCAAATGCTGATCTCTCCAGGCTGAAGAAGCTGATCGGGCAGGCCAGCTCATTGGTTAGTAAGAAGCTAGAGCATCTGGTATCAGTTGCAGAGAGGAAAACACTGAACAAACTGCTGGGCAGTCCATGAACAGGAAAATAAAAAGGACCCAGCTCTGTACTTACTCTACAGTAATTCATTAAACAGCAAACAAGCATCTCTCAGCCGTAATGGCTTTGATATGCTTAAGCAAACCAGAAGCCGTGCCCTGCACTTTTACCTGTAGCATACTTAAGGCTGCGATTGTAGCTTGGCAATCTCCTCCAGGGTCCTCTCTGTTTCTCTCCATCCTCCGTCTCAACCTCACACTGGCTGTTGTAGTGCTCATACAACCGCATCATCTCTGAGCTCCAGGAGGAGTTAGGCAGGCTGAAGTCTCGGGGCTTGAGGGAAAAGGGCCATGGCAGCGCCTGCTAAACAGGAGAATACATTCTAAAAAAACAAGCTACTAACTTATGTGGTTTTGGGTAAAGTTAGTGGTTGTTTAGAACCATTTTAAATGAGGATGTGACACAATGGATAATGTAACACAACACATTGTTGAACCTAAAAACAGTGGTTTACAATTCTATTTGACCTTAAGAGCTTTTGTTATGTTACAACAATGGTCACAGGAAAATATTTTAGCTCACATGACAATGATTGGTTTCTGAAAGAAACTTAATAATAATAAGTTTCTTATTAATAATAATAACAATAGTATTAATAATAATAATGTTTATCTGTGTTGCTGCCATCATTTTAAAATCCCAAGGCATTTTCTTTGAAAAAAAAACAAACTTTGATGTCTCAAGTTGCAGGTTGGTTCTTTGAAAAAACATTTGATCTGTTGAGAAAGATCTCAAGAGCCCATTAGTCCTGGGTCCAGCCGGGCACAGCACGACAATATAAGACCCCCTTCCCATGTCATGTCATGATAATGACAGTGTTATGACAGTCTTATGAACCCATATTCAAAAAAAGTGTTACCGTAATTTTACTATCTAGCTGGACCTGGTTAACAGCCTTGCAGCAGCTGCCATTTATAGCTTTTAGAGATGATTTGCTGAAACAAGTAAACAGGGAAGGTCCAAAATTTACGGCTGAAATTGATAAGAGAGGAGGGGATAATACTTGACTTAATCCTCTTTTATTTGATTTTTGGTTAAAGGGAGCCTATTCTGCCATTTTCACAGTCATGGTCTATTTATAATAAATAAATAAATGTGTATGCTTTTACGGTACAAAAATACCTAGTTAGACGTGTGACAGCAATGCGGTCTGCCTTCTCATAAACTCACTCTGAAAAAACCCTTGTTTCCGCCCATCCCCTGTCTACCAAAACACCCGTTGGGGGACCCACCTCTCAGAGGGCTGGCATAGACATATATAGACGCATAGACGCTGAGCTGTTCGTCATCGGCGCCGCCATATTGGATGTGGCAAGAGTCGGAGTAGAGGAGAGAGAAGAGAAGATGCCTCATTCCTGTGCTGCGTGGAATTGCACGAATCGTTGTACACCTCAAACCAAATCTGAGGGAATAACTTTAACAGGTAAGATTTAACAATGACTTTTGATAATACTTTGTTCGTAGACTGCATTATTTGGCCATTTTAACATAGTTTTGAGAGCATAATTTGCCGATGTTGTGGAAAACGCTAGCTCGCCTATTCCCGCGCATTTAGCTATTCATTCATTATTTCCATCCATTTATTTGGATTTATTCTGCTCATGGTTGTGTATATTTCCATCAAAAATATATAGAGTTAAGTATTAGCTCAGTTTACACACTCATAGTAGCAGAGAAACAGGAGGAAGAAACGTTGTTTCTGTTACCGGTTATTCAGAACATTAATAATGAATTAGAATTTGGAGATGAATATAGTAATTATTTTCTTATCACAACACCCAGACCTATTCTGTTCCCTTGTTCAGCATCGTAAGTTCATATGATGCTGTTCTCTGGTTCTGATGTTTTTTCAGTCTCCTGTTTTGTTTCTGTTGGACTTCAGTGTTTTCTGTTTTTTGAGGCAACATAATGGTAAGTATGTTGATGTTGTTGATCTTTTGTTACACTATGCTCCTTGTTGTTTTCACATTTATAAATGAACAAAATCATTCTGCTGTCTTGGGGTTATATTGTTCTAATATTAACCAAACAATTTCTTGTGAAGGTACCTCTGAGTGTTGGGATTCATCATCAACATTGACACCCTGACGCTGATGGTCCCTGAACAGTTTCAGCGGCAGCGCTACATCTGCACCTACCGCTTCAGCCAAGATCACTTGGAGTTCCTGAGTATACCATATATATATATATATATATATATATATATATATAAAACTAAAACGGTAATTCATGTGAAAGTGCTGTTTTTATGTTTATGTTTTCACAGGGGGTTGGAATAACAACCCTACAGCATGCCAGTTCCAAGCCATTTTCCCCCAGCTCATGGTGCGATGTGGGGTGTCTCCAAGCGTGTCAGGAAATGTGGAAACGTCATCCTCCCCAGCAGCAGAAGCTACTGAAGAGATCCCATCCCCATTCGCCAACATTCCTGCCATTGTGTCTGACCACAGCTACCTGCCAACCCGCTTTGGTGGCCTTGTTGACAATGCCCTTGTCTACATTTCAGGATTTGTGGTTTGCCAAATTCTGAAAAAACTGCTTTGTGATGTGTGCCGTGGTAGCCCGGTGACTGATGCTGTACCTGCATCATTTGATTCGGGTTACCACTTGCTCAAGCTAAAAAATAAGGGGGGACTGATGATTCCATCAGAGGGCACAGTAAGGGTGGTCAGATCAGCTGAGCGTTTTATTCACCAATCACTGTCTGGGCTGTAAAGGTGCTGTTTATCAGTCAGTTTGTACGGGCAGACATTGGTGTTGAGGATGTGTTTGGTCTGGGTGGTCACATTCAGGAAACACAGTCTGGAATCGACAAACATCATTATGTGCTCATGTCATTGGTTGTTTCTGTGTTCCACAAATTAAGGCTGCATCACATTGCCAAACCTGACACATTACAGTTGCAGAGTGGCACCATAAGAAAAAAAAATGTGCAAAAACATTATTTTTAAAGGGTTTTAGTGCCATTTCTGCAAAAAAAAAAAAAATGTTATGTTTATAGTGTATATATTGTGTGTGTGTGTGTGTGTGTGTGTGTGTGTGTGTGTGTGTGTGTGTGTGTGTGTGTGTGAATTATTTTTTACTGTCTTTGTTCTTTGAGGCTTGATTGTACTCTATTTATTAACCTGCTCCATATTAAATTACATTTACTTTATTAACCCTGCTGCAATTCTTATGGCAAATTTTGCCATCTTGAACATTCTCTTGTGGATAACCTTGACTGTGTTGATGCAAATGCCATGAAATTGGGCAAAATTTAAACATATTTTTAAACTAACTTTTAGTTTTTAGGGTCTTCTGCACCGCGAGTAGTGTAGTCAATCCAACCCGCAGTTTATTAAGTTTGATATTCACCGAACTTTGGGGTTATTTTAAATCTTAAATCAAGATTATATACATACATTGTGGTCTCTTACTGTTTGTCAAGTATAGTAGTGTATGTGTGAATGAATAATTAAGAGGTATTAACACAAGTTTCTTGTAGAGAGGCGCTTTATGAAATTAGGTCCGTTTACTTGTATTTGTGTACAGCGCAGCTTTGCCACATCCAATATGGCGGCGACACTGACGTAGCGCAGCAGCGGACAAATCCGCTCCATGCGGCGTCTACGTATATATGTCTATGAGGGCTGGGGTCAGTCAGACAAACAGAAATCAAGTACAAACACTCTGGAAGGAAGGAGTAGCTACATGAATCCAGGGGTGGTTATTATTAGCTTCCAGCCCTGTTGTGACATCACAACAGGAGCCCACAATAGAATGAGTGGGTGGTCTTAATCATCACAGTTTGCACGTTAGCAGGAACAATAGAGACCTAAATATTTACACACGAGCACTGAAAAGGTGATTTTTTTCTATTATATGACCCCTTTAAATAGTGGATCTTGGAAATGAAAACACGTAAATGTTCAAATAGAGCCTATGCTGTTATGCAGCAAACCAAATTATATTTCAATCTGCAGTCAGGACAAGTACAGTCACATATTCACAACAGAGAAACACCCAGAAGGAGAGAAACATGGGTGAATGAAGCTACAGTTCACATGGCATCCAGTACCAGAAAATAGCTGATTCTACCTACCGCCATGGTCCGGACTGAGCTGGTCCTGAATAAAACGCAGGTATCTGGACGGGCGAGTTGTGTCTTAAAGGAAGGAAGTGAGCCAAGGCTCTGACAGACCCGGGGTATACTGACGAGGCTCCTGGACATTTTGTACTAAGGATGAGGACGCGAACGGTTATGCACTGCCGGTGTTTTGAGGCGCCGTTAGCTAATCTATGACAGTTACGTTAGCTATAGCACTGTACCCATAGACCGTACCTACTACAACCCAGTGACGGTTAGCATTTTAGCGATTAGCAAACAGACGTTTGAGTTCAGCTTTGTCGGAAAGCCAAACAATACCGATTCGGTGACTTTCATGTGTCATCAGCACCAACTCCTGTCAACTTCCGGCACGAGGGTAGTATAAGTCACGTGCTCTACCTCCTTGTTTTGTGACTGGCTGTTGAGAAGAAACAGATACTGTAATACAGTGTAATTTCCCATGGCAACGACCACTACTTATACATGTCTTTTTAAGTTTTATCTAAAACCAAAATACCGTCATTTTTTAATTATTTTCTAAAAAAAAAAAAAAAGAACATTACTATTATTACTATTATATTATTTACCATTATTGGTGTAAATACACGTTTACTACGTTTATATGTAAATTTGGATTAGATTGATATATACATTTGGATTATAAAATAATCTGTATAGTAGTAGTGCCTTCAATGCATACATTACAGGAACCAAATTCTCCATGTGAAACTACATATAATGTAAAATGAACATAAAAAACATGGTTAAAACATCAGTGTCACAAAGAATATAAAATAATAACAGTAAAGTAAAAAACCAAACATCTTGATAATAAAATAAGCTTGCAACATAATGGACTTGGACATTTTCATGTTTTTTTTTTCCTCCAGCAACACAATTTGGAGATCAACATATAACTATAGAGCTCCCTGAAGTGCATGAAGCTGCAACTTTTACTAAACTAAAGTTGTCTTTCAGTGTTTCTTTAACTTGTAGGCTAGTAAAAGGTGCACTGAATAACCCAATCATCTTGAAATAAAGGCAAGAATCAGTTTTTCAGCATTTTTCTTTTTGATAAATGGTCATAGTATATTTCTAAGGTTTAAAAACTACGTTTTGGTCACCTTGTAAATGTGGGACTTTAAACTGCAATCTAAATCTATAATAAGACCAAGATTTTTAACCTCAGATTTAAGATGAGGTGTTAATTTATCCAGATTACTAAACACCATTTCCTTTTTGCTTTGGGGCAGACTAGTAGGATTTCAGTTTTGTCCATTTAAACTAAATAAATTATTTCTCATTCATTTATTCAGCACAAAAGCGTGATCACCTAGACAGACATGAAACTCCCCCTTCGATGCATGTTCTGAACCAATTTAACACAGATTCCAACTTTTTCAAGAAAATTAAGATACTTTTCAAGAAAACTGATTAAAATACCAATTGACTGGATTCAGACTCAAAACCAGGCAGGCCAGTTTCCCCAAGATTCTAATACTTTGTAAATTAAGCTGGAAATATATTGGACAGGAAATGTATATATACATAGAAATACTCTGCACCTCTTGCATGTGATAACTGAATACTTGGTTCTGCACTAGGGGGTGGTAGAGGAACACACCATAGTTTGATTTTTGCCTCTCTACCCCATGATAGAAGGAATGAAACATTCATAGAGAATGTAGCAGACATGTTTGCATATTCCAGCTCAGTTAAAGTATGTTGGACAACACACCTGTAGTACAAAGAGGATGTTAGTCTCCTTTAAATCAGAATAGAACACCAGGAAACATACATATTAACCATATACCTTTAATAGTTATCTTTAATAGTTTATCTGTATGTCAACATATATTCTCAACAATGCGTTCCTTCATCTCTTTCTTTCATCACAGTTACCAACCTTCCCTGTAACGTGTGATATGATCACTCATGTCCTGGTTTCAGGTAGTCAGGTTTCATCATAGGACAGGGAATACACGGGAAGTGTGAAAGTTGCTTTTCCAGTTCAGAACAGCTATTGTTCAGCTGTTCTGAACATGACAGTCAGGTTAATCTTCTTGTGACATCCATCAACTTACCAAGTAAAAAAATGTTCTACTGTAATGATCTGTAGTTTTTTTTTTTTTAAGAAACAGTTTTACTTTCTCAAAAGAACAAAGCGTATAAGAACATCAGTAATATTCCAAAATGTATCCTTGGATGCACGGCATGCTTCAGTTTCAAAGTTCAGTGTTCAATGTTTCTAAATTGACTTCATTGTGGAACATCAGGGAGACCACACAGCTTCCTACAAAATTCAAAAGAAGAAAGAAGTAATGTCACAGCTCTGGGTGTTACGTGGTCTAGGCCTGGTGCTCTCCCCGACCACACAATCTTATTCTGAAAATGCCAGAATGTATGACTTTCATTTTCTTACCGTGCTTCTGGCTTAGTTGTATCCGCAATTTCACAAATTGCTTTCTCCTTATCCAGAATCTGCTGTTTCAAGCTCTTGATGTCCTCCTGGGCCTTCTTTTTTAGTTCTACATGATCAGCTAAGGGAAAAAAAAGAGAATTTACATATTGAATAGAAAATTTAGTGAATTTAGATTAAAAAAATGAACCATATCATGCATATAATTATATCAGTTGAGTCATTAACAATCAGGTTATCTATCTTATATTCCATTTTGAAATTTGCTTTAAAATAAAATAGTATTTCAATGACTGGCAACTAGTTGTTGCTTGTAAAAATATATCCAAAAACAAAAAGACTTGAACAATATGTGTCTCAGTGTTGAAAATCATAATAATGTAAATAAAGTGACTCTTTTTGGGAGGGTTTGTTGGAGGAAAAGGCAGGAAGTTGATGACGTTCTATGACCGGAAGCACTTGGAAACCTTTTTTTTGATTCAAACCTTAAATAATGTCATTGAACAAAACTGTATGAGTAACATTTGGATTTTTGTTTTTTATTTTGAGGAGAAAATAACAGTCAGACTTCTGCCATTGAGCTGGATTAACAAACGTTAAACTCAGAATTATATTAGTATTTTAGCAAAATGCTGACCCCAACCCAAAGTAACCCAGTCTGCATGAAGCTCTGTAGAACAGGCCTGTCACATCTCCTTCCACTGATTTCAGAAATGTCAACAGATAGAAAAATTTATGTCAGTTTCAATTATTCATTAAAATCAGTTTGGAATTTGCTACCACTAGTGCACAATCCCAGTTCAAACCATTTATTCTGAGTGGAACCGGACCAGAAAACAAAATACTTACCTTTGAATTTAGTCATGGCCTCTGACGCCTCCTTCATCTTCTTGTCTAATTCCGCCTAATAAAGACATGGTGGAAAGTACTGATCAGGTGTTGAAGTTAAATATCGTGCATAACGAAAGAAAAAAAATCCATTCATTCAATACAAACAAAACAAATATTTATATGTAATATGAGATGAAAAAAGCCATGACACATCTAGCAAATATCAGATTTAACATACATCCTGAAAAGTGAAACTTCACTGTGATGTGTTGTGTGAACCTGCAAGTGTGTGTGTGTCTGTGCGCGCGTGTGTGTCCTTTGCCTTTGTTTTGCTGCAGGCTTGAATGTTGTTATCAACGCTCTGTGATGATTTCTGAATCTCTTCTTTCTTCTTCCTCAGGTCGTCCATCTTTTTAGTGATAGACGCGGTCGTCGCCTTCAGCTCATTGATTTTACTTTTCAGCTCGATGATCGTTCCTTCTTTGTTTTTCACCTGCGCCGAATTCTCCGCCGTGCGCGTCTTCAACGCGCGCATGTTCATCTCCTGGCGCACAGCCTGGAAAACCATCACGACCATCACGGCCACGCTCAGACCGAGAACAACGATCATGATCTTCATTTTGTAATTTGAGACTGAAGAAGTATTCAATTAACGGGGGCCAACTCGCTGCTGAATCACTTGAGGATCATTCCGCGCTGTTTCCTCCGTCAGAGTGAACCGAGCTTGTGTTTATTAAAATGTCACCTGCTCAACCTGTTGAACCAACTGGGCGTGACTTTCCACCTGTGTCCTCATTGTGTGACTCTCTCTCTCTCTTGCTGAACAACCAGAGATTACGGTAGGCCAAATTTGTGAAAGAAAAGCATCACATTTTCGGGGAAATCTGTGACTAAACCATCAAATCGGACAAAGGGTTTTAAATATTGTGCCGCAGCAAAAGAGGAATGGATTGGAATCATAAAATAACAGAAAAAAACACAACACAAGAACAATCACAAAAGATTTGAGCAGTAAAAGTAGAGATTCTAAGGTCTGGAAATTATGTGTTGATCTGCTTGTTAATGTGGGATTTGAGGCTGCAATCTAAAGATAACACCAATACTTTAATTTACCCAGATTACTGAGCAACATTTCACTTAACTAGTAGGATTTAAATTTTGTCTGTTTAATACAAACAGGGTCAGATTCTACAGAGTAATAGGTAGATCAAAAATAAAGACACATTAATGGTAAATAGAAAACAAAATACATAAAATTATGTGATTGCATCAGTGAGAAAATGGTAAATAAACCTAATTACATGGTGGAAATGCAATTCTATAAAAAATGTGTGTTAAAACAGGATTTAAAAGCAGAGAAAGCAGATAAATACTGGATGGAAGAGAGAGAAAAGCTCAGTCACAATGCACTGACAGTGTTTGTCTCTGCTGTTTTCCTCCTTGTCTGTGTTGTATAATACAAATACATGCTGTAATTATGTTGTTAAAATATTACATTTCAACCAAGTACTCATTTCTAACTTTACTTAACTTGTTACAGTAAAAAAAAAAAATGTTTTTATTTTTAGGGGAGCTGGAACTCAATTGCTTGAGCATGCATACAAATTGGCTGGACACGCCTATGGTTAAATATATGTTTAGCTTCAGAAAGTATGATAAAAATAAGCAATTACACATGCATTCAAATATGTTTTTACTACCATACCCAAATATAAAAGGCCCATACAAACTCTTGTCACATCTTTTACCCCACTCCACATTAAGATTTACTCCATAATAAGATTTTATACACAAAACAGATAAACATTTTTATTCGTTAAACTAATTTATTTAAGTGGCTTTTCTGGATAACAGATGCTTTTACATTTGAAACTTTGAGGATATTTTAGGATATTTTATTGCTTAGTGTACTTTGTCCTTAATAAAAATGATTGCTTTTATTATAGCAGAGTATTTTATATTGGGCAGTGCTACTGATAGTGGCCTCTCTGTTGTGAAAGACGTTGTAAAGTGCCATCTAGAATGTTCTTCCATTGGACCAACAATGTTGAAATGCCCTCTAAGGTGCGCTTCAAATTACAAAATGTGACAATGCCCTCTAGGTGCCCTTCTAAGGGACAAAATATGATAATGTGCCTTCATAGGGCTGCAACAAACAAATGATTATTTGTTTGTTGTTTATACAATGGTGGAAAATGACGATGAGTGTTTCCTAAAGCTCAAGATTCAACCTAAAATGTCTTTTTTTTTTTTTTTTGTCCAGACCAACAGTCCACAACAAGATCATCAAGATCAAGATCAGAGAAAAGAAGCTGGAACCAAAGAATTTGGATATTTTCTTTTTAAAAATGACTCAAATCGATTATCAAAATAGTTGGTGATTAATGTAATAGTTGGAAAATAATGGACTTAGTGTTGCAGCTCTACTACAGTATTTAATATACATAATGTAATACAGCACCATCTGTGTTTTCCTCCTGTAGGACAAACCATGATAAATTGCTCTCTAGGGTGTCCTTCCAGGGGACAAAATATGAAAAAACACATATGTGGTCTTTCATCGTGCATTATCTATGTTATACAGGTGACATCCTTTTTATACAATCTGAAAAAATGAAGGTAAAAAAGTTAGTGAAGTGCACAAACAAACCTAATAATAATAGGCTTTAATATTTTTACAAGTCAAAATAATTGAAGAGTGATTGTCTTTGATTCTAAATGAGATCAATATGGTAATGATAATGTTCCTCCTTTTTCATCCGAGCTTGTTCTCATGACAACTGTCAAGCCAAAAAGTGATTTTCTGCCTGAAAGTGTTTTATTTGACCTGCTATGTGTCCTAAATTATAACTAATGCAGCGCTCATATGTTGTGAGTTAAAGGTTTTTACCTAAAAAAAAAATCACTTATCATTTTTTAGTGTTCTATTTATTTAGTTTGTTTTTCATCTGTTCAAATACTTTTAAAAGGTAAATTAGTTGATACTTTAACTATGACAGGAGCATAAGTTTTTAAACCCTGGTCTCATAGGGGACACAGGTGTTAAAAATGTTAAACAAATGCACAATACAAGTGCTGCTAACTGTAAAAAGATATGTTTCTTGATTGTTAAAAAAAAATTATGACACCCCCCCTCTTATTCCTCAAGTGGTGTCGTCCAGATGCTGTTTTCCAACAGGCCTTACTGCTAATTTCAACAGTCAGCTAGCAGCTAGCTAGGAAGACACCAATCAAACTAGTTTATAGAAGCCAGTAAGTCATTTATCACACCATTTCTTACCTTTTTAAAAACTTTTTTACCAGTCTGCTGGTTTAGATCAGACCTCTTGATCGTTAAGGAGCTCTAATGATGGAAGTTACCAGAGAAGAGAGAGGGAACATGGATTTTTACATTGTTTTTTTGCCTCATTGACTCATGATCCCATTCGTCATATGTATAAATATAAATAAATATGGAACACTGCTATAACTATTATTACTTTTAATACTTTTATTTAGTTTTTTTCATGTCCCCTCCAGAAGTTTTTCTCAGAAAATTGACTGTTTATTGTCCCCCTCATCAATGAAATAGAATTAAATATAATAGATTTTCGGCCCTGTCTATTATCTATACTCCTATCTGAGTAGCTCTGCTTGTTATCGAGGAGATCAAGACATACAAGGCCAACCTGTTCACCTGTAGAAAACCAGGAAGTGAGCGTGTTCGTAAGGGCAGGCTCGTGGGGATGCGCGCGCACCTCAGCACCAACGTCAACGAGCTTTAACACAGACGCGCAGGTGAGGCAGACTGTTTGGTTGACTGAATTTAAGGCAAACGCGAAAAAAAAGCTGTACAAAGGTGAACCGGGAGGACCAAGTATTAGTTGAAGTCTGCTGACTCGCTAACTTTGAAACCTACATGGAATTTAAAGAAGCTTTGCTGTGACACCTGCAGAAACAATTAGCCGTCAAAACACGTCACACTGAAGAAGACGCTCCTGTACAAATATGAAGGCGCAAGTGGTGTTCCCGATGACCATAGTGGTGTCCGTCGCTTTGCTGGGGGTCATGAAACTGCGGCAGAAGGAGCACGATAAGATTGACAGGCGGAGCAAGTTCGAGAACATCAAGCTGCGCGTGACGTACGACGTGCTGGGAGAGTACGAGAACGAGAAGATCGAGACGCAGGTGGCCCTCGAGAAGAGCCAGGCCACCGCGAAGGCACTGGAGGAAGAAGTGAACAAGCTGCAGCAGAACGACCTCAAGAAGAAGGCGGATCTGGACGTCTGTCAGGGAAGTCAGGTAAGGAGGACATCAAAGAGCTTAAAGAGCGCACGAGACATGGGTACCCCCCCCCCCCCCCCCAAATTCTGGAAAAACATTATTTAAAAATACCCTATATAATTAATTTTTTGTATTAATTTAATTAATTTATATTCCTCACATTATAGATTCATATTATGTAAAAAAAAATGATGCGAAAAAAAATGTTTTACAAATATATTTCTAACTCCACATTCCATCTCTGACCTCCTCGGCTACATTATATGCTGATTACAAAAAATATATAGATACTTATATAGACCTATATGACAGACTTTAGGCTGTACAGGGTCATAGGTCAGTTTCTTTATTTCACTTCCCCAAAACAATTCCCAGATCTTCATAAAAGATCAGATATGAGTGGATGTTGCTGTTTGATGAAACAGCCTGTGCCTCTGCTTCCTATCCTGATGCAGTCATGTGCATCATCAAAATACTCTCCTGTGGTGTTGAGTATCTGATAAACTGCTGATAGTAACTTTCACACAATGATGAAGAACCACTAGTACAAAGTAGGTTTTGTGGCTCCTCAGAAAACATCATCCTAAAGAGAAACGTTTAGGTTTAAAGATGAAACAGATCAACCAGTAAAACATTAAGGGGGGAAGCGAGGAATGATATAACGCTGGGTAGCAATAAAATATTCGGACACAGTGAATAAAGGATGTTGGTATGTTTTAAAGATGGTTTCTCTCTCATACTCTGACGTCTGACATCTTTTTTCCTCTCTTAGAAATCTGTAGGAGATGAGCTGGCATCAGTAGAGACAGAATTCAATAATGTCCAAGGTAAGTGCTGTTGCTTTATGGGCTTTAATAAAAACTCAGTCTTGCATCTAGAGCTACAATGACTGCTTAATTAAATGATTAGTTGCCAACTATCACATTCATCACTGACTATTTGTATAATTGAGTTGAGTCATTTTTAAGAAGAAAATGTCCAAATTCTCTGGTTCCAGCTTCTCTTCTCTTATTATTTTCTGTTTTCTTTAGTCTTCTATAATAGTGAACTGATGATCTGGACAAAAAAAGACATTTAGGTTGGATCTTCAGCTTCAGGAAACACTGATCAATATTTTCACTGTTTTATGAACTAATCGATTAATTGGCTATTAATATAGTCATTAGTTGCAGCCCTACTAGGATCTATTAACCCTCTATTGCATAGTGTTGTCATATGGCATCAATTAATTCATCTTCCTTTTTTTTCTAAAAAGCTGTGATGAATCTATGTTTTTACAGTTAGGTGTTTAAAAGGGGGCTTTTATTGTGCAAGGACATAGAATTTTAAGGTCACATGACCAGGATATCCTGTTTGCCAGCCCCTTTTGCTCATGGACATTTGACATGTGAACATCATAGCCTCACAACCGAAGATTGTCTTTTATTGAGAATTTTGAACATTTTTTATGAAATAAAAAATTGAACTCACTATTCTGGGATAAGTAAACTGTATATATTTTGATGTTATATTTTTTGTTTTTAAATTTTGCTGAAATTTAGTTTTTTCCCATATGGCAACAATATGCAAATATGGAAAATTCCTAGTGTATACAACCTAATGGAGTTCCATTGATTTACATAGAATGAAACTATGTTGACAAACCTTTTATTTTCTTTTTAAGTAATGAAAACGTTAAAAAAAATGTTGAGAGAGGAGACATACCATTCCCTTTCTTACCAAGTTCATACTGTTTTTTTTTTTTATAAACATTTCTCAACCGGGTGAACAATGTACTTTTCAAGTTATAGCATTAAAGTTTTATGTGTAAGTCACCATCATCATTTCACCATCATTATACTTACAGCTGAATACAGCAAGGAGAAGGACAGCTGGAAAACTGAAATGGCAACACTGAAGCAGCAACTAGAAACACGGAGTGCAGTGTGTAACTTTCTGAAACCAGGAAAAGACGTTGATAGGTACTGTATATATGGCCACTGCTTTACTGGGTGCATTTGTTTTCTCCACAGGGTGTACTGCCTAATGGTATCTAAGCACTTACAGTATTTTCTGTTGTTGAACTCTCTCTTAAAGAAAGTTGTGTGCCGAGGTGATTGCAGAGGGCCCTAAACAGGAGGAGCCAAAGGCCGAGGCCCCTAAACCGGAGGAGCCAAAGGCCGAGGCCCCTAAACCGGAGGAGCCAGAGGCCGAGGCCCCTAAACCGGAGGAGCCAAAGGCCGAGGCCCCTAAACCGGAGGAGCCAAAGGCCGAAGCCCCTAAACCGGAGGAGCCAAAGGCCGAGGCCCCTAAACCTGAGGAACCAAAGGGTGATGCCCCTAAAGCAGAGGAGCCTAAAGCAGAGGCCCCTAAAAAGAGATGAGGTATCAGAATCACTTTTATGCAATCAGATGCTTTCATGTTGTTTCACTGAGCTAATGATACATTGGCTACAGGTAAGAGCCTTAGGTCAATTTCTTAGGGTTCCCAGTTACAGATGTTGTGTAAAACTCCTTTTGAATTTCTTATTTATTTTTGTCCGACAACAACAAATTTGACACTTGACATCATTCACTGGTGTTTAAATATTAAGAAATATTTTGGTGTTGGGCATTATGCTTTTGTGCTTGTGTGTAGCTTGGTGTAAAATGCTTTTTATAAAGCCTCTATTTTGTGCTTTCTGAGTTGGAGTTAATTCGCATTTGTTGTAACTAAAAAGCAATTTGAGAGACGTTAATGATCATTTAAATATTGTTCAATGTGATTGAAGCTGCAGGTTCCCACAAAGGAATTCGTCATCATGTTTCATGGCCGCAGGTTACTCAGCAAGAACAATGTCCGTCATGGCAAAGAAATGAATTGCTGTGAGCCACCTTTTCTTTTTTTTAAAAGAGGGGTTGTATGTGTACAGTATCTTGCCTGTAATGTACCACTTTGTGTTTAATTAAAACAAATTCAAATAAATCATATGAATACTTTAACATTTTTATGTAACACTACATTGCATCAACTTTATTAATCTGCAGTTTTCTAATGTTTTAATGCCCCAGATATAATTGAAGATTGAATCGTAGAAGTGGATCTATGATAATAATCTTGTGGGAACTTTCCTAGAAACAATATATCAGAATGGAGACTCATCAAATGGCTCACTGTACACGACTTTACACACCCCAGGTTATGAAAGGTACTAACCTGAATCCTGCTTCTACAGGTAATGATTACCTGTATGTGTGTAGCCAAGACTGTAAATGGAAAAGCTAAATACACAACTCTCTTTTGTGATGTCATTGATATGGTTGCATGTAACCATATCAACGACATGGGGGGGGGGGGGTTGCAGTAGCATTGAATAACTAAACTATAACTAAAACTATTTTTATAAATAAGTAGTCCGAAGTGAAACAGAATGGCAGTTGTTTAAAAGTAACATTAAATAATAGATGCAACCAAGAAAAAAAATATGGAAAGACAAAAAGACAAGACAAAAAATTCTCCAGTGTCGTTTTTCTTTTTTTTTTTTCTTTTTTTTTCATTTATTCGTGCAGAGCATCACACTTTTTGGCCTTCAGTTTTGTTCAAGTTTTTTATCTGTTAGATAACGCCTCTAACACTGAAAACAAAGAGATGGGTATTGAATAATTGTTAACCTCGTCTGTAACTCTGCCTCAGGGTGTGTGTGCGTGCGTGCGTGCGTGAGTCGGAGAACACAAAGCCTTTGTCAGTCCTGTTTAACTCTATTGTATCCTGGTCAAGATCAGGTTATACAGTGGCTGTTCTGGCTGATCCCAAAGCTTTGAAAAGTTGATTATATAATAAAATGTTATGTCTTATTTGTTTTTGTGTGTGTAGCATTTTATTTTTTCAACTAAGAAAAACTTGAAATACACTTTTGTTTGGGTTTTCACTTTTATTCTGATAGAACAATGTTAGAAAAGCAGCCTGATAAAGAGTCTATTTTTAGTCTATTTTAGCATGTTTTGAATCCTTTTGGATCAAAGTTATGATTTGTTTTTGGACTATTAAAACCAGAATTATTTGTGTTTTATTGCAACATAATAATGTGGATTATAACCTAATGATGGGATCGCATGATCTTGATAATCATTTTTAAAATATATTAATTATGGGTCTATATTTAGAATTGTGTTATATCCTTAATGTTACCTTTCTCACAAAAAAAAACCGTTTTTTTTTTCGTTTCTGTGACCAGTGTTTCATCTTATACCCACCCTTAGTTTTGTCAATTTTGGAAATATTAAATAACTTAGCTTTACACAGCAGGATACAGACTCATTCCGAAGACTTGATAAAAACTAAGGAATCTACAGTCTTTCACCAACAATATTATCTGTTCAATTCAAAGTGAAAATAGCTGTCACCTTGTACAAAGAAATGCATCTTTGAACCTTTAACATCCAAGCAGAAAAGAGAAATCATTCTGTAGGAATTACATTTTTTTTTATCCATATATGGTTCTTTTTGAAATCCTTTTGCCTTACACTGCCACCCTCATTGTTCATTTTGCCCCACACTGCCCTCCATCTGTTGGTCTCTCCAGATTACCCCCCCTCACCCCCACCCCGAGGCTCACAATTAGCCAATAGGAGGGCTATCATTCCGCCCTAATAGACTCACAAGGTCAACAGCATGGCAGGAGAGGACAGTCATAAATAACTGTTGGTACTCATGAAACATACTGCGTGCCTTTATACAGATTTAATGTACTTTGTTATTTTTTTATGTTATATATGTACTTTTGTGTTAAAAACTGTACATGACGGTCCATCATCGATGATGTTGTTTAATGTTAGTACATAAAAAGGATCATATGAACCGGAACAGATTTTGTCTCTGAATCATATTCCGGATACAAAATAAATTCTCATCCTAAAAATGCTTCTCATCAGCGTCTGATATAAAACAAAAAACCTGATTCACCCACAGATGAAAAGTGGTGTGAATGTTATTCTGTCTGACCTGTGATGTGAAATCAACGCACAGAGAGAGAGGGATAATACATCACCAGTCACCTTGACGACCAGAGGTCATCCAGACAGCCAGAGGTCACCTTGACTATAGGGTTTATCTTGATGCTGCCCCGATGATGCAGAGTGACATATG
Organism: Lepturacanthus savala; assembly: GCA_030544235.1. NCBI lineage: Eukaryota > Metazoa > Chordata > Actinopteri > Scombriformes > Trichiuridae > Lepturacanthus > Lepturacanthus savala. The sequence goes on from CM060467.1 coordinate 29,580,941, forward strand.
CATAATAATTGATTTGGAATTACAATTGACACAGAATTATAATTTGGGATGATAATTCAATTTACAGGACAGGACATTGACAGATCAAGACATTTATAATCCCTTTTTCATCTTTTTGTTGAGGTGTGATAAATTACAAATTATATCAATCCAGTCAGGGATTCAAAGCCACATTTTTCATCTTTAACAACATAAGAAATCACATGAAAAACACAGCAGGTATGAAACTACTACTCTTACTGCTCTCTGAGGCTGGACTTGCAGTTCCTTCTTTTCTTTTAGGCAAAAAGCATAATTTGAGGTTGAAATCCTGTCTGTATATACAGTACAGTGGACACACCTTCTCATTCAATGTGTTTTCTTTATTTTCATGACTATTTACATTGTAGATTCTTCCTGAAGGCATCAAAACTATGAATGAATTTAGTGGAATTTCAGCAAAGGATGAGCAATGTACATAGCACCATAAACATGTGTTCATTCATAGTTTTGATGCCTTCAGTGAGAATCTACAATGTAAATAGTCATGAAAATAAAAAAAAAAAAACACACATTGATGAGAAGGTGTGTCCAAACTTTTGGCATGTACTGTATATATATATATATATGGGTCAGTGACAATTAATGTTTATCAAGATGAGGAAGTCAAAAATGTTTTAAAATACATTCATCAGGTCTCTCAAAATGTACGTTGTGTGTTCCTGTTGGTTTCTTGCTATTTTAAAGTCCATTTGAATCAAATACAAAATACAAAAACAACGATTTTGTGCATGAAATGTCAAATTATGTAAAAAAAAAAAAAAAGAAACAAAACATGAAAATAAAACATGTTGATAGCATTTTGTTCATTTTTTTTTTTTTTAAAACATCTTAGGAGAGTCTTTTCATATAACTATACATACATGAATCCCTTTGTGGAACTTATCATTTGAGATATTGATGCATTTAAATTCTTCAAAAGGAATATGAGTATCAGAATACATCTGGTATATTAGTGAAGTGACCGATGTTCATGTTTGTCCTCCCTACAGGCAATAACGAAAAGTTATTTGACTCTGCATCTGCAGTTGTGTGTGTGTTAGAGAGAAAGTGACAGAGAGCTTTCAGCAGGATGAACATTGCATATATTGATCAGGCTAATGTCAGGAGGAAAGGCTGCAGGCCACAGCAGCTGATCAATATGCCTCTAATTACACGGGGAACTCAGTGTGTGTGAATGCATGTGTTACTGAAAAAGTGAGTGTAGGTGGTCCCCCCCCTAAACTCACGGGGAGCATATATAAGTGCTGTCCCACTGGAGAATCACTCATACACACAGACATTATAGACCACACACATTTAACACTTAGTAATTAATCACTCATCTTCTTTTTTTACCTTTTCTTTTCGTAACTGACTTTCATAGTAGTTATAATTTTACTTGAAATACTTGTGACACAAAACTGGGATGCTGTGTATGGATAAAGGGAATTGGGTAAGTATCTTCCCATTTGTATTTGCATGTATTGTTGGAGTGATTCTTGCCTGTCCTTTTCTTTAAATAGAAGCCATTGATAAGTGGTGTCACTGCTGTGTCACTGGTGCTTCAAGGCCTCTCTCTCCCCTGTTGTATCCTACTTGTGTTGGACAGTTTCCCTCATTATACATACTCTATGATATTATCTGTAGCCTACTTTCAGCTGTAATGTTTTCAGCATTTATCTCCGTTATCACTTTATTTATTCTCACCACATTGTCTCTCTTATCTGCTGCAGACTCGGTCCACCCTGCTGAGGCTCTGACTTGCTGGAGGCTGTGTGATATGTTTGATATTCGGTTGTTCTTGTGCTTGACCATGTCAACTAAATATCAGACATATTCCTACAGAGTCTGGCATTGACTTCTGATCCACATTTCAACAACAAATAAAAGAAGTTCAGGTAAAATGTTTAAACTTGTGAAGAAAATGCAAATATAGCTATGTAAATCTATTATTTGTTATTATCATGTTTCTTTGCGTTTTTGTATTAAAACAAATAAAAATATGACCCGATTATGACGTTTGCATGTCCTCTCATTGCATGTGTCAACCTTGACACCCACACCCACACATATAACTGACGACTGACCTTTTCACTGGAATCCAGGCATGCAATTACTGCTCCATGAGTAAACAGCCAAACCCGATAACACTCTTGTCTTATAAAAGAACAAAAGAAGAAAGAGTCAGTCATCTCTATTTGTTCAGTTCTCTCTATGGAAAAAAACATATTTTATTGATGAATTCTCCAGCTGTTCTTTGCCTCAGCCCTTATAAATACCTTTATATTTATATATCCACTAACATATCCACTAACATCTTTTGTAGTGATTCGTTATTAACTCCACATCCCTAATTGACATCCTATTGCATTAGACACAATGAGTTACATGCTTCATATCCTATTTTAATACTTTAATTGGTTTTTACAAAGCGGGAACATGCTTTTGGACTTTTTAGCTAATCAAAACTTCCTCCTTCCTGCTGTGAGGGGCATTTTTATTATGTAACAGTCCATTTTTCTAAGGAAGCATAATAATTTGTGTCTATGTGCACAGGCCTAGAGAGCCAGTGGCTGTAAAACCCATTATATGATAAATAATATCCTTTCTAATCCAATGAGTTTCAGATTAATAACAATATGAAAATGCAACCTGCTGCTGTTATATGACCATTTATTTATTGCAGAACAACATTCTCCTGTAGGAAATATGAAGGTGAGCCTTAATGTTCTAATAGCACATACCACTGTAATAAGCAAAACCAGCAACAGGATAAACCGGTTTGGGAGCAATCCAAGACTATCTATTCATCTGAAAAAATATGTTGTACCACTAGAGGGCACCTGAGTTGAGTTTTATGACCATGTGTGTGCGCTTCTATTTAGCCGATCTGTAATTACACTTTGGGAATCAATTTTTTTTTACAAAAATTACATAAATAACATGTCAAAGAGATTTTTCTATGGAAAGTTAAACTTAAAAGCTCACTGACTTATGTAAGAGCATTATGAGAATGATTTAATTTGCTCAATGATTCATTAAGAATCTGATATATAATTGAATTAAGCAAATGATGTGCATTAATGTAAGCGATGATTAGTCATTCGTAACGGGCTGATAATTATCAAAACACATCCTTTGCTTTGCTTCTTTTATTTGAAGACAATAGAGGCTTTTAACAAAAAAGTCTTTATTTTCTTTACTACATTATTACACTACATTCTTTATTTATGTATTTCTCTTTAGAATATAGATACATTTCTGTATTATTTTGTCATGTTATAGCATTGGATGTAATAGTAATCTTATTATTGAGCATGACTCAGTGATTAAACAGCACACACACACACACACACACACACACACACACACACACACACACACACACACACACACACACACACACACACACACACACACACACACACACACACACACACACACACACACACACTTGTTTATATGTTTGCCCACTATGTGTTATGTATGTGTTTCCTATGTCTTGCAATCTCACTAATTAAAAATAATAATAATAATAATAATAGAACACACAAGCTAAAAAAATGGTCTTTTTCAAATGTGCTTTTAATCATTTTGCTGCAGTAAACGCACGCATCTAGATGACGGGCAGGGGGGTCAAAGGTTCATGTGTACACATAGATGCAGCTCCTGTGTAGGACAATAGGCCACTGGCCAGTTGTCCACTATGGATGGTGTAACCAGTGTGATCTACAGATAGGGTCAAATGGCACCCACTAAGACAAATGTTATCTGAAAGAGTGCACACTGTATACTCTGGGGCAATTTCCATAAAGCAGCACAAGAGGGAATGACGAACATTGTAATAATAACGGCCGGGTCCGTGTGTGTGTGTGCACGCTGTATGTGTGCATGCAGATATAGAATGACAATTAATGAGCAGTGGGGAAGAGGAGGGGGGGTTGGACAAATAATAAGATGAAAGTGGAAATCAGTGCAAAGATAAAGACGTACCGGTGGACTGCTGAGGTATAAATATCCGAGACCACAGCAGAGAGAGAGTGCGTCACTGAAGAGGAGACACACAGCCACAAGGAAAGAAGAAGGAGAAGAAACTGAAAAAAGGACAAGTGTGAATGAAAGCAAGAGAAGAAGATTTTTAAACCATAGTGGAAACTTCAAAATAGGTAAGACTAACAATCTGACATTTCTCTCATCTAAATCAGATGTTTGTTTATTATTATTATTATTATTATTATTATTATTATTAATATGTGCACTGTTTCTTTTCAGAAATGGCAAATACAACAGGAGGAGTGCTCTTGGCATTACTGTTCATCCTGAGTGCCAGCGTGCCATGTCTTTCTGTGTATAACAGTGGGGAGTGCTTCTTCAACACCAAAGGTACAATACGTATATATGAGTGCTACACAACAATACTTGCACTATTCACAGGGAAATATGATGGCTGCATATATAGCAAACCAGGATGTACATGTATAGTTTAATGCATCGATGATAATAAAATCGATATATAAGCTAAAAGTGTCAATTTAGATTTCCTTATATATAGATATGTTTGTAATTCTATCTGTCCATCTTTGCTTATAATACTTATTCATATGTAAATACATTGTGATGCCACTGTGTAATTATTGTTATTATATTTTCAAAATAAATCAAGGCAAACAAAAATCATATTAATTCTACATAATAATGTACAATTGTAGATCGATTGTTACACAATAAGTGATATTTAACATTTTTCAGGGAGCTGTGAACACATGGGACAGGTGTACGGCATCGGGGAGAGCTGGATAACTAGTGACTGTTACCAGTGTGTCTGCATGGAGCCTTTTGGAGTAGGATGCTGTGACCAGTGAGTTTCTTTTCATATCCAAAAGTATTTGGATGTAGCATATACATATTAATATAACTCTGACCTTCCCTACAGTGGATCTAACCCTGTGGACTACCCAGACTGGTGTGAGATCATCCGTAAACCTGACTCTTGCACCGGTGTAGCAGTGATGAGAGACAATCATAAGCTCCCCTGCCTCTGGGGACGAGGACATCTGAGACCAGGTGCAGGCCACCAGCCATGGAAATCTGACAATGACCCTTTATTTTAAATTCAGTGAAGCATGTAATAAGAAAATTATAGATTTTGATAATTTGGGTTTTAATCAGTAAAAGCCACAAGTTTTATTTCATCTTCTTGTCTGTGAGAGACAAAGCTGTGTTGAGTTTATTTATTATTTCACATTTTCAAATGTTTCTTGTTGATGAGTTTAAATGTCTGGTTTGTTTCTTGTTCATGTTTTACAGTTGAATAAAATCTAGATGTCTAATATTGTAGTGGTCATTGACTTTATCATAGTATTCATTTGTTCTACCTAATTTCATGCCTGCTCTATAATTAACTCATCATATAAAATAGGGAATGCAGAGAATTCTTGTCCTCTTCGAAAGAGACTGGACATATATAGGACATATACAACATTTATTAGACTCCATGTGACTCTAGAAGATTATCTAGAGATCTAGATTACATTTAATCTTAGCAATTAATGACAAATACTATTCGGAATCTTTGTTGTTTTGGGAGTTTACAGGATAAGTAATATAGTTAGTATCACGGCGAGGTGATGCAATTTCTACTTGAGACATTTGAAACAGGCTTTTATTTTGAAAGTGCAATAGTGGCGCAGCATTTTGTCGTCACGTCATGGGCGTCCGCAGTGCTTGTTTGTAAATCTCACTTTAAGTTAATTTCCTTCTTACTCAGCGGTGATATTAACTAATGAACAACCAGCAGAGAACAGCAGAATGTGGATCCTAACACCGTCGCAGTCTGGAGGTTCTAACTCTTCCTGTAGCTCTTTACTTGTCAGCTAGCTTGTTGAAGGGAACTTCGCGCCACTCGTTAGCTTCTTCTAAAGCTTATTTATGCAGGCTGTTACTAGCTTTGGTTGTTAAAGTTCAGGCTTTTGATTTATCAGCCAGAGTCAGACATTGAACTGAAGTTTAGGTTGTTAATGTGAGTAAAAGTTTGAGAAGAAGTTTCTCACCCGTTTTTTTCTAGTAACAAGGAGAGCATTAATTAAACAGATTAAAAGGTCACGGTTAAAAGATGATCGCTTAATTGACTCCAAATGACAGGATATGAGAAATGGAAAGAATAATAATATCGTTGAAAAAAAGACAGTAGCAATAGGTAAAGTACATAACATGTATTGTTTCTATTTGTAATAATCATATAACTCTCCCGAATACATGATTGACTGACCTCTACTTTATTGTATTTGTTTATTCAAATTGTATCCCATGAATTTATACATTTATATCATCATTATTATTATTATTATTATGGATTTTTTCTATACACAAATGACGGATAATCCAGTTGAAATAAAGATGTCTAGAAAATGTCACCAACAATAAAGTTTTCCGGTTCAGTGTTATAATAAACTCTGTTCCAGACAGATACAAGAGGAAAGATGATATATAAGTAATATAATGTTAAGAGAAAATGATGTAATACAGATAGAAATAAATATAGTCAAATAGTATACATTTACTTGTATATAACTTATATTTTACTAATATGATCCTATCTAGTATTGTTATGTTATTTCTAATAATAATAATAATAAAAAGGTTTGTTGAGATGTTTGGGGTTATTAATACATCATTAAGTAATGAGAAGAGATTAAACAATGCTTTTGTAGCAGAAATCATGGCTAATTTCCACCCAGTGTGATATACATGTGTTAAATTTGTGAATTGGTAATTACAATTACATTCTGCAGATACCCAGCTGTCAAAGTAAAAGGAGAAAAATAGATGTTTATTGAATTGTATTTTCCTTCAGGAACTGTGTCTCCTGCTCCTAATTTAGTTTAAAGGTGAAACTATCAAATATCAATAATCTATTTTCATATTAATGACATCAAGGTGCTAAATCAACTATATTGTGATATTTGATTTTGCATCACCTCCGCAGCATAGTGAAATTAGTTTGGCGAAAGTTCAAATTACACAGTTATGAAGTCACATATAACTAACTATTATATAACTAATGTTTGTAATCATGTGGTCTGTGATTGGCTTTGTGTCACTCACAGGTGGGAGCCACTACCTCTTTTCTGGTAAAGAGTATGTAGTGGGGCGCAAGAATTGTGACGTCCTGCTGACTGACGACCAGTCCATTAGCCGGGCTCACGCTCGCCTTGCTGCTTCTGACCAGGTGAGGAAGAAGTGGTTAGGTATCTGATAAAGTGCCATCTGATGCAAATTACAATTAGAAATTCTGTCATCACTTTATATCAGTTGAAGAACATGCTTTTGATCATAAAACTGAACATACCTTATATAATAGTATTATCACTGTCAAGACGTGAATGTTTTGTGACACTTGTACAGCAGATGGTGCTATTGCACTGGTCCTGCATAACTCAGGCTACTAAGACGACTTTCCTTTTTTCATGCATGGATCATCAGCATTTAGTTTTTGCAGAAAATCCTATTTACTTTATGTATGTTTATTTGTCTTTTCTCTTCCCTTAATAGACACAGCTTTCTATTTATTGAATAAATTGAACCATATATAACACATATTCTATATTGTGCTGAGCTCTCAGTCAAGTCTGTCTTGTGTGTTGTTTTTTTTTAGTTGTTCTTTAAGATTGAATTGTTTTTCTGATCTTGTTATGGATTTCTGTCTTAGGTTTACATTAATGGGTGAGTTTCCTGTTGGGACATGGCTAATTGAACATGAAGATGTTTTGCCTAATGTATAATGCTATTGCGCTCATGCATTTTAGACAATGACAGTTGTGGACAGCTCCAAGTACGGCACTTTTGTGAACAGCAAGCGCCTTGCAGAGAACACACCAGTGAACCTGAAATCAGGGGACAGTATAACGTTTGGAGCTTTTCATAGCAAATTCAGGTATGTGACAGAAAGACTTAGTTTTGGTCAATTTTGGAAAATAATATTATATATATATATATATATATATATATATATATATATATATATATATATATATATATATATATATATATATATAATTTTTCCCATGTTTTTCAATTCGTTAGAATTAAATTAAAAGATGTATGACTTCAAATAAATGACATTTTTATTTAACTGCTCATTACAGAAAAATCTGTAAGTGTTCCCTGTCTTGAGGTATTTGGCTTGTCTGGAGCATTGGTGCATTTTGGCCATACAGCTGTTATATAGCACCATACAGCTGTCATATAGCACCATACAGCTGCCATACAGCACCATACAGCTGTCATATAGCACCATACAGCTGTTATATAACACCATACAGCTGTCATATATAACACCATACAGCTGTCATATATAACACCATACAGCTGTCATATATAACACCATACAGCTGTCATATAGCACCATACAGCTGTCATGTAACACCATACAGCTATCATATATAACACCATACAGCTGTCATGTAACACCATACAGCTGTTATATAGCACCATACAGCTGTCATGTAACACCATACAGTTATCGTATATAACACCATACAGCTGTCATATAGCACCATTCAGCTGTAATATAGCACCATACAGCTGTCATGTAACACCATACAGCTATCATATATAACACCATGCAGCTGTCATGTAACACCATACAGCTTATAGCACCATACAGCTGTCATATAACACCATACAGCTGTTGTATAACACCATACAGCTGTGATATAGCACCATACAGCTGTCATATAGCACCATACATCTCTCATGTAACACCATACACCTGTCATATAGCACCATACAGCTATCATATAGCACCATACAGCTGTCATATAGCACCATACATCTCTCATGTAACACCATACAGCTGTCATGTAACACCATACAGCTGTCATGTAGCGCCATATAGTTGCCATATAGCGCCATACAGCTGTCATATATAACACCATACAGCTGTCATATAGCACCATACAGCTATCATATATAACACCATACAGCTGTCATGTAACACCATACAGCTATCATATAGCACCATACAGCTGTTATGTAGCACCATATAGCTGTTATATAGCACCATATAGCTGTTATGTAGCACCATACAGCTGTTATGTAGCACCATACAGCTGTCATATAGCACCATACAGCTGTCATGTAACACCATACAGCTGTCATATAGCACCATACAGCTGTCATGTAACACCATACAGCTATCATATAGCACCATACAGCTGTTATGTAGCACCATACAGCTGTCATATAGCACCATACAGCTGTCATGTAGCACCATACAGCTGTCATATATAACACCATACAGCTGTCATATAGCACCATACAGCTGTCATGTAACACCATACAGCTATCATATATAACACCATACAGCTGTCATGTAACACCATACAGCTATCATATATAACACCATACAGCTGTCATGTAACACCATACAGCTATCATATATAACACCATACAGCTGTCATGTAACACCATACAGCTATCATATAGCACCATACAGCTGTTATGTAGCACCATATAGCTGTTATATAGCAGCATATAGCTGTTATGTAGCACCATACAGCTTTTATGTAGCACCATACAGTTGTTATATAGCACCATAGAGCTCTTATATAGCACCATACAGCTGTTATGTAGCACCATATAGCTGTTATATAGCACCATATAGCTGTTATGTAGCACCATACAGCTGTTATGTAGCACCATACAGCTGTAATATAGCACCATACAGCTGTTACATATAGCACCATACAGCTGTTATATATAACAGTGTACAGCTGTCATATAGCACCATACAGCTGTCCTGTAACACCATACAGCTATAATATATAACACCATACAGCTGTCATGTAACACCATACAGCTTATAGCACCATATAGCTGTCATATAGCATATTGCAGAGAGCACTACTTGGTGTAGCAGCAGGTAGCAACAGGAGAACATGACGCTGTGCAGCATCTTCTTTTCTTGAACCTAAAATAGTCCCACACCAGTGACGTGCTCTTCCAAACTAAATTCTCAGCTGTGTTTGTTTCTGACTGTTCTGTGGAGCCAGAGGCTGTTGCACGACATATTAAAAGGCAGCATGAAAAGTTGATGCAGCAGAGTCCTCCACTCTTTCTCTTGTCATATTATTACGTTGTAATCGCCCACGTTGCGGTTAGAAAATCGTGTTTTATCCTATCACGATATTATTGCAAAATGCAATTAATTGTTCAACCCCTGTTAGTTAGTTACACTTTACATCACAGAACCATAATTTTTGTCTTTTGTCTTATTGTCCTTCATCGTCTCTTTTTCCACCTCAGTGTGGATCAACTGAAGCCAGTGGTGTGCACTTCATGTTTGGACAATGATGCCAAGGCTTCGCTCTCTCAGGCCCTGCAGCCTTTGGATGGAAAGCTGGTGAATTCCTGGACCCAGGACTGCACCCACCTGGCCATGCCTTCTGTTAAAGTCACCATCAAGGTCAGGACCCAAATTACTTCAAAACTGTAATGCATTATTTATTGTTACTGTCATTTCAAAGTAATTCATTATATTACAATATTACTTTATTTAAAATGTAAGGCATTACACTATTATTGCATTACTTTTATCCAAAATAACTCACCAATATAACTGAAAATATGGATTTGTCAATCTAAATATAGCTCACCTTTGTCATTATTGCTGTTAGTCACAACAAGCTGATAAGTTTTCAAAAAGCTGCTGATTCCACTGTTGAAAGTGGTTTTCATGTCTTCAACAAGTCTCTAACCTCTTGATGCTGAAGAATCTCAGAGCAGGAGAATGTTAATTTTGTCTGTTTTGTGGTTTTATCTCCACTTTCTGCTCCATTGCTTTCTTACTAACTTCATGTTACAATGGCACCTCTGTAAATGTTAAATTACCAATGCTATTTTAGGAAGTGGACAGTTCTTTAGGTGTAAAACGCAAAGTGCATTTGACTACGATGAAAGTAATGAGCATGTGTCCATCTGGAAAATATAATATCCAATGTTTCTGCAGGTTCACTCATCTCCATCTTCTGTTTGATGACAAAAGGAAAAGGAAGTGAAACATTTTGTGCCGATCACTGCTGCTGCTCTTGCTGTGACGTGTGATGTTTTCCTCCCTGATTCTACGTTCTCTCTGTTTCCCTGTTAGACGATCGCTGCTCTGCTGTGCTGTCGTCTCATCGTGAAGCCGGGGTTCTTCTCAGAACTCACCAAAGCCGTTGAGCAAAAATTACCCCTTCCTAAAGCTGAGAGGTACAATACAACAATGTATATTAGAGCTGCAGCAATTTGTTGATTGATTGATTAGTTGTCAGCTGTTACATTAATTGCCAACTACTTTGATAATTGATTAATTGATGAGTATTTTTTTTTAAGTAGAAAATGTCCAAATTCTCTCGTTCCAGCTCCTCAAATCTGATTATTTTCTGGTTTCTTTGGTCTTCTGTGATAGTGAACTGATGATCTATGGGTTGTGGACCGTTGATTGATTGAAGATTGTGAAAAGGGCACTAGCTGTATGTAATGCATGATGAGAGACTGCATATTTCATATTTTGTCCACTGGAAGGACACCCTAGAGGGCAATTTATCATGTTTTATCCTATGCGTGGAAAACATATATGGTACTTTATTACATTATGTATATTGGATATGTATATTGGACAACAGACAACAATAAGCCAGCCACCAACTATTTTGATAATCAATTATAGTCCATGAAAAGAAAATGTCCGAATTCTCTGGTTCCAGCTTCTCTCCTCTTATTATTTTCTGGTTTCTTTAGTCTTCTATAATAATAAACCCTAACCCTAACCCTCAACTCTTTGGGTTGTGGATTGTTGCTCTGGGCAAAAAAGTCATTTTAGGTTGAATCATCAGCTTTGAGAAACACTGATTGACATTTTACACCATTTTAGGAACCAAAAAACTCATCAATTAATCAACTATCAAAAATAGTTGTTAGCCGCAGCCCTAAAATATACGCATATTTGCACTGAGAGTGAATTGAACATCAAAGGCTACGGTTCCCTGAGCATTATCTCATCTGTGCTGCTCATTGTCTTTAAGTTTCATCCCTGAAATTGATGAGCCCAGCTTGAGTAAACAGGATGTGAATCTTGGAGCCATTCCAGAGCGCAAACAGCTTTTCAACAAAAAAGTCTTCATTTTTCTCAGCGCCAAACAGGTTTGTCTCTTTCTTTCTTTGTGATAATATTATTGTGGTCATGTGTTCCATTAGGTAACCACTAGGGTCTTGTTTGCAGATAACAGAATAATTACTACAGTGCAATCAGTGAGTTTTAATTATTATGTTGTTGTCCTCCCTAATAACGGATAACAGTAGTCCTGAGGGGTATTGGAATGAGAACTTCTTACAGGCTGTGTAATTGTCCATTTATCCTGCTTGTTTTTCATTAGCTCAAAACATGATGGAAAGTCACGTTGTGAGTTGTGAGTTTCATGTTTATCAGTTGCGTTGCCAGGCTATACCGTATTTTCCGGACTATAAGTCGCGTTTTTTTTTATAGCTTGTGTTGATAATTGGAAAAAAGAAGAACAATACATTTGAACAGGAATAGTTTGTATGTAGTATGAAATTAAATAGAATAACAAATATATTGAATTGTGTACGTGGGTTTGAGGGGACAGGATCCATTGTGTTGGGTGTTTCCTAATAATTTTGCCTAAAGGAAGGATATAAAGCGTTAACTAAGTACTGGTCCGAGCACAGAACTTTGTGGAACTCCATGTCTAACTTTTGTATGGATAGAAGAAACATGGTTAACATGAACAAACTGGGAACGATGTGAGAGATAGGATTTAAACCAGCCTAACGCAGTCCCTTTTATACCAGTAATATGCTGTAATCTCAGTAGTAGGATCTGATGGTCGATGGTGTCAAATGAAGGACTGAGGTCTAACAGAACATCAAGAATATCATTAGAAACCTTCACCAGTACATCTCTGCTGTGCTATGATGCATTCTGTATCCTGACTGGAAGTCATCATATAAACCATTGTTGTGTAGGAAGTCACACAGTTGTTTGCCGACTGCTTTTTGCATGTTGCATGAAGTTGCATGAGTACAGTGCATCTACCGGTAGTGGTTTTATTATAAGTCAGTCAGTCAGTCATTTTCTATACCTGCTTATTCCTCATTAGGGTCGCAGGGGTCTGCTGGAGCCTATCCCAGCGCGTTACGGCGAGAGGCAGGCATACACCCCAGATGGTCGCCAGCCAATCGTGGGGCACACACCATTCACTCACACACTCACACCTATGGGCAATTTAGAGTTGCCAATTAACCTGAGCATGTTTTTGGACTGTGGGAGGAAGCCGGAGTACCCGGTGAAAACCCATGCAGACACGGGGAGAACAGGATTTATTATAAGTAATAAATAAAATAATTATTTCTTAGTCACTGAATGTGAAATGGAGATGCTTCCGTTTTACTATGATACAACAAAATAAGTGGAAATGATCTTAAGCATTTTAGTGTTAGGAAAACGGTTATTCTCTGTCTTTAAGATCTTCTGTGCAGATTAGCTGCATGGTTGCGTAACGCCTACTCTTGTATGTTTCCTGCAGCTGAAGCGTCTGAGCGCAGCAGTGAGTTTCGGAGGTGGCAGGAGCCAACTACTGGAGGAGGGCTCCCTGCCCCACGACCTGCTGGAATCTGCACAGAGCTGCGTGGTTGATGCTATGAACGGCAGCTCCCAAACTCTGCTTCCTCCCTCAACCGCAGAGTGGGCAAACTCTGTGAAGAACATTGTTCAAAGGTTTGCACAAACACCTCTGCAGCAACGCACACGCGAGTGTGTTCTGGCGGTGATTAGTAGTCCAGGTGAAGATTTGAAGACTTCATAACCTGTCCTCTGTCTTCTTGTCTTCTTTTCCCCACGCTGACACAGAAAGGGTCTTCGAGTCATCACAGAGTCTGAAATTGGGTTGGCTGCCATCTATGCTTCCTGTGACAAGTACTGCAATCCATCCAGTGCAATAGACTCAGGTGGGAGAACAGGCAGATTACTACACTCTCAACTAAGATGTGTCAATATCAGCACAACCTGTTAAACTACTCTTCAATTGTGACAGAACTACTTCTTCAACAGGGTTCACAAACACATTCTCACATCCCTATCAAGACAGATTTTACATTAAGAACAGGATCAAAATGAACAAATAGATTTCAACAATGAATTAAAACACATTCAATTCAAGTCAATGCCCAAAGTATATAGCCCAAAATCACAAATCACAGATTCACCCCAATGGGCTTTACAGTTTATGCAACAGCAACACAACATCCCCTGTCCTTAGACCCTCACATTGTACAAGGAAAAAAAGAGGAATAAACTTCAGAAAGAGTAACAGAGGAGGATCTCTCTTCCAGGACGAACAGGCGTGCAATAGATGAAGTGTACACAGGATGGAATACAGTACATTTAGGAAAGGAAAAAGTTGAGTATGACATTAAATAGAATTACAGAAGTAGATTGAATTGTGGTGTATGTGGAGGATGAGGTGACACGATCCATTGCAGCTTTCAGGTTTCACCAGGACAGCATCAGACCCTTAGCAACAGAAGGTTTCTCCAGTAGCTGCACTGCAGCATGTTCTGAGAATGAGAAAATAAAGGGCAGGACTCCGGGAACAAAACAGATTTACAAAATGATACATACAAGAAAGCGAGAGAAGCACAGAGTATCTCATGAGGTGCCGGCAGTCTAAACCTATAGCGGCATAACAATGTTCTAGTCCAGCCAGGGCCAACCCTAACTATAAGTTTCTTCAAAATGGAAAGTTTTTAACCTGTTCTTAAATGTAGGAAGGGTGTAGCCATCCAGACTGAAACAGGACGACAGTTCCACAGGAGAGGAGCCTGGTAGATGAAGGCTCTGCCTCGCAGTTTGATTTGAGAAATTCTGGGAACCTCTATTAAGTTGCATTTTGGGAGAGCAGTGTTCTTGGTGGATGATATGAAACTATGAGATCCTTAGGATAGGATGGAGCCTGACCATGAAGCGCTTTGTAAGTGAGGAGGAGGATTTTGAGCCTATTCTTGATTTCACAGGAAGCCAGTGCAGAAAGGCTAACACTGGTGAGATATGATCCCTTCTTCTAGTGCCTGTTTATATACGTGCAGCAGCATCTGGATCAGCTGGACAGTCTTTAGAGACTGACAATAAAGAATTTCAGTAATCCAGCCTGGTAGTAACAATCGCATTTCTTTCTCTGCATCTTTTAGAGACAGGAAATGTCTGACCTTTGCTATGTTGCGTATGTAAAAGAACGCAGCCCTAGGAATTTGTCAAGGAGATATCATCCAAAATAGCTCTATCAGGTTCAGACTCAACCACAATAACTTCAGTTTTGTCTGAGTTAAGTAACAGAAAGTTACAGGTCCTCCAGGATTTTATGTCCTTAAGACGTGCTTGAAGTTTTGCTGGTTGGCTTTATTTGGCTTAATTGACAGATAACGTTGTGTATCATCTGCCTAAGAGTGGAAATTAATAGTGGTCATAATAATTTTACCTAAAGGAAGCATATGGAGTGTGAAAAGTATTGGTCCGAGCACAGAACCTTGTGGAACTCCCATGTCTAACTTTTGTATGAATAGAAGAAACATTGTTAACATGAACAAATTGGGAACGATGTGAGAGATAGGATTTTTTTTAAAACACTAACAAATACTGACACAGGTATGTGTTGATGTATAATCATGTGCAAATCTTAACACATTCACTGGTTGGTCAAAAATCTCAATTTAAAATTCATTAAATGGCTAAATGTGAGGAGTAAAATGCCACTTTTATTTTGAGAAATCATTTATCAACGTATAGTTCTTTTTTTGTTTTTGCAGGAAAGCACCACATTCTTTTATTTTTCAGTACTCATCCTGTCATTTTTGTATAATTTTTTCTTTCTCTTTTAGAGTCTGCACCAAAGGTGTCATCCAGAATTCCCAGTGCTTCTCTGTCCCAGAGCGTAGCGGTGAATGAGACCGTGTTACCTGCACCGTCGCAGAACATCACGGCATACGCAGCTAATACGGAGGCAGCAGAAGGGTAAAACGCATTTTTGCAAATTCTTCACCTGCCTGCTGCAGAGAGTATACACAATGTCTCACTTTTACTTATTTATCAGGTCAGAGCAAAGCGAGGTGACCGGGGTGATGGCAGTCGGAGAGACGCCAGAGAAGAGGCCAAACTGGAACACTGGTCGATCCAAGCCCACGGCCACTCAGTGCATTGTGGCTGACACAATGGGGTCATCATTTAACACTGTGGAGAACACAGACTCGCAGAAAAAGAAGCCTGCATCCAAACTGACAGGTAGCTGCATGAATTCATTAATAATGCATTGATTTTCTCTCCCAATATCAATCGAGGCCACTGTTCTATTTTCCTTTTTCAATTTAAAATCATTCAACTGATGAGATTACTCTGTGTAATACAGCTGCAACTAACAACTATTTTGATAGTCAACTTACCTATCGATTATTGAAGCAATAATCAATTAGTAGTTTGATCCATAAAATGGTGTAAAATGTCAATCACTGTTTACCAAAGATGAAGTTTCAGCCTTTTTTGGTCTAGACCAACAGTCCACAACCCAAAGATCATCAGCTTACATTTATAGAAGACTCAAGAAACCAGAAATTCAGTGAAGCAGGAACCAGAGAATTTCGGCATTTTTTTCTTAAAAATGACACAAATCAATCAATCAGTTATTAAAGTGGGTGTTGATTAATGTAACAGCTGAAAACTAGTCAACTAATCATTGCAGCTCTACTGTGTAACATAACATGAGGCTATGTTGTAACTACATATATTTCCTCTTAGTTGTAAATTCATAAGTGAGTTCCTTCTTCATTTTTGTTATTTGTTTAGTGTGAAATTTGTATAATTTTAAAAAGTTTTATCAATTTTTCTTGTTGTAACTGTATAATCAATTTTATTTTACACTAGAATAGTTGCCCTAGTTCCTTTTTTGATTGTTTCAGGAAAACTTTGTCTTATGTCACATTTGATTGCATTTTAAACACAATTTAACATTTTTAATTATTTATGATTGCTGTAATGCTGTAAGAAATAATCTTTATAATACATCTTTTTGCTCTTTCAGGGGGAGGCTGCGATGGCGTGAGGGCCCAGTCGTCCCTTTCTAAGACCAACGGTGGTCTCTTCCTCCAAAAGCAATCGCCCCAGAAACAGAAAATCTCTGCACAGGCTTCCCCACAGAAACAGTCGACTCTCACCAGCTTCTTTCAGCCGGCCAACAAGAAGAGGTAAACATCTGCTCCTTCAACGTCCAATCCGGTTCACATGTTTCAGTAATGGTAACGTAGGGCAGAAAACAACCTGCACTTACTATAAACATACCTTTGACTGACTTTCAAACTGCAATTATAAACAGGATAAGCATTTTTAGAAAATTTATGGCTGGGTGGAAAATATTTACTCTGATTAGTCAACTAAATCTGAAGTTTCAAGTCCCAACAGATTTATTTTTATGTCCTTGTGAAATAAAGAGAAAGCAATCATACAAAAGAGGTGCTTTAAAACAGGGGAGTCAAACTCAGTTTAGAGTCTTTAGAGACTTTCACGGACCACAGACAATGCAATTTAAACTCAAGTGAGCCAGAGCAGTAAAAATGTACATATAAATAACAAGAAGAAGTGACATAGGAAAAAGTGCAATTTCAATTCAAATTGGTCCATTTTTTTTTAAACTGAATAAGATTAAAAATGTTAACCTAGTGTGAAATGCTCCAAAACAACAGGTTTCATCATCAGTCGCCAGTGGTGACTACTTTCGACTCTTTGGTGGTGAATGACGTCACTAACCAGCCACTCTGGAGAGGGAAACATTTTTAGTTGCAACACCTAAAAGTTTTTCTTCCTTTCATCTGTTTATCAAGGCCACTGGAGGACAAGTTTTCCGCTGCTGTGTCAGAGCCGAAGCGGCCTGTCCTGGAATCGTCTTTCAGCATGCAGCCTCCAGACTCTTCATTCACAGCTAAAGAAATTCCCTCCCGGTCAGACAGAGCCCCAGCAGCCACAGCCCGGACTCTGCCGGGGTCAGCAGCCGATCTCTTCTCCGGGCACCCGGAGGCTCCATCAGAAAGAGGCTCCCACGCTGCCAAGGAGGAACCACCGAGCAGGAAGAGGAAGGAGATGGAGGAGGAAGAGATACAGATGGATGAGCTGGAGTTTCTGATGTCTGAGAACATCTTTGACGAGCAGCCCTCAGACAGTCAAAGCCCACAAGCAAGAACACACACTTCAACTGCACAGAAACAGACTTTGACTGCAGCTTCTTCAAGCAAAAGGCAACGAGTCCACGGAGAAGAAAGCGGAGTAACTGACCAAAGGCCACAGGAGAAAGAATCAAATAAGAACCAGAATCAAATCTCTGAACAACACGTCATCTCCATCAAGACTGAGAAGCTTCATCCTGAGTCCAGAAAACCTCTAAAGGCGTCATCTGCCACTAAAAATCAGAATTTACAGCCTTTGGAAGATGATGAGCTTCTTATCGAGGTGATGAAGAAGAAGAAAGATGATTTACGTGTTTGCTGTTATTCATCCATTAATATACAGGATGTTAATTTAGTCTCAGCAGGATTGCTTCTCTTTCATATTCAATTATATTTTCACTTTTACACGTTTTTATTCTGACAGGATGTAAAACTACTTGAAGGAGATATTTGTCACATGGAAGAAAAAAAGACAGAGGCCCCTCTGAAACCTGTTACAATCAAACAGGAAGCCAAAGTAAGTCTTATCTGGGTTTTTTTTTCTCAGTAAACACAGCTATTATTTCCTGTGACTGCAAGTCACTAAATGGATCCTTATAATGTTGTGATGTGGGGCTCAGCTTCAATTTCAGAGCATCATCTCCAATTTCAGTGTTTACTGGCGTCTGAGAACTATAATTTGTTGTTCTGTGTTGACACTTCAAATCTTCCAGATTCAGCATAAACAAGCAGGCTATCCTGTCTGTCAAAGAGGAACAGTTTAATCTCAACTACAGCTGGTCAATAGATTTTTATTAAATTGATATCATGATAAGAGACTAGATAACATCTTACGTTTTTAATATTGTGATATGACTTCTTTTTTCAGCTGAATTAACAGTAAAGTGATGTCATTTTATGAAATTGCCACACTGTTCTGGTTGTTCTATTATTTGGCTTTTACACACATTATTGATCATTATTTGTTAAAAATCTCATCGTGTGAAAACATCAACGTTCATCTCTACAATATTGTCGCAAATTACTATTGAGGTATTTGGTCAACAAAATATTGTGGTATTTTATTTTGATGATATTGCCCAGCACTGATCTTTTCTACTGTAAAAAACACAATACAATACAATAGACCAATCTGAAGTAAACCATTCAGGGATCACATATGATACATAAATAAGTTCTATTGTTTTTTTTATATTCTGCAGAATCATCTGTGCTTGCGCCATAGAACAGCATGAACTTGTGAAATAATTAGTTTTTGCACCCAGGGGAATTAATTAACACTAAGCCTCACAGCTGTACCAGCTACTAACAGGCCACAACATTCGTTGTGTTTTATTTGTTGCTGACACCAAACAAAGGAGGCTGCTCCGTACCTGAACCTCACTGTGCTGCCTCACTTTTCCTAATCTCATAGTTTTTAAATTTGCCTGTTTTGCAGGAATCAAGCATTGATGAAGACCTTCCTAAAAAGCTGGTTTTGGTGGAGTTTAGGTCTCTCACTTTGAACGTGCCTCCCAAAACCAAACCACAACAGAGGCAGAGCAACGGCTACGCAAAGAACTTCAAATGCTTCCGCAAGGTCAGATTAAGATTCAATGAAACACATGAGAGAGCCTCTTTTATAATTACGAAACAGCTATTAGTAGTATCACTAATATTCTACAGTTCACATTTAAATAAGTTTAACATGTTCAAAATTAGGGCTGACCAATTTGGTAAAATAATCTAATTGGGATTTTTTGTTCTTCTTCTAAGTTTTTCAATATATGAAATTAAAAGATGTATAACAAATGAATTATTTAACTGCTCATTCCAGAAACATCTGTCAGTCCCTGTATTTGGCCGTGTTTCAGCTGTACAGCTGTCATATAGCACCATACAGCTGTCATATAGCACCATACAGCTGTCATATAGCACCATACAGCTGTCATATAGCACCATACAGCTGTCATATAGCACCATACAGCTGTCATATAACACCATACAGCTGTCATATAGCACCATACAGCTGTTATATAGCACCATACAGCTGTCATATAGCACCATACAGCTGTCATATAGCACCATACAGCTGTCATATAGCACCATACAGCTGTCATATAACACCATACAGCTGTCATATAACACCATACAGCTGTCATATAGCACCATACAGCTATTACATATAGCACCATACAGCTGTTATATTACACCATAGAGCTCGTATATAGCACCATACAGCTGTTATATATAGCACCATACAGCTGTTATATATAACAGCTTACAGCTGTCATATAGTACCATACAGCTGTTATGTAACACCATGCAGGTGTTATATAACACCATACAGCTATTGCATATAGAACCATACAGCTGTTATATAACACCATGCAGCTGTTATATATAACAGCTTACAGCTGTCATATAGTACCATACAGCTGTTATGTAACACCATGCAGGTGTTATATAACACCATACAGCTATTGCATATAACACCACACAGCTGTTATATAGCACCATACAGCTGTCATGTGTGAAGTGCTGGAACAAGTTTGTAGCAGCACTACTTGGTGTGTAGTAGCACACCATGCTCTCTACAACTTCTGACTTCTGTGGAGCCAGAGGCTGTTGCAGGACAGATTAAAGGGCAACATGAAAAGTCGATGCAGCAGAATCCTCCACTCTTTTACATAATCAAGCACGTTGCAGTTAGAAAATCATGTTTTATCATATTGCGATACTATTGCAAATGCAATTAAACATTCAGCCATATTCAAAATCAACTTTCCATCTCCACTGAAAGTAACAAAAAAACTAATTTCCTGTATTTCACAAGAATGTTCTTGTGTGTGTGTGATAGATGCGGGTGCCGGGTACAGACGGCTCACCACACATCATTGGGGGGTCTGACCTGCTGGTCCATAACAGGGGAAAGAACTCTGATCTGGATGAATGGCTGAAAGATGCAGCTGAGGTATGACTATCACTTGCATTGCTTCCGTCTCTCTGCAATATGGCTGAGCTTCCTATTCATGATCAGAGTCTTTGTGTTTCAGGAAGAGCATCAGAGCAGACAGGAGCAGTCTGTAGGAGATGACCTCTTCAGGTGAGAAACTGGATCTCAGTTTATGTTCAAAGACAATGGGTAGTAGCCTCATTATCTCCTCATGACTGTATTTATTTATTATTAATGAAGTGAGATCTTAGTCACTCTCTTTTATGTTGCCTGAGTCGATGTGGCATTCCTCAAAGGGAGAGTCTAGACTTGGCTTAAACTCATAAAATTAGTCATAAATGAAGGTGTGCTATTCAATATAAATTCTGCTTCGATGTTATCCAGAGCAAAGGAATATTGGGGATTAAGCTCCTCCACACCACCCCTATTTTGTAGCCTAAAATGATAAATTAAATCACTAAGTGATACAGAAATAAACCAGAATTTCTTTGATGTCAGTAAAAATGGAGGAAAATAAATAAATAAATTAACCTTTTATTAGCTCTATGTCTTTGGTATATGATTTACTTTGTTTGCACTTAATATAAATTATACCTGATGCCTTCTCTGAAAACAGAATTATGTCTGTGTGTCTGCTCCAGTCATTATAATCATGCACACACAACACATTTGACTGATAATTATGGATATGAGGCCACTGTAGGTTTGGTTTAACCAATCCGTATTTAGTAATTCTTTCGTCACAGCGGTTGTCAGGGTAACAGAGGTGATGTAAGCTGCCGCTGCTGGCGTGTTTTCTTTGACTAAGCAGAAAAGACAGTCTGAGATTGATTTTGTGTGTGTGTGTGCGTGCATGTGTGCGTGCATGTGTGCGTGCATGTGTGCATGCATGTGTGCATGCATGTGTACGTGCGTGCATGCACGTGTGTGTGTGTGTGTCAAGGCTGAGCTGTTTAATCACTGAGTCATGCTCAGTCAGTCATGCGTAGCTGGGGAACAGAATCTGCTGCTAAGAAAACAATCCGCTATTTTTTTCGTCTAAAACAAAGTGTCCAGACGTGGTTTATAGGAAGCCTGTTTGCTTTAAGCTGTTTAAACACCGTCCGTGTTTTACAGTGCTTAATTTGGGCTGTTTTTATTGTTTGTTCAAAATGCCTCTATGGACATTGAGGAATGATCCATGAGGAACGTTAAAAGCCCATTCTGACATGGAGATAAAACTCTGTCTGTGTGTGTGTGTGTGTGTGTGTGTGTGTGTGTGTGTGTGTGTGTGTGTGTGTGTGTGTGTGTGTGTGTGTCTGTGTGTGTGTCTGTGTGTGTGTCTGTGTGTCTGTCTGTGTGTCTGTCTGTGTGTCTGTCTGTGTGTCTGTGTGTCTGTGTGTGTGTGTGTGTGTCTGTGTGTCTGTGTCCTGTGTCTGTGTGTGTGTCTGTGTCCTGTGTCTGTGTGTGTGTCTGTCTCTCTCTATAGGTACAACCCCACCAAACTGACAAAGAGAAGATGAAATGCCTTCATCTTGAGGTCCTCCAGAGGGAAATCAGGAAGTATGTCAAACTCCATCCACTGAACAGAAAAGACTCAAGAAACCATTTGACAGATCTTCTGTTAATCTGCATTTCGGTAATAATGTTGATAGATACCAGATATTAACTCTTGATAAGACTAATAATAAATTTCTGATCAACTTGCTAAGATTATTAGAAAATATAACAATGTTATATTCAGGTGTTCTTCCTGTTCTGTCTTCACACGTTGTCTGAAATGTCTTTATACGACCCCCTAATCACCCAGTGACAGCGAGAAATGTAACAAAATGTCTCATGTTCAGATTTTTTTTTTTCAAAGTCTTTATTCATTCATAATAAAAAATACGGCATACAAAACATTAAAAACTCTTCATTGTACAAGAGAGTGTTAGAATTCTGCATGCTGAAAGCAGCTTTTCCTTTGCTTTGAAGTTAAGACCAAATGTGTTCCCTGGTTTAGCTGAACTAGAAACTTGTCAAGTGGGTAGGAAGAGAAGGATTCAAGTGTTAGCATTTCGCAAACATTCCCCCAATCAGCTACCACTTTAGGCACTTTTTCCTATCTGAAGATATTCAAATAGGTAGTTATGCCAAAACATATCTTGGCCTTTTGCTGTGCATACAGTGCATTTGTTGGCAGAAGGATGACAAGTTGAAAATAGGAGACTGGCCTTTAAATACAGTCCTTTTCTCTAAACTCCAATAAGATTATATTGCCTGTTACTTGTGAAAAAAGCAAATTTACTCTAAATACTTAAAGGTTGCTTTCTAGTATCCAATCAGATATATGTTTAAAAACAGTAAAGTGTATAATGGACCCTGTAAAATGTAAAATTTTGTCATTTAGCCGAACAGACTTGGCAAAAATGGAATATAATAGTCAGAAGTATGTTTTAATTAGTATATATTTCAATCAGAATAAGAATTGTTGCCTTATTACCTTGGATTGAGGTAGATTTATTGACATGGAGAGCAGGTTCCACCTCTGCAAAGCCTGCCTGTTGTACCGCCATGTTTTTACAGTAGCCCAGAATGGACAAACCAAACAATGGTTCTAGAAATAGCCTTTTGTGTTTTTTTATTTTTTGGGTTTTTTTTGTGCAGCCACCATAGGTTCTCCTACACACTTGGGGTACTCAGTTGGTTGTAATTCTGCAACCTCGCCAACAGATGCTCCAACAAACTCCACTGTACCTTTTATAATCAACCAGAGTTGACTATGGTGTGTCTGACATGGCTGTAACAGGTTTGTATTTACATAGTGAATTCAAAACAGTGAATTGTCTCTACTGATGAAACAGCCACTGTCCTCTGGAGTCTTTTCATGACCTTGGTCGAACTCTTCCCATGTCTGATAGCACTTTTCTGTCCTCTGCTCACAGCAGCTGCTGCTAGGCAATACTTCATGCCTGCATGCATATATGTAATATTTATATCAAAACAATAATCAGAAGTCAGTGAAAGAAGCATCAATGAATAATTCAGCTGAAACTGAATATTAAACACCAGTAATAACATTTTCACTAATTAACTGTTATATGATTACCAAAGATTAAACAGTAATGTTATACTATCTTGTTAGTGTAAAAGTAATGTGACTACAGTAACATGTTACTAAGTAATGCATTACCCCCCACCACTTAATCTGATCATATTCCAATGATGTATTGAAGGGGGTAAAATAGGAATTTCCTCACACAGGGCTCAAAACGTCACATCACAATAAACAAACCATAAGTGAGTGGCTTAAAAAAAATTATGCATTGACGCATTTTTTGCAGATGGTAATTAAATAACTGAGAATTAGACAGAAATGGGAAATGGATTGCTACTGTTATAGCTCAGAACCTTTTTAAACTGTTATTTGGCACATAATCGTTTATGATGAAGTTGTATAATATATGGCATAAGATGAAGCGGAAATCGTCCAGTTAATGTTCATCACTATTGATCTGTAATCATTTTCAGCTGACATTCCAGCGATCACATTTCAAATTTATCAATATATTTAGTATGTAAATTTTCCAATCATGTAAACAGGCTAACTAGCTACTTTCAGGGTAGAGTTTAGATGTTAGCCTCTACAGAGATAGCCACAACATGTTAAAAAAGGATAATGTAATAACTAAAATATAATATTAATAATAATAATACTATATGAAGGGACTCATCACATTTGATACGCTATAAATTATTTTAAAATGTATTATTAATTACAAAAGTTAACATTTTTAAGTGTTTTTTTTTTCATTTGTGCTACTTTTTTAAGGCCTATCTCATAATATGTACATTATGTATGGGCTTCTGATTCAGATGATCCTGCCTGAAATCATGGGAAATGTTCACTAAACGTAATGTGACATCTAGACATTTGGATTATCATAACACAATTGTTTGATTTTTCTTCTATTATAGCAATAATTGGCAATTATCTTAAAAGGCTAAGGTTAAAAGACTGCTGTTTTTTTTTGTTTTAGACTATTCTTTTTTACTAATTGCATTTCACCAATGAAGGACCCTCTCAGTGAAGACCATGTCCATCTTGATTTTGTCTCAATTATCATTGTATGGTAATAGAGCTAAAGCTAGTAGTCTGCGTAAATGAAAGTCTGTTACATTCAAGCCTTTCATTGCCAGGTGAGACAAACATTCTGCAGTAGCAATTTAAAGCGTGGGCTAGTTTGAACTGCTGCTTGCAGCATTGTCATTCAGGAACACATGCCCATTCTGAATTTGTACCTGTTTGGAGTGTGTCCCAGTTCACGTTCGTAGGGAACACGTGAGTTCAGATCAGGAATATTGCTACTTGTAGCGTTGTCGAGAACCGTGGTATGGCTGCTCGCATTGTTCTTGAGAACCACTCATCTGATGTACTTCATACATGGGTCCTCAAATGAACGGTTCTTGAGATATATGAAGGACAGTCATACTTAGACCTACAGACAGACAGAAATATCCCTTCTGCCAAATTTGGTTGTATGGCACACCGTGTTTGGGAAACACATATGACATTGTAAAGTAAGCCATATTTACAGCATTTGAGCAATGTTTGAGGGCTGAGTACAGCAATACTATAATGGAGCCATTCTCAACCTTTGGGTCACAACATGATTTCTGGGGGTCGGCAAATAAATGCTCAAAATTAATATAGTGTCCAGCTGGACGTTTGAAGGATGATGATCGCTTGGTCTCAAAGAGCCATTTTATTAATCAAACCCAGGTACTGTCGACTGCAACAGCAAACATTGTGTTTTCAGGCTTTTGGTACGCGCTAGTTGCAGTTTTCTATAATTAAAAATACTTATTTAAGAGGGGGTCGAGGACAGCAGCCGATGTTAACTTTGGGGTCAAGATTCAAAAAGTTTTAGAACCACTGCTGTAAATAATATTAAAAAAATGTCAAAATGTGCTTTTTCTGGCTTGTTCCAGAGATGTTCTGTGCTAAACTGGTGACGTTTTCTTGAATGTTTCTAGGAGTGAGTCAAAAACTTAAAATGATTTGGGTGAAATGAAATATGGAGGGAAATCCATATAAATGAAAATGGCATGGTTTATAGCATATGGAAAGATTTGTATGGACCAACAGGATTTTGTTTCTGAGATTCATGATTCAGAAGTTATAGGTCAAACATGAAGTTGTAGTTATGGCAAATTTGATTTGGTCCTTATTCTGTACCCCAGCAATACACCCACTAAGTTTGAAGTTAATCAGATGAACGGTTCTCAAGCTATGCAACTGTATATATATAACTATATATATATAATCTGATTTATGTTTCTTTTTTTTGCATAGCCTGTCAGTAGCACTACAACTAAATAAACAGATCGAATTTATTTTTCGGTATATGTCTCCAACTACCTACTCAATAGCAGCTAAAAGAAGAATCATCAAAGACTCAAAAAAAGCAAAAAAAAAAAGAATGGTAGGCTCAGAATAATCAGGAACATTAAGACCATGAACTTGTTGGGTAACAGTATGAAAAATTAAGTTCGTACGTGGGGCTAAATGTTGCTCTGAGAGTATCTATAAATATAGAGAATTATAGTGGTTTCTATCTTGGAGCGTTCCCTCTTCTATAGGCTAAATCAAAATAGGACTTAAAAGTGTTATACAACAGCAAATTAAGTGGTGTTAGTAGATGGATTGAAAGACACATGGTGAACAAATAAATAACCCTGATGAAAATAAGGTCCCATTCAGTTGTGAGGTTACAGTTTGACTAAAAAACATTGGCACATGGTAGCTTGGACTTCTGGGGACTTCTTATGAAGTCAGACAAGACCCTTGAAAGCTGTCTTTTGTTTCTTTAGAAACTAATTAGTGTACATCCATTGTCTTTTTGGTCTCATAAAGTTGTAAAAACACCTTAGCGTTGATGAAAACACACTGCATTAATGATTAAAACATTAAAACTCTTTTTAACCCTTTACCTTTTACATCACTTTGTAAAAGCACTTGAAATCTGTGCTTTACGACCAACACATACTGCTCTCTTTCCATTCTCTCTTTTCAAATGAAGTTATTGCCTCCATTGCTGATGAGCTTCCCCTTCTTCTTGAGTCTCTTCAACAGACAGGCGGTGATACCTAAAGCGCCACCCTTCAAAAAGCGAACAAAGTTATCTCCTACCAGCGGGCCCATGGCAAACAGACCTGGCTCCTTGGTGCATTCAAAAGTATAGGGGTGGATGTCAATGGGGTTCTGCTTGCAGGAAATGGGTTTTGTTGGATCCTGACCCAGGTACTGGCCCTGCCCCTTCAGGAAAAACAAGTTTGGGTTGGTCCCAATCAGCAAGAGGGCCATAGAGATCTTGAATGCCTTCAGGGAATTGTTCCCCTGTAGCAAACACTTCATGTCAGACTGGAGAGACACCACGCAGTGTTCTGGGAAACTGGTGTAGTCAGGAAACAGGCTGACGCCTGCATTACCAGCCATGTTACCTGTGGCAAGTTGGGGCTTTGGGCACATCTTGGCACAAACTGAAGAAGCAATACTCACTGCCTGCGGTCTGTTTGAAGCAGAGGAAGGAGACACATTTGTGTAGGTCTGAGAGCACATCATGTTGTAGACATTGTGGTATTCTGGATACATGGTCTTGGGCAACTGTTTGAAGATGAGGTCTGGGTCGTCTACAGCCTTACGAAACACATGCAGTACTCTGATTTTGCTGTTGCAAGCGCACAGAACTGCATCTGCAGCACTTAAACCGGCACCTACTATTAGGACTGGATCAGAGTTCATATCCAGTTTTCTCCGGCTCACAGCCAAACCTAGGTCTGAGATGCTGTGAAACACAAATGGTAGGTCCTCCCCCTCTACATTTAATCGAACTGGTGAATCAGATGCCCCAGTGGCCAGAACTACATTCTCAGCAAACAGAGAGAAGGGGACATGAGTGTCGTTCTGCACCTGCTGGTATCCCCTAACTTCCCAGAGAGCCCCCTCTCCACCACCGTTTACACATTCAACTCCATTTCCCTCAAAGCCCTCATTCCCACTATCTCCCACCCTTCCATCTCCTTTACCATTGTGCCCATTTTCCAGACCATCTCCCTCATGCCCCCGGCAGAGTTTCTGTATGGAGGTCACGTAGGTATTGTCAGCGAAATTCTTTTGGAGGCCCTTTAACTTCACATAGTTACGGTAATAGGATGAGATCTCTTCTGGGGTAGCTCTGTCATTGGTAACGTCCCTAGAGAGAAGAGAACAGACGATGAGCAAAGAAGTAGCACAGACTTAAAACTGTGTCTTGAGTGTTGTCTTTGAGGACCTTGTCCTCTCGCAGTACCTTCGTTTTCCATCAGCCAAGTCTCTATAGTTGACCCCAGGAAGCTCCATCCAGATGCCAAGACTAATAGTCAGCATGGAGCCTTCCATTGCCTGAGGAAAACAGAGAGTGACAAGCAGAAAATGAATGAAAGTGCCATTTTAAGGGACAAAAGTACAGCATTTGATAGTGGATAATTTCAAGAATGAAGATTATTTGGAATTGCTTACATGCCAGGCTCCTCCAGGTGTTGCCCCCCCTAACACAAGATGTGGAATGTGTTGTTGTTTGTCCCTCCTCCACTGTAGAACAGGAGGGAACTCATAGCCAAAATCTGCATTGGGGTGCATTAGTGTGTCAAACAGCACAGCCACAGGGTTCCTTGACCTCCCTTCAAGACCTTCACTTAAATATTCCAGATCCTGCAGAAATAAAGACTTGGTAATGACACCACTTTGTATTCCAATGGACTGTGTGTATTCATGCATGCACAAAAGATGTTCTCACCTGTTCAGTGATGGGTAAGTGCTTGGTCTCCTGCAGTTTTCTGTAGAGTATTGGGTTTGGGTGGACAGTTGTTGTGTCTAAGTAAGGCTTGTATCCGCTCAGCAAGTACGACAGACAAATACCTGATGGCCCGTTGCCTGAAAACAGACCCAGGTTTTGGGAAATTGATGGATTAGCGTCACAGTAGTGCACACAAACTTTTGTAATACAAAAAATATATGTTGGATGTTGGATATATGTTGGAAACTATTGATGGTTAAGTTTTTACCTATGATGACCACAGGGACAGTGGGTGGGTGCTCTTGTGGCGGAGTGGTCTCTTCCAGAAGAGGCATGGCTGTAGCCTGGGCCAAAGCCGGCACTGTGGAGGAATAGAGGGATAGAAATGTGAAGAATTTCTTCAACTGATCCATTTGATATTCAACTATAGAGCCTTGTTTGTGCTTTGTATCCACCACTGCATCCACTTTTCTGAGTCAGATTATTTGAATAGGTTCAAACCGGTTAGCTGTCATTGTGTCTGCATGCCAATGTTGTTGTTGTCTCATGTTAGCTTAGCTCCTGTCTCCATCCACCATCATCAGCTGACTCAGAAACACAAACATAGAGGGGGGGAAAAAAACCTTTATTCATCCTGTTATTGTGCTTCCACACACAGCTATGACCCTCCCCGTCTGTCTGGGGCTTCACACACGTGGAAACACGCCGCCACAACACAACGTGCCCCCAGTCTCTTTCTCTTTTCCATCCCGCCAATGTCCACACACCCCCTGTCCTATCAAACATGGCCCGCGGCGGGACTAGCCTCTGTTAACCCCAGTGCCGCTTCTCAAACAAAAGGGAGTTAATCAGATTTATGTAGGCTTGGGTCTGTTGTGAAACGTTGCAGTTGAGCATGTGTAGTGTGTGTCAGGGTGTTACACGTCAGTGCCATTGTGTGCCCGCCGGGCAGCAAATCCCCCCTGATCACTCCTCCGAGTGGGCCCTAATCCCACTGGGCCTGTTTATGTCTTTGCTGCCCCTTTCAACGGCAGCAGGATGAGAATGTGGTCCTGGCATGTTGACAGACTGGACCATCAGAGCTCCTCCTCCTCGCATACCCGCCGCCGCCACACACAGGCGGTCCCGCCAAAACATTACCCGTGGGCTACAGCAAAACAGTGCCCACTTGCCCCAGTTTCATACTAACCAAAACAATGCCAACAGCGCTTTTGTCTTACATCCCAAAACTCTGGCTCACTTCCCTGAATACTCGCATTCCTCCCTGTTGCCAACAGAGTCCACCTCATTTCAGGCACACCCCGCTTTCCCCCCTCCCCCCTATCTAACCTGTGTCTGTAAGCCAACCAGTTGTCACCTTGTTTACCCTTTTCAGTGAAAGCACTGTTGATTACTCACATTGTCTGCCCTGTTTGGAGAATGTTGTGCCCCTGGTTGGTACGTTTTAACTAGTGATTCCACGCTACTGCTCAGTTTCATAAATTAAAGAGAAGGTGAAGAAATAAAACTACAACCTGTGTATTAGTTTGTTTATTTATAGTGATAATACTATAAAATATTGTGAAATGCATATATATTAACATCCCATTTTTCTTGGATTCATGAATTAACCTGTTCAGTTTACAGTCATTATAAGATGATTCTGTTTACACTTTTAGATCAGAGGTTAAGAAATGGATTTCCTTCAGGAGTAAATTCATTCATAGCATTTATTACACACACACACACACACACACACACACACATATACAGTATATATATATATATATACAGTATATATATATATATATATATATATATATATATATATATATATATATATATATATATATATATATATATATATATATATATATATGTACACATGTACACACACAGAGACCAGGTCAAGCTCTTTCTTGCCCAGTCTTGAACATTCTGCAGGTTTATTCAGTCACAGCAGTATGTTGTTTTTATGTGAAATGTCTAGAATTGGTGTTGAGCCTCCTAATCAAGCAATTTTGGCCTCTAGCTGAATAACTACTGTTACTGCTAATATGTATATAGGAATGTAAATATACAACACCAGGGCTGCATTGTTGCATAATAGACCATAGTGACGAGTAAATCATATTTTCATTGTCCTGTTTCTTTCAATGGACTGCCCTGTTTAAATAATGGTTGAATGAATAATTTTATGAAGTCTGTGTACTTTAAATATTGCATCTTTGGCATTTAATTAAATTACATTCAGCACCAAATTAAATAAATAAATAAAACAGTCTCTGTGTTTTATTTATTTAGTGGCACAGTTTGTGTAATCTAAAATGGGGAGCCAAAAAAACAGAAAAGTTTTTGGAAACAAACAAAATTAAATAATTTGCCCACAGTGTTAAAATGATAGTAAACACACAAACCCAAAATGTTGGTTAACTTTATTTATGGTTTTTGCACGTCTGCCCTTCCACGCCGTTTGCGCGTGGAAGGCAGCATCCGTGTAGAGGACCATATAGAGATAGAGGACCGTACTTTTCTAGAACACAGTGCAGCCTCTACTGAGAATTGTGGGTTACCTATAGAAAACAAATTAAACCTATTTATATTCAGCGCAGACACGCGTTGTACGATTTCTTTTTAAATCGATCAGAATTGGTGTGAATCACTTGAAAAACGCTGATTAATATTAAATATAAATATTACTTCAGGACACACTTTGTTCCATAAAAATGCGTTTTTGGTGGTTCCCCAGGCCTATAAAACAGCCTCGTTTCTGCCAACTTGTATTAAATGTGCAGCCTGCAGGTCGATTTTGCAAATAACTTGAAAGCCATGAGGTTGCTGATGCTGCGGTAGCTGCTGGTAGCAGCCTGGAACACCAACATTCATCACAGCCTCCAAACCTTCCACTACACTCCGGACTCCAGCAGCTCGTCCTAATAAGGCGCAGGGAGCACGCGACAGCGGCTATATCACCGTCATTGCAGAATTTAGGTCAAACACATTCACCAGCATCCGAAAACACTCGACCAAGGACGTGATATCTTACCGCACTGTGAGTACTCTGTACCTCCAGCAGCCTCCTGTTGTAACGACCCACGGCGGCGTTTCTAGCCGTATAAATAGGCAGAAACCGGTGGGAGGACCTACAGGGTGCAAGTGCACGAGACAGAGAAAGGAGCCAGGCTCTCTCGTCATCACACAATCACCTCCGTGCGGTTATATCCGAGCAGACCTAGTAGGTGTGTGTGTGTGTGTGTGTGTGTGTGCGTGCGTGTGTGTGTGTGTGTGTGTGTGTGTGCGTGTGTGTGTGTGTGTGTGTGTGTGTGTGTGAGAGAGAGAGAGAGAGAGAGACCGGGTCCTGCGTTTGGTTTGGTCGTCACGTGCGCATCTCGCTCCGCACCGGGAGGGAGGAGGATCAGAGCATCTCTGTCAGAGCCGGAGGTGTACACTTGTTTTCAACAAACGCGTTAACACTCTTTTATTCTTTGTTCTGCATAACATGACCTATAAGTTTGTGTATGCGTGTCCTGTTCTGAGTTATCTTCTAGGTGGACAATGGAGATGTTGCAACTGGTGACTTGACCAATATGTGAATTATTGTATATTATACATTATTGTATATTATTGTCGTATTGATAAGGAAGTCGTAAATTTGTTGTAACAAAACCTAACCTGGGAGAGTGGCTGACCTGTTTAAATTCTAGAGAAAAGAAAACAAAACCTTGTATTAGTTAGACACACAGTTTATGTTGTTGCTGACCTTTGCCCCTCCCCTTAAAAGCAACAACAATATGTACCTAGGGCAGCCCTTAATAAATAGCAGGAGGGCGGGAGACAGAATCAGAGTAGGTAGGAGAATTCTCCATCTGCTCTCCTTGCAAGTAAAACTTAACTCTGTTGTCTTCTCTCCTCTTTGTGTTTGTGTATTTAATATTTTAGGTTGTTTGAACCTGACACATTATTTCATATTTTCACTTTTTATCCCATGTTTTATTTGACATTTTGTACTATTAATTAAAATCAAGAAATAAAAAACAAACTTGGAATGAGTGATCCTAACTTCATTGGTAATGGTGGTAGTAAATAACAAGTGACTTGACCATGATTATCTGCATCAGGTTTTCATGGAAACCTGATGAAGGTGAAGGTAAAACTTGATGTTTGAATGAAAACTGAATGTCTTACGAATTCTTTTTTTAGTGAACATCCATACAGAACAAATATCTTTAAATCTATTTTAAAAATCAAAACATGTATATACATTTTTTAACATTTCTAACAGTAAAATCACAATTTCTCTTTTTGTGGTGACGTAAACCTCTGTTTCTAATGACAGTAGAAACCCTAATAATCCTAATAATTTGCTGTAATGTATTGGAGTTTTCACCAAAAACGAATGTTATTTACAAGTCGAATACTCATAATTGCGATAACTCCGATATCCCGTGAACGCGACAGCCCCGCCCCTTTGGCTCATGGTCCAATGAGCTGCAGGAAACCACCACTTCCGGTCTTTCGTACAAACACATGTCAACTAGCCGCCTGCTAAACAACACACACAGTGGCGTTAAACGCTGCTGAATATGGTTCAGCTCAGTAGAATCTGCTGCCGTAAGGTAGGTAGGTAGGTAGGATAAAACTGTTTCCCGTGAAAAGAAAAGTAATAAGAAAGTCCAGCTTGTAATGGTGGCGTGGGCTAGCTAGTTAGCTAGCTAGCTAACAGGCTGAATGACAAACATCAACTTTGACTAACATGGTCTATATGACCTCTGTAGCCATTAAAACCACCAGTATATATCACCTTATAACGCTCCTGTAAGTGCTAGGCAGCTGTTATGTTGCTTAACAGTACACAACTTAATTAACTGAATATTTAATTGCTTTCGAGTAAATGACCAATTGTTTCAACTCTGTACAATCAAACCGACATAATATGTAATATATATCTACGTTTTCACAAAATTTCTATTGGGCAAAAATTATCTGTTCTAGTCGTTACTTAATCTTTTGCCCCCAATCCAAAGATATTAATTTTATTATTACAAATACTCGATAGTACAAATGATAAGCTGGAATCTGAGAGAAGTTTTAATTTTTCTTAAAAAGATTATCAATATAGCTGGTAATCAGTTTAATAGATGGTCTATTGTGATTTTCAGCCCTGTTGTTTTTAAATTATTTTACATGATTCAAGAGATTTTGAAGAGACATCTTGGAACCAAACCATGTATCTTGGATGAAAAGAAAACTAAACCTTTATCAAATGTTTTTTTGTCTCAGTCAAGATATTAAGAAATGTAAGTTCACACATTTGATCAGTTTAGGTCTCAAGTTTGAGTCAAAGAAGCAGCTCCAGAATGACCCGTTTATTTTCTTTTTACTTAACCTCATTTCTGTCTGATGTCTCTTTGTCTTCTTGTAGTATGGAAACTTTGTGGAAACGCTGCGTTTTTATGTCCGTGGAGGCAGCGGCGGCATGGGTTTACCACGTCTTGGGGGACAGGGGGGTAGGGGGGGAAACGTTTGGGTGGTGGCCGCAAAGGACCTGACTCTGAAGAGGGTCAAGGACAGGTATCCTAAGAAACGTTTCATCGGCGGAGTGGGAGCCAACAGCAGGTTAGTGTCTCCAAACAGGGCCTTGGTTTTCTCGGAAGTCGATTTATAGATGCCAAGTCGCGCATGGACAGGTCAGTCGGAGCTGTTTTGTGTTTATCACGAGTGATTTTATTTATCAACAGAGTCCAGTCACTGAAAGGAGAGAAAGGGGCGGATCAGGACATCCTCGCTCCTGTTGGTATCACAGTCACCACTGATGATGGCACAATACTCGGTAGGTTAGAAGCTCCATCAGTTTTTACTGTGTGTGATCACAATAGACATTAATGCAACATGAAGGCATAATTGTCTGAAACTGACACAAAACATCTTCAAATCACTTAAAATTAATGATTTGGTTGGGTATTTAGACACTACATATGTAACAGCAATATTCAACATCAGTACATTTTTGTGTGGTTTTCCTCCCTCCAAAGGTGAGCTGAATGCTGTGGGTGACCGTGTGATGGTGGCGAAAGGAGGA
This sequence comes from Lepturacanthus savala, assembly GCA_030544235.1. Classification (NCBI taxonomy): domain Eukaryota; kingdom Metazoa; phylum Chordata; class Actinopteri; order Scombriformes; family Trichiuridae; genus Lepturacanthus; species Lepturacanthus savala. The sequence goes on from CM060467.1 coordinate 29,616,015, forward strand.
AAAGGAGGCTCCTTCTACTCCGCCTTCCAGCCCAGTAAAGGCCAGTTCAGGCACATACGACTGGACCTCAAACTCATTGCTGACCTGGGCCTGGTGGGGTGAGAGCAGAAACTCGTCACCAACATGTAGTTTCATTTCTTACAGGCTGAAACTCCCAATTTCCAGTTTCTGTAGACATCTGATTTATTTGTTTTTGTTGAATTTGCCATCAGATTCCCGAATGCAGGAAAGTCGTCTCTCCTCACAGCCATGTCTAATGCCACACCAGAGATCGCCAGCTACCCTTGTATGTACAAAAATGCATACGGGTCAGTGACAAAACTGATGTGGTGTAACCCTAAAAACTAGATAGTTTAACTCTCTTAAAAATGTTTTAAGGCTGATAATTAGTTTTAAATTCTTGGTGGTTTGTGTATTTAAAATGTATCATTCTTTTTATATACACCATTTGACATTTTGTGTCACAAAATCACTCAAAATCTTGGCTTTTATATAAAAAAAAATACAAATGGACTTTTAAATAACAAGAAACCAACATGAACACACAATGCATATTTTGATGAATGCTTCTTAAAACTGTATTTTATTTATTTTTACTTTGTCATCTTGCCAACCATTATTTGTCACTGACCCATACACACATTCACTGCATGGTTTTGCGTTCTTACAGGATTTGTCCATTTCTGATTCAAAGAGAAATTCTAAATTCTTTTATTTTACAGTCACCACGTTGCAGCCGCAGATTGGCAAACTGATGTACAAAGATCACAAGCAGGTACTCAAATCTCAAAGCACAGCTTGGCGTTTAATCATTTATCATCTGGATTTTCTGTGGTTTCCCCTTATTTAGTTTCTCTCTTATTTTTATTTGTAGGTCTCTGTTGCAGATCTCCCAGGCCTGATTGAAGGAGCTCACATGAACAAAGGAATGGGCCACAAGTTCCTAAAACATGTGGAGAGAACCAAGCAGCTGCTGTTTGTGGTGTGTAGTAGTGGATAAAAGACTATAAGATGACGTCCATGTGTATGTTTGAATTTTAATTGTGGTTGTAGTAGTGAGATATAAAAAGTAGCAGATGATGATGATGATGATGATGATGATGATGATGATGATTTGTCTGGCTATAGGTGGATGTCTGTGGTTTTCAGCTGGCTTATAAAACACCGTTCAGGTCGGCATTTGAAGCTGTGCAGCTTCTCACCAAGGTGAGACTGATAACAAATTCCTGTTCTGTCATTATAAATGTCTAAAGGATCACATTATGTTAATTCTACTTGTCACTAGTTCTCTCTCTGATATGAATTCTCCCCTGTTTACATCATTCATTTTCCTCTTCTTTCTCTCCACTGACTGAAGGAGTTGGAGTTGTACAAGGAGGAGCTTCTGTCCAAGCCTGCCTTACTCGTGGTGAATAAGATGGACCTGCCAGATGCTGAGGACAAGCTAGCACAGCTGCAGGAGCAACTACAAAACCCGGAGGGTAAATAATATAAATTTAAAATATATTCACTTTAGAAGTCGTAATGATGGAAACAAAAGTTGCATTTAAACTGTAGCACCTCCAGAGCTACAGAAATTCAAAGTTAACAGCTTGACACGTAACAGTCTGACATAATGCACAAAGTGAAGCGCTGTAGTTCAGATGTGAAACGATGATGATGATGGTGATGATGATGGTCCCGTCCTGCTTCATCAGTTGTGAATGGACAGAAATGGAGCTGCAGCTATCACATTAATTGCCAACTCTTTTGATAATCATTGAGTCATTTCTTAAGTAGAAAATGTCCAAATTCTCTGGTTCCAGCTTCTCTTGTCTGATTATTTTCTGGTTTCTTTAGTCTTCTACAATAGTAAACTGATGATCTTTGGGTTGTGGACTGTTGCTCTGAAAAAAAAGACATTTATGTTGAATCTCCAGCTTTGGGAAACAGTGATTGACATTTTACACCATTTTATGAACCACCCAACTATCAAAATAGGTGCTACCTGCAGCCCTATTAAAACATCAGCTTACATTCTCATATAGTTGGTCTGAGCACCTCATTAATTACAAATTTGAATGTGTGAGAGTGGTTTGGTCCAGTTCTAGGATACGCCCGCCAACATCTCCAATTTGTGGATAATGTGCGTTGACATTGTGTCTGGTCTGTTTTTTTCCCTCTTGCAGAGTTTTCTGATTTGATAGAGGACGACATGATACCTAAGAACTACTTGACCTTCAAACACGTGGTCCCGGTCTCTGCCTCCACCGGGTTCGGTATCGATCACCTGAAAAGCTGCATCCGCCAGTCACTGGACGAAGAAGAAACCATGGCGACTGAAGCCATCCAACAAGAAAAGCTGCAGGCACTGAGGACACATTCACAGCAGTGTTCATGATGAATGTGGACAATTTATCACCGTGACTGTTGACAAGGACTGAAAGCTTCTTATAGACCGTAAAAACATCCAGTGTTATGATGCTCATCACAGGTTAAACCAGCTGGAAATAGTTGATTGCTTCGTTAGAAGCTGTCTTCAAAATCTAAGATATAGGTAACGTGTAATATGAAACCATACAGTGTAAAAATACTGATTAAAGAAAGATGTTAGATGTTAAAAGCAGTTTTAGTGTCAAGTAACGTGTCAGCATTTTTTCCTGTAAAGTGTGTGTGTGCGTGCGTGCGCGCGCATGCATATATATATATAGTTGTGTTCAAGATAATAGCAGTGTATTTACAAATGTGAGTAAAGCCAAAATCCTTCTAATAATTTTTCATTTAGATTCATTGGGAACACTGCACTTCATATCCTAAATCAAAGTCTGAAGAAAAATGTGTCAATTTAATTACTTTACAGAAAATGAAAAAGAAATCAGCAGCAAAAAATAGCACGAGTGTCTCCATTTTTCTTTACAAACCTAAATATTTACTGTATAAACTAAAAAAAATCTTCAGGATTTAGCATTCCTGTGAATCACTCGAGTAATATTTTGTAAGTTTGTAAAGTTTATTTTGAGTTTGTAAAGAAAAACTCAGACATAGCTATTCCTTTGAACGGCATAATATTAATTGTTCATTTTCTGTAAAACAACAAATTTACTCATTTTTTGATTTTTTGATTTAATTTGGGATATACACTCACCGGCCACTTTATTAGGTACACCTGTCCAACTGCGCATTAACACTGAATTTCTAATCAGCCAATCACATGGCAGCAGCTCAGTGCATTCAGGCATGTAGACATGGTCAAGACAATCTCCTGCAGTTCAAACCGAGCATCAGTATGGGGAAGAAAGGTGATTTGAGTGACTTTGAACGTGGCATGGTTGTTGGTGCCAGAAGGGCTGGTCTGAGTATTTCAGAAACTGCTGATCTACTGGGATTTTCACGCACAACCATCTCTAGGGTTTACAGAGAATGGTCCGAAAAAATATCCAGTGAGCGACATTCGGATGGTAGGGTCAGAATTTGGCGTCAACAACATGAAAGCATGGATCCATCCTGCCTTGTATCAACGGTTCAGGCTGCTGGTGGTAGTGTAATGGTGTGGGGAATATTTTCTTGGCACTCTTTGGGCCCCTTGGTACCAATTGAGCATTGTTGCAATGCCACAGCCTACCTGAGTATTGTTGCTGACCATGTCCATCCCTTTATGACCACAATGTACCCAACTTCTGATGGCTACTTTCAGCAGGATAATGCGCCATGTCATAAAGCTGGAATCATCTCAGACTGGTTTCTTGAACATGACAATGAGTTCACTGTACTCAAATGGCCTCCACAGTCACCAGATCTCAATCCAATAGAGCATCTTTGGGATGTGGTGGAACGGGAGATTTGCATCATGGATGTGCAGCCGACAAATCTGCGCCAACTGTGTGATGCCATCATGTCAATATGGAGTGTATAATGCAGTGTTCCCAATGCACCTAAATAAAAATGATTATAAAAAATGATTCCACACTATTATATAGAACACTACTCACAGTAAGTTAGGGATGTTACTTATTTGATCTGGATTTTATTGAAATGGGTAAAGGTTCCCGTTGATATTAAATGAGAAGAAACACAATTTTCATTCATTTAATATTACTCCGAAAATGTATAAAATCCACTGAGTCTCACAATATCCCTAACTTATTGTGTGTGTATGCTTGTAAGTAAATTAGAAATGTCAGCACAGACAAGTATTTTGATGAAAGTTTTATTTTATATTAAATATATTACAATACTGAATGATCAGGAGGAAAAAAATAATATGGGTCAGGTTAGTTTTTGCATCATCAGTCTGTACAGCATACAGGCAAAAATAAAATGGGAGGGGGGGGCAGTAACTGCAGTATTTAGGATAGGACTAGTATATGTGGTGGAAGGGTTAAAGGTTCCTGGAGTGCTGATGTGTCTGTCAGGAGAAAGAACCGGCAGGATGGGACCACATGGTTGAGACTGGGTGGTTGTGGTGCTCCAGTACACAAATACATTCAAGTCTCTGGCCGGACAGAAGCAGACGTCTCTTTTGTTGGGATCAGTCAGTCTAGCCATGTGTGTGCAGGCTGACGTGTCGTACAGAAAGATCTGATTGCTGTACAATCACAGGAAAACACACCGTGGCCTGCAGGGTCCCATCCTCGGTGGAGAATTGCAATGTCCTCAGAATTTTGTGCGAAAACGTCCAAGACAAAAAAAAAAGTTAGTCTTGCTTGTGGCACAGTAATTACGATGTAACAAATACTACTCTGAGGTGATGCTCTCCAGAGCGAACGCGGGGAAAGATGACTGACTGATACTTTTAGGTGAGGAGAGTTCTGGGAGAAGGCAAATCACCAGATCTCACAACAGCTGTGTCCCAACTTATCCACGCATGCCAGAGGAAACGACAGCTTCTACAGCCCCCCCCCAGGTCAAACGTGGTTCAATAGATTCAACATGTCTCCATTCAAACTCATCAACACACATAATTACAATAATGCACTTAATTACTGTTTGAATAGTGGCTGTACATAATGCTGAGAAAAAGGCGAACATTACAAAGGTAGTTAAAAAAGATACTATTAGCAATATTAATCCGTTATCGTGAAGATCATATTACCTATACAGTCCTAATGCATACATGAAATTACAAATGAACACACCAGAACAGAAACTAAACAACAGTAAAATGGCAAACAAGAGGCCTTAAGACAACAGTTTCTTCAAGGTAGAGTTGTAACTGTACAAAGAACTTACATTTGGGGAGTGATACTGTATGGTGCTGTTTCCCAAAACAAAAAAAAATACACCTTAAAAAGTCACACTGGGATGACATCATAAAAGCACAAAAAACTCCATCCTCATTTGTTTTCAATCCTGTGACGCCCTGACGTGAGTTGGCTGAACGTTGCTGATATACAGTGTCGTTTGTGGCGCACAAAATCATTAGGATGACAGCAAATATGTGACGAGAAGAGAAGAAAATATTTTACGACATGCTCGTTTCTCGTTGTTGTCTCACAAATAGCCTACCGGGGAAAATTGACTTTATTTGATATAAACTGTCATGCCATTTGTCGTCACAAGCTCAAACAGCAAACACTGCACAGCATACTTAATCATTTACAAAGGCTAAATATCGCAGTCGTCACAGATAAACCCAAACTGTACTATTCAATCACAATTTCCAGATTTCTGCTGAGTTGCGTTACCAACTGCACGCGTCGTTGACCTGTAAGTTACTGACTCACTGTGAAAACAACAGGAGAACCAAATACATCTCAACATTAAAACATGGGGACATTTGAGTGAAAGGTGGCACGTCTATAATAACAGCAAACACATCTCAGTGCTTCCATTTCACTCAGGAATGGAACATGAAACTATTTAAATTTTTGCTAAATAAATACTCATGGGTAACATTCTTGAAGTGCCACATTCAGCATCTTTATCAATACGACCTCAGTCATTACTGGATGTCTGTGTTTCCCCCGGAGATGAATGAAACCAGTGTTAAGATAATATACATATATTTAAAAAAAAAAAAAAACACTTTTACATTCTGCTGTGGATGGAGAAATCTATCAAGGTCACAGTCACACAGGAAAAAGCCAGAGGGACGAAAAAATAGAAACACAGACGGAAAAACAAGGGTGAAAGTTACAGAGATCCGCTTCTGTCTACAACACAATACAGCAGGAAGAAGAGAGGAGGAATATCTCTTTTCAAAGTAAAAATTAAAGCAACGATGTACTCTGTGTGTATTTAACTTTACATATTTACACACGCACAAACAACTGAGTGGGAGGAGGTGGGGCAGGGGGCGGGGTCACGGGGGTCATGGGCTATAACTGGTGATACGATATGGGTTACCTATAGTGGAGAGAAAGCTTCTAAGCCTACAGAAGGTATAAAAATCACTGCTCCCTCGCATGCTTTTCCATCTAGATCAGACCACCGCTCTTGTCTTTTTGACCAGTAGAAGGATGTTACTGTTAAACAGGGTTGTCTCATGCATACAGTGTGGGGAGTTACTAGTGATTCACGTGCGTCAAAATGATCCAACAAATCCGGCGATGCAGCATGATGCTCTCTGCTCCACCGCCCCCCTCTCCCCTTTTCTTTCCTTTTTCTTTTTTTTTTAAAGAGAGGAGGGGAGGAAGGTGGCGTTGAAGTGAAAAGTGGCAGGAGCCGAAAGCGAAGGAGGATGTGATCATGGATTCGTTTTTTTAGTAGAGGTAAAAAGGGGTGGGGGGGTGGGGTTCGGAGTTGTGGGGTTTCCAGTCTCATAAAGAGTGAGGCCAAAGCAGGCAGGAATAGCTCAGTCTGAGCTCCAGCTGGTCCAGAGTGGGTCGTGGAGCTGGATTCACTCCGGCCCGGCGCTCCGGTGAATGACGCTGTCTGTCTGACGCCTACGGAGATGCACACACTAACTCACACACACCCCCGCCTACTTCCAGGCAGGGTGGGTCAGGGGGAGGGGGGGCTCTCTCTCTTTCTCTTTCTTTTGTTGCTTCGAGTCAATTTTGTTTTTCGGTTTTGTGTTTTTCATTCATAGAAAAGGAGAGACACGTGTAGTTCCTTTTGGTCTTTTTGCAGAGTGGGTAGGATGAGCTGTTTATATTGAAGTCTCCCACAGCTGGACAGAGAAAGAGGAGAATGAGGAAGGAATGAGGAAATGAACAATAAAAGACATTAATCTCAGTGTCTTAATGTTTACTTTTGTTAGTAGCTTTTCAGTCATCTGTATGGAAGCTCAGAGCTGCTAACCCCTAAAATATATTTGGTTCAGTATCATGTTATAACGTGATACTTATCACGTTATTTCATGACATGAAATTATCAGATTATTTCATGATGTGGTATTTTCACGTTATAACATGAAATGATCTTGTTATAATGTGAAATTATCATGTTATAATGATATAAGAATCTATCATGTTATTTCATATGTGGCAGCTCAGCCCTGGTAAACTAAACCAGACCGGCGCGCTTCCCTTTCACTTCACATCATGGTTCAATCTCTACCGTTTATTTGAGAATCATGGCTGAAGATCCTTCGGAGAGTACGCATGCTGACAACAATACCATCTACATTGATCAACAACTGTAGAATGTCACCATGTCTTAAACCAGTGGTTCCCAAACTGGGGGGGGTTGGAAGGTAGATGGTTCCAAGTTTTTTTAAGATTTTTTATTTTAAGATTTTGCCTTTATCACGTATGTGCAGTGAGTGAGAGAGGGAGAAAGACATGCAGTAATTGGTCCGATGGGTGGAAAGGGGGGGGGTACCCTCAATATAACGTGAAAATACCACATCATGAAATACACTGATAATTTCATGTCACAAAATAACGTGATAAGTATCACGTTATAACATGATACATATTACGTTATAACATGATACTGAGCCAAATATATTTCAGGGGTTGGGGTCGTACATCTGTATTGATGACTGAATAGGTATTGTATAAAACAGTGTTATAGCCACGGTTGTGCTAGTGTGTGCCAGAGTCACCACCAGAGGCAGCCGGCACACCAAGTAAATAGTCGCCGTAGATGATGCTCTACGACACCTGCCCCTGCAGCCTAGTGAGAGCATGTCACATGTGCAACACAGAATCCTGTTTCTATGTGTAATTATGAATAATAGTTTACATGAAGAGAACATCTCTGTTAAATTAATACTAATCCGTTCCTAATAAATTATCCCACAAAATGCATGAAAACTCAGGTCCACTTGTCACATGCTGATAGTTGTAGTTATTTATTGGTTTATATTATTTACCATGCTGGTGATTTTAGCACTTCATGCATTTGATTTTAAAAAGGGTAAAATGGCTCAGATTACATTAATTTCTGTGATTGCTGGCTGGCCTATAAGAAGCAGTGTTACGTGGCGCCGAACCCTTTTTAATGTCCTCCATCCTCCTCTTAGCAGATTTCACCTAAGGAGTTCTCTTTAAGGTGAAGATTCTTTACTTAAACCTTTTATCTTTGAGGGGAAATTCTAAAATGTCATGATTCTAAGAATTTTCTTAGAATTTGACCACTAGGAGCAACTCTCTCTGCAAAGAATCTTTAATGCACTGCACTTTCTATGCAGAATCAGTATTATCCAACATCAACTCCAAAACAGCCTTTAAATTACATAACGGGTTCCTGGTTGATACTTGCCCTTGCGCTCTGCCTGTTGGCTTTCCTCTGGTCGTCGGGGAGGGGGGGCATGGGGTACGGGTATCTCCTGCTGGACGCAATGGATCCTGTAGAGGAAGTGGGAGACTTGGCAGGGGATAGTGTCCTGGACAAAAAAACAGAAGAAGTGATATTATTAAACTATTGCTTTCCTTTTATGTGTGTGTGTGTAGGATTAAGTTGGCCAAAGACACAGATGGATAAACAAGGTTAGATTCAGGAAGCTGAGCTAATGTTAGATCTGTGACTTTGGGCAACATCCTCCTTTGAGCTGCTCTAGTTACTCACTTTTTTTAAAAGTTGGTCCTAAAAGCTGCTATTGGTGTGTGTTCACCAAAAGAAGAAACAGATCGTGTAATAGTTCAGCTTTTAGGGGCAACCTCTGTACACATTATGCATCTGTATACACAGGAGTACACGCTTCCCAGCAGCAGTGTGTGCGTAACCATAGTTTCCCGCAGCTCTCACGCCTCACTGTGCCCCAGCATTACTTTTTTTTCGGGATCAGGTGGTGAGACAGTGGCAGAAATAAGCGTAAATTCACCTTTAGCCACACTGGAGAGCATGTTGCTAAATGTGAGATTCTGCTGCCCACTGAGCCAGACCGGAGTGTGTGAATTAATGCTGAAGGAATGCTGGGAGCAGCGAGTATGAGGAGGCGACCGGGAGGAGCAGACCAGACCGGAGCTGGGAAACAACAACAATCTGAGAGAATCAGAGGGAGGCGTCCTGTCCAGTGGAACAGACACAACAGGCCCCGTGTGGCCGGCTACATCACTGCTGGTGACCTGAAACACCTGGATTTGGTCAAAGTAGTGGACAGAGTGGAGACATGGGTCAGATCACTGCTTACAGGAGTATTTGTTCTATTATTCATTTCTCCTGTTTAAAATTTAAAAAACTTAAATGTTACTTGGTGTTTTTAAATGACATTAGTATCTAAATAGCTGCTAAAGAGGATTGAAGTTATTTGTGTTAAACATCCTGCCCAGTACAATTACATGTCGCAATTGTTAAAAAAAATAAAATCTAAAAATGATATTTAATGTTGGGTTGTGTAAAAATTAGGGGTGGAACATTAATATGTTAATTACGATTAATTAATTACAAAGACAATAACGCATTAAATGCATTTTAACATAGTTTACATGCTAAAGAAATTTGACAGTTTAGGACAGTTCAGACCAGTTCAGACCAGTTCAGACCAGTTTAGGGCAGTTTAGGACAGTTTAGGACAGTTCAGACCAGTTCAGACCAGTTCAGACCAGTTTAGGACAGTTCAGACCAGTTTAGGGCAGTTTAGGACAGTTTAGGACAGTTCAGGACAGTTTAGGACAGTTTAGGACAGTTTAGGACAGTTTTACTGATGCACATAGCTGCTGCTACAACAATGAACGCTGCTGGACAGGGAATTTCTGAGGGAGATCTTCGAGGGACTGAAGGTAAAACAAGGTGACTGCCTTCAGACTGCATTTGAGCATGTGCGGCGATGCGCGGTAGCAACATGGAAGGCGTGAGTATTGACACCAGGTTTGTCTGCAGCACGGTGCTGATGCTCATCCTGCTTACCATCCCCACAGAAATGATGCTGCAGTTATTTGTCCAAATATACACCTGCACCCAGAGTTTAAAGAGGTGGTTAATTAAAAGTCTGTGTTTATTTGGTATATTACAGTAAGTCAACATCAGAAACACCAATGAATTTTCCAGGACTGTAGACCACTATCAGATAGACACTGAAATCCATTTACAGAAAATAAATGTTTTTGGGGCAAATATTATGCAATTATTTGCAATTACTTTAGATTAATTACAAGACCTGTAATGACTTAGATTATTATTTTTTAATTTAAGTCCTACCCCTAGTTAAAATATTTTATATCATCTGATATATAATTATCCATTAAACCCTTTTTGAGTTTTAAAAATCCTATAATGATTGGGATGCTGATGGAAACATACAGTCAACATAGTTTAATTGATGTAGCATAACTCATACATTTTTTTTTTTACCTTATTCACCTTGAGACATAAATAAGAGAATTTCAGGATGACCTAATTGTTTGCAATCTGGAAAAAATTAGATCCAGATTGGTTGACTTTTGCTGAATTAATCCCAAAATGATTGAGAAGACAATTTCATTTAATTCATTTGGCAAATCCTTTAGTCCAAACCAACAACAATAAGTATATTTCAACTAAATGGAAATAAAAGCTTCAAAAATGGAGCTAAAACTGTCCCAAAAGTAAATATATTGTTTAAATTTGCTTAATTAATCCACACACTCTACAAGGTTCAACCACTATTTCCCCTGATTTATTTCAGTTAATGCAGGTTTATTTTATTTTATCTCATTTCTGGAACCAGGGATCCACATGTCTCCACTCTGTTGGACTGTTTCTATGCTGCGGTAGATGTTGTAACAGGGGGAGAGGCAGGAATGTGCTCCTGGACACAGAGATGGTCTATAGATTACAATTTTGTTTTAATGTGTGAGCTACAGAGCTGGTGGTGGTGGTGGCTTGTGTTTATGTGCTTTGTGTGTTCTTTAATCATCTATAGACGGTAACGGTAACCTACAGCTCAGTGCAGTGATGATGTCAGAGCGGCGAGCGAAAACTGTTCAGCTCGGCAGTGACGTCATACTGACGCAAGAAAGGTCATGTGAGGTTACCGGGAGCGAGACATGTACTTGGAACTAAACTACGGTAACAAGAAACACGTAGTGACAGAACAACACTCAACATGCAGCGGGAACAAGAGACTGAGGGAAAAGCAAAGAAGGGAATAAGGAGAAATTAATAAAAATGACTAGTATTATCATAAGGCTAGCAAAAGTGGGTTTAGGAACTTTTTTTTTGCATCAATCCAAAACAGCAAAATGATTTGCCCAAAAATAAAAATCTGCAAAGTAAAAGTGCAGCTGTAAAATGAAAAATCAACATCTTCAATGAAACTAAAAGGAAGATATATTGAAATGTCATATTTTTTAAATGCTCAGCAGCAACCCCTCACAGAAACTCCACATCATGCCAGCTGTAAATATTACCCTCTGATTATTTACTTAAATTATGGGGCAATTTTTTCTTTTTACTTTCCTTTGACAAAACCACAAATCAAACCAAAAGTGAGGGGGGTTTCTAGGCAAGCATGTGGGGTACAGGACATGGTCTGAGATAATACCTAAGGTATGGTCCTTGAGTGTTTCTATTCACATCTTCTACCCATTTAGTTACATCATAAAACTCTGTTTTGAAGCGAGGGGTTAAATACCTGTGGGAGGGGGGAGGGAGGAGGGGGAGGAGAGGGGTGATGGACACAACACAAGGAGGGGGGAGAAGAGAGAAAAGGAAAGTAAATGAAAAGGACAGAATATCTCCGGAAACAAGCCAGTGTGGGCGGTGGAGGGGGGAGGGGGGAGGAGGGGGGAGAGAGGAAGAGGAAATATTTTAGGAAAGCAGAGCAAAGATATCCTGAACAAACACCAAGATGCAATTGAGAACAAATGGCGAGAAGATGGTGGACAGACCTGCGTGTGTGGGTTTTTTTTTTTTCGGATGAAAACAGCAACCATGAAAAATCACAAAAACAAAACTGTGTTTTGTGTGTGTGTTACAGGCTCGGTCACATGTCGGGTTACATCATCGCATCATTCCAAAGCACTGGGGTTCAGTCTCATGCTTGCAAATGAGAGCAGGTCCACTGTGGTTTACTTCATGGGCCAAACACAACAACCCCACACGGCTGATGCACGCTGCTCATTCACAGTCAGCAGGCAACACACACTATCATCAACAACTTTTATTTGTTTACAGGTTAAAGTCAAGGTATTTTTCTGTTTTAGAAGTGCAGCAAAGCTTCTCAGGACAGACACTTCACACTGCAGGAGACATATCTGCCTCCTGAGGCTCAGTGCAACCTGCTTCTTATCTCTGATGCTAAATCAAAAGAAACAATGCTACAACAATGCTACTCCTGTAAGGCTGGCAACTTTTTGTTATTGTCCCAAAAATGCAGTGAAAACATCTAAACAATGAATTCAAGTGTCACCTGTGTAGTAAAAGCCTGATATCACTTATCATTTTTCCCCTTTAACCCATTTCAGACCAGTCAGTCATTTTCTATACCTGCTTATTCCTCATTAGGGTCGCAGGGGTCTGCTGGAGCCAATCCCAGCGCGTTACAGCGAGAGGCAGGGATACACCCCAGATGGTCACCAGCCAATTGTGGGGCACACACACCATTCACTCACACACTCACACCTACGGGCAATTTAGAGTCTCCAATTAACCTCAGCATTTTTTTGGACTGTGGGAGGAAGCCGGAGTACCTGGTGAAAACCCACGCAGACACGGGGAGAACATGCAAATCCACACAGAAAGGTCCCAGACCCAGGACCAAGGAGGTCTTGAACCTGCGACCTTCTTGCTGTGAGGCAACAGCGCTAACCCCTGCGCCACAGTGTCGCCCCCCACCACTAAAAATCTAAATTTTAATGGCTATTATAGTTGCCGCTTGCACAAATATAAATAAAAATACCATTATTCTATAGAGACTTAAATGATTAAATGGATATATACATGTAAGGGTTGAATCATAATAATTTAAATAAAATGACCTTCTTCTGGGGGGTTTGACTTCGCCATGTTCTCAGGAAGAAGGACCAGCAAGTTGATGATGTCACATAACAGGACATTTTTCACTTATAATCTTTTGTCTAAATTGCCTACTATCATGTCATTAGAAAAAAAGCTATATAAATAGGTTTTTATTTAAGGCTCATTGACTTTAATGGGTTAAAGGTTTATTTTTATGGAGTTTTCTCTTGAACAATGTGATGGTCTAAGGACAGGGGATGTTGCTGTTGTATAAACTGTAAAGCCCATTGAGGCCAATCTGTGATTTGTGATTTGAGGCTATACAAATAAAATGTACTTGACTTATTTCTGTATCATACACATCAATTTATGCAAAAATGTTTTTTTTACTTAAACTATGAATACAGGCACTCCGGTTTAATAATATAACACTTTATAAATAGCCACCAACAAATACACTGTTTACTCCCATTTGAGCAACATATGCCAAAACATACAGTGCTCAGATCAGGAAGAGTTGGGCCTGTTGTTGAGTGCAACATACAAAGAGACTGTAAGTATGGAATGACAAACTGCTGCTGGTTTACTGGTGTGTTCCTCTTCAAGTATTTAGATATAGACGAAGAGACAAAGTCATGTTGCCTTATGCCGAAGAGGTAATACTCTTGAAAGCTGAGTTTCAATGAGACAACCCCAAACACACCAGTGAACCAGCAGCATCTTGGTTCCAGACCAACAAAATTAAAGGTGTGGAGTGGTCAGACCAATCCCTGGACCTCAATCCCATTGAAAACTTATGGGCTGACATCAAAAACGATGTTTCTCAGTTTCTGAGGCAAAACCAAGAAATTCAGAGTTGTGAATTGTGAGGCTGTAACACCTGTTCATAGGTGCCAGAAATTATTTGACTCCATGCGACACAGATGTACATAACAAATACTTTACTTTATTACTTTAGTGATTCAGAGGAATGTTAAATCCTGAAGATTTTTCAGTTCATACACTAAATATTTAAGTTTGTAAAGAAAAATGCAGACACTGATATTTTTTTTAACAGCCTAATATTCATTTTTCTATGAAGTAATTAAAAAAATTACACATTTTTCTTCACATTTTGATTTAGGATATAAAATGCATTGTCTCCAATGCATCAAAATTAAAATTATTATAATGACTTTGGCTTTACTCACATTTTTAAACACACTGCTATTATTTTGAACACAACTATATATATAGAATAAGACCAGCCTTATCCTTGAATAAAAAAGTTGATTTCTAGAGTTTGTCCCTATTGACTGTCCATTGACCTCATAACGTGACCTGCTTGCACCGAGGAAACTTACTCTGTGGAGTTAGAGCGAGCACGGAACTTCTTTCCTTTCACTTTCTTACGATTACTGCTCAGGTTTCCTGGTGAAGAACGAGATGAGAAACAGAAGGATGGATAATATTTATCAGGGAGCGGATCTATCGTACCATCGAGGAACATAGAGTTGGAGTGTGTTTACCTTGCCACGAGTTGCTCCTTGGTCGCCCATTTTCGCAGATGTCTGAGATGTGTTTGGCATCTGGGATTCTTTCACTCCATGAGTGCGACAGGCCATTGGATCTACACAGACATATCCACACAGAGGTACATATGCAATGGACAAAATATGATCAGCACATTATCCTTCTAAAGGGCTAAGCTAAATGCTGCAGATGAAGTTGCCATCGCAGCAGATGACAACAACATGTGACACATCATGACAGCTGGATGTGACATGACATGAAAAATAGTATTGAGCGGTACATACTGCTCAATTCCTGCATCATTTGTGTTCACAGAAAGAAGAAGACACCAAATGAAAGCATGACACAATGATACACATGAACACGTAGCGAGCTTCTCCACGTCTGGGAGTCAGAGAAGGCCTCGTGGGTGTTGCTCGCACGCATGCATGCATCTTTTTTTTTTTCCCTAGCGGATGAATGAATGAATGATGATGAGATGGCACACCTGAAGCCAAACAGTGAGATGTTCTGAGAAATGGATGCGATGGAGGGGGTGAAGGACAGGGTGCAAATCTGCAGGTGCGACAGGCAGGCTGACCTCTTCTTGGAGCTGCAGCCAGAGTTTGTGCTGACACCAGGAGGCATGTCACTGTAAAATGAGTCTGCCTCCCCAGGCTTTGTTACATAGTCACCTGGAGGCATTTGCCTGGAAATACAGAAGAAGGCCTTTAGGCAAATCCCCACCGTCATCATCAATCTATGACATTCAATTAAATGAAATACATTCAGTTTTATTTTGTGACTGTGTAATTTACTTTTTCCAATCTTCCTTGTTGAAGTAGACCTCATAGATTTAATTAACCTACTATTACATAGTGATTACTTTAATCACTATGTAATATTACTATTACTTCTTCAGTTTTCTAAAAAGCTGTGTAATAATGTTTTACAGTTAGGTGTGAAAAGGGGGCTTTTATTTTGAAGGAACATACAATTCATGAGGTCACATGACCAGGATATCCTGTTTGCAAAGGTTGTATTTCTTCATAATTTTGAAACATTTTCACCACATAAAAAAATTTAACTTTAACTTTTATGTTTTCATTTCTAATATGCTGAAATGCAACAATATGGAAATATGGAAAATTCCGAGTACCATTGACTTACATAGCATGGAACGGCGATGTTTACAATTTTTTTCTTATATTTCTTAAATATATCTATTATTTAATAATAAAAAACATTCAAAGAATTTTTTACCATGTCTAAATAATATTTCATGCAATAGAGGCTTTAAAATAAATGTGAGCTTCCTTTAGTATGAAAACTGAACTCTTTTTGTGTTTTTACTCTCATTGACAGCGATGCAAACAGTCAAATTATTATTCAGCCTTACACTTACTACTGTAATTACTTTTTTTATTGACAGCTGTAGAAACCACCGTCATTACTTTAGGAAATTAAGATATTTTAAAAAACAAAACAAAATGTGTACAAAGTTTATGACAATTAGAGACTGTGGCTTGCAGTATATAACTTAGTACAAAGTGTTTTATGTTCTTGTGTGTTTTTATTCCTTTCTTATATTTCTTTTTATATAAAACCAACTACAACACTTAGGTTCTGCTTACATGTTAATATCTCATCTCATCTCATCTTCTTCCGCTTGTCTGATTACTCGAGTCGCGGGGGCAGCAGCTTCAGCAGGGAAGCCCAGACTTCCCTCTCCCCGGCTACTTCCTCCAGCTCTTCCGGGGGGACCCCAAGGCGTTCCCAGACCAGCCGAGAGACATAGTCTCTCTAGCATGTCCTGGGTCTTCCCCGGGACCCCCCCCTCGGAGGGATGTGCCCGGAACAACTCCCCAGGGAGGCGTCCAGGAGGCATCCTCATTAGATACCCGAGCCACCTCAACTGGCTCCTCTCGATGTGGAGGAGCAGCGGTTCTACTCTGAGCTCCTCGCGGATGACCGAGCTTCTCACCCTATCTCTAAGGGAGAGCCCAACCACCCTGCAAAGGAAACCCATTTTGGCCGCTTGTATTCATGATCTTGTTCTTTTGGTCATTACCCAAAGCTTGTGACCATAGGTGAGGGTAGGAACGTAGATCGACTGGTAAATCAAGAGCTTCGCCTTTCAGCTCAGCTCCTTCTTCACCACGACGGACCAATGCAGGGTACGCATCACTGCAGACGCCGCACTGATCCGTCGGTCGATCTCCCGCTCCATCCTCCCCCCACTCGTGAACAAGACCCCAAGATACTTGAACTCCTCCACTTGAGGCAGGATCTCATCCCCGACCTGGAGTCGACATTCCACCCTTTTCCGGTCAAGAACCAATGTCCTCGGATTTGGAGGTGCTGATTCTCATCCCAGCCGCTTCACACCCGGCTGCGAACCGCTCCAGTGAGAGCTGCAGGTAACAGTCCGATGAAGCCAACAGGACCAGGTCGTCCGCAAATAGTAGCGACCCAATCCTGAGGCCACCAAACCACAGCCCCTCAACGCCCTGGCTGCGCCTAGAAATCCTGTCCATAAAAGTTATGAACAGAATCGGTGACAAAGGGCAGCCCTGGCGGAGTCCAAACCCCACTGGAAACAAGCGCGACTTATTGCCGGCAATGCGGACCAAACTCTGGCACCGAGCATACAGGGACCGGACAGCCCGTGTCAACGGGTCCAGAACCCCATACTCCCTGAGCACCCCCCACAGGACTGCCCGAGGGACGTGGTCGAACGCCTTCTCCAAGTCCACAAAACACATTTAGACTGGTTGGGCGAACTCCCACGCACCCTCCAGGACCCTGCTAAGGGTATAGAGCTGGTCCACAGTTCCACAACCAGGATGAAAACCACACTGCTTCTCCTGAATCCGAGGTTTGACTATCTAGTTTGACTATCTTACGGACCCTCCTTTCCAGTACCCCCGAATAGACTTTCCCAGGGAGGCTGAGGAGTGTGATCCCTCTATAGTTGGAACACACCCTCTGGTCCCCCTTTTTATAAAGGGGAACCACCACCCCGGTCTGCCAGTCCAGAGGCACTGCCCCTGATGTCCACGCGATGTTGCAGAGACATGTCAACCAAGACAGCCCTACAACATCCAGAGCCTTGAGGAACTCCGGGCGAATTTCATCCACCCCCGGGGCCTTGCCGTCGAGGAGCTACCTCAGCGATCTCAGCCCCAGTGATAGGCGAGTCCACCACTGGTCCCCTGGACTCTGCCTCTTCAACCGAAGACGTGCTGGTGGGATTGAGGTGGTCTTCGAAGTATTCCCCCCACCGATCCAGGACGTCCCGAGTCGAGGTCAGCAGCACCCCGTCTCCACTGAACACAGTGTCAAGGGTGTGCCGCTTCCCCCTCCTGAGCTGCCGGACGGTGGTCCAGAACTTCCTTACGGCCACAGCTCCGGTCAGCCACCTCAACAATAGAGGCGCGGAACAAGGTCCACTCGGGCTCAATGTCCCCCGCCTCCCTCCCGGGATGTGAGTGAAGCTCTCCTGGAGGTGCAAGTTGAAGCTCTTTCTGACAGGAGATTCATCCAGACGTTCCCAGCAAACCCTCACAGAACGTTTGGGTCTGCCAGGTCTGACCGTCTTCCCCCACCATCAGAGCCAACTCACTACCAGGTGGTGATCAGTTGACAGCTCCGCCCCTCTCTTCACCCAGGACATGAGGCCGCAAGTCCGACGACACGACAACAAAGTCGATCATCGAAGTACGGCCAAGGGTGTCCTGGTGCCAAGTGCACATATGGACACCCTTATGCCTGAACAAGGTGTTCGTTATGGACAATCCATGACGAGCATGACGAGAAGTCCAACAACGAGACACCATTCAGGTTCAGATCGGGGGGCCGTTCCTCCCAATCACACTGTCATTGCCCACATGAGCATTGAAGTCCCCCAGGAGGACGAGGGAGTCCCCAGAAGGGGCGCCCTCCAGCACCCTCTCCAAGGACTCCAAAAAGGGTGGAATTCTGAACTCTCATTCGGCGCATAGGCAGAAACGACAGTCAGGACCCGTTCCCGCACACGAAGGCGGAGGGAGGCTACCCTCTCGTCCACCGGGGTGAACCCCAATGTGGCCCCGCGCCGGGGGGAAACAAGCATTCCCACCCCAGCTCTGCACCTCTCAACGGGGACAACTCCAGAGTGGTAGAGAATCCAACCCCTCTTGAGGAAACTGGTTCCGGAGCACACACTGTGCGTCGAGGCGAGCCCGACTATATCTAGTCGGTACCTCTCGACCTCGCGCACCAGCTCAAGCTCCTTCCCCACTAGAGAGGTGACATTCCACGTCCCCAGAGCCAGTTTCTGCAGCCGGGGGTCGGACCGCCAGGGTCCCCGCCTCCAACTGCCGCCCAAAATGTTAATATATCTGTGATAATAATACAATTATTTAATATATAAAATAGCATAATGCTCCAAATAGGAATATTTTGCACAATAGGTTCATTTTTAGGTATTTCTTCTGCTACCATTCTTTTTGCAGAAAAATTATGTATTTTCTTCCTCCATATATTCTCACAGCTGATTCTTAATTGTGTTGGGTTTTTGCACAATCTAATTAAAAGAGGTCTGTTGCAATCCAAGCTAATGATTACTAACCACATTCCTTGTTTTATTCAAAAATAAAACCAGTATGTATAATAGTTAAAATAATATATATAAAAAAAAAAACATTGTTGAACACGAACAAGCTCAAGCACAACACAGCTCTGGCATGTAAATCAACAAAAAAAGAAATGGAACGTGATGAAAATAGCGCTAAAGTGTGCAAACCGGCAGAACCTCCTTTGGACCTCTGACTCCACATAACATCTCTGCTTGTAGCTCCTGTGAAGAGGAGGAAGAGGATGTGAGTGTCCGTCAGTAATAGAAGGAACGTCAACATGAAACATCACCACACGCAGCCTCCTGGGACACTCACTTGTAGCACCAGGCTGTCACAACCAGTATGAGGGTGAGGAAGAGGATGGAACCAACGATGGCCCCGATGATGATGTTGGTGCTGGTGATACCTGAGATGTAGGAAGACAGAGGAAGAGAGGAGAGCAAGGGAGGGAGAAGAGAGAGGGAGGGAGGAGAGAGAGAGAGAGAGAGAGAGAGAGAGAGAGAGAGAGAGAGAGAGAGGGAGGGAGGAGAGAGAAAGAGAGAGAGGAGAGGGAGGGAGGCCAAAATGTGTGTTAATTGCAAGTGTTTCTCTAGTTTCCTGAATAACGTGGACACATGGGGATACACAAACCACAAATCACTGCAGCTGAACACAGAAACACAGAACACTTAGCAAGGAACGTGTAAAAGGAGAACAAAGGGGAATCAACTGAGAACAAATGCACTGCTGTCACCCTTCAGCACTACTCTGTGGGGAACTGACATGTGTAGCAGGTTCCCACACAGGATTACATTAACAGCTCATCTGTTAACTCAAAAAACTCAGAATCGACTGACCGAGGTGAGCTGAAGTTTGGGTGAGAGAGGAAAAGGAACCAGGAAAATGACATCAAAGACAGGGCAATTACAATGAAAAGGAACTCAAATCTGACCTCGAGTCACTCCGTCAAAGACATCGGCCTGTCAACAAAGAATGATTGTGAAAATAATGACAAACAAAAAGAATGACATGCATGGTTCAGTGAATGTACAAATGTAGCTGGTTATAATGAGCAAACATGAACTCAACACAGAAGCTAAAATAAACAAAAATGCAATGAACAATCAACAAAAAAAAATATTTATATATATTTCAACATCAGAACGTGTGAATGGATGAATGGGGAGGGGAGGGGTATATAAAAGGAAGGGGGGTAAATCAAATAAAGTGGGATGGGAAGAGTGGACAAGAAGAAGAAATGGGCAGAAATGGGAGGAAATGGGACATAGAGACAGGTGGAGACAGAGGCAGTGAGAGTGTCAGCAGCTCTACCTGAAACTGCAGCTGTTGGTCCCACCACCAGGTAACTGAGAGGAGACGTGGAGTTACAGTCCTCTCCTGCCCAGCCCAGGTAGCACACACACTTCAGCTCATTGCTACACACCTGCAGAAAGACCAGCAAAAACAATAGCTAAAAACATTTTGATACTGTTCCATTAGTATAAACTACAAGATTTAGAGTCAAATTTAGTAGTAGTCAGAGTAACATTTAATAAACTATATATGTGATGAAAGCTTTTTTTTTAATTTTCATGACGACATGGATACACTGACATATGAACAACATAACACAAAGTCAGATTATTTAAAATTAACGACATTTTTCAAACTTTGTGTCTGTGTGTGTGTGGGTGAACTCTATCCTTGTACCCCGTGGCCAGAGCAGATGGTTTTGTCCGTGGTCCCTGGACAGGTGCTGAAGTTAAACTGCTGGATTGGGAGGCATTTGTGATTGAAACAGATTCGGTCTGTCCCACACGCCGTCCCGTCCTCGACGTAACCCAGATCAGTGTCTCCATCGATCACCACGTGGGCGCCGCTGCCGCACAAACAAGACCAAGTCCCTCAGCATTTAATCATTTAATTATGAAGGTAATGCTGAGCAGTAGCCTACATACACACATATTATAATATTCATTCATTGCAGGATTTACTTCATTAGAACGTAATCTGTGTCATCCAGTCCATGTATTAATTCATGGCTCAAGTTATGAGCAACTGAGAATACTATGAATGGTCTGGAAAGACGCCTGCTCCCCCTGATCTTGAAGGAATGACATTACAACTTGATGTTTCACACAATGGCTAAAAATATATATCCTTTCAAATTTTAATATAGGGTGATATCAGGTAAAATAAGCCATTTAAGGTTTGGGAGTCCCAGTCCTTCTGGAAATTAGAACCAAAGACTACAAAGGATTTCAGATTCTTTCTATAACTGTGCTTGACTAGTTACAGGTCATGTGATTAGATTATGGTTTCTATAGTGGGTGAAACAATGCTTCAAACTTAGACTGAACCAGAAATGTGCATGGTAACAAATATAACTAAACTATTATAAAGATTCATTCATTGATCTTCTATACCCGCTTATCCCTCATTAAGGTCGTGGGGGTCTGCTGGAGCCAATCCCAGCACATTACAGGCGAGAGGAAGCCGCAGAATGCCGAGAGAACCCATGCAGACACAAAGAGAACATGAAGCTCCACACAGAAAGATCCCAGACCAAGGTCTTGAACCTGTGACCTTCTTGCTGTGAGCCAACAACGATAACCACTGCCCCACTGTGTCACCCCATTATAAAGATGATAAATTTCTTAAAAAACAAACAAATATGCACATAAAAAACTATACATGATATCTGTCTTGCTGGCATCCATCAGAAATAATGCTGTTTGTTTGATATATTAACATAGTTTTTGTAAAAGTGATGTTTATCTTGGTGACCCAGTTTACGTTAGCCCCCTAAAATGGACCTAACTCTCTGTGTCACTCACAAACGTGTATGACATGTGGTTCAACTAAACATGGATAGCATGTTAATTGTCATGTGAAATTAGTGAAACTCAAAGTAGTCACTACTTTTACTGTGTTTGTGTAAATTAGCTTGTTACATATGACTGGGTGCTAGTTTCTGTGTAGCGCTAGCTTAGCTTGTATACAAAGATGTGTTAGCGTGTGTGTGTACAACACATAACTGATCTGTTCTTGTTTTAATAGCAGCAATATGAGTTTGTTTAATGCATTTAAAGGTTATGTGGTTCTAAGCAATTGTGCATTAAATTAATGAATTAATTTTGAATTTGAATTTTGTCATTTGACTGGCCCATGTTACCTAATATTATTTCTTTTTCCCACTGG
Source organism: Lepturacanthus savala (assembly GCA_030544235.1). Classification (NCBI taxonomy): domain Eukaryota; kingdom Metazoa; phylum Chordata; class Actinopteri; order Scombriformes; family Trichiuridae; genus Lepturacanthus; species Lepturacanthus savala. The sequence continues at coordinate 29,638,550 of CM060467.1, forward strand.
GTTTTGGAGTTTTTCCTTGCCACGAAGGAGGGTCTAAGGACGGGGGATGTCTGGGTCACTGACCAAATTTTGTGAAGCCCAGTGAGGCAAATATGTTGTGATGTTGCGCTATAAATAAAATTGAATTGAACTGAATTAATAAGATGGTCCATTTTACCTGAAACAGCTCATGCAAAAAAATTAGCAAAGCAAATGTAGGATTTGAAAGGCCTAAATAATTATATTTTATCATATAATTCCAAAACCAAATGAAACATTCATTATAATCTTAAACATACATGGAAAAGGCATATTTGGGATTTTGTTATTTTCCCAAGTAATTTACCAAAAAGTGGTCAAATTTACCCCATATCACCCTACATGATGTGTGCTGATGCTAAATCACACTTTATCCCAGTTGTATAGATGCAGGGAAGATTACCGACACTCTTTTTTACCTGCAGTCCAGAGAAGCACTGTGGCGGGCTACAGAGAAAGAGGTCAGCCCTCCCTGTAGCTCTCCCAGTCGCGGGGCAGGAGAGATGTTGGAGCACAGCAGGTAGCCACAATGAACATCCCTGAAACACAAATAATAGTAAAGAAAGTGTGGAGAATAACCCATAACTGCACTGCTCACAGTCAGAGAGAGGACTATCTTACTGTTTGTTACACTGGGTCCAGGTGTCCTTGTCCTTCCCACAGTTGCCCTTCTCTGTCCCCTCAATGTTGAGCTTCTCGTAACAGAATTTGTCAGCTGCCGTTGCCTCTGAAGGAAACATGACACGACCAAAAGTTATTGAATACGATGGATGTCTTATGCACTGATAGTTTGTGAGATAGAAGTGGATAAGAGCTGCAACCAATGACTATTTTGGTAGTTGGTTATTCTATGAAACTATTAATTGGTTAGTAGTTTGGATCAAAATAATTTGAATAAAATGGTGTAAAATCTTACACCAAGCTAAAGGTTCAACCTAAAATGTCTTTTTTTTTGTCCAGACCAACAGTCCACAACCCAAAGAGCACCGGTTTACTATTACAGGAGACCGGGGGTGAGTTTAGACTATTTTGGGGGGTTCTAGGGGTCTTTTTGCTGCTAATAATTTCTGGATCTATGAGGCAGCACCCAGCAGCGGCACGGAATATTCAATGAGATGAGAAAGTATGAATTTAAAGCCACAGCCTCTTGAAATGAAGAGGTCAAAATTGAATGTTGTTGGGGAAAACACAACTTAAAGCAAAACAAATGCAGCTCCAACATTTACAAATGTACTAGTTCGCCTCATTTAGTGAACAATAATGTGCCTCTGTGAGCACTGGGGGCTGATCATCCCTAAAGACCAGATGCTAAAAGTGCCCCTGTAGGAGACTAAAGAAACCAAAAAATTAGAGAAGCTAGAACCAGAGAATTTAGGCATTTTCTTCTCAATTGACATCTCTGTCGCAGACTTTATTGGTGCCTTATTTGTGTTTTACTGGTAAGGTGTGACTTTAAAAATTTTTTTTAAATGGAACAAAATGGTTGATGACAATTTTTGACAATCTCAGGCTCTGATAATCCAAACTAAAAACAATTGCATGTATTGAATGATATTTATTTATTAAAGTCAGGTTTTAATCACAAAAAACTGTCATTTAAGGTGTTACATTTCAGAAAGAGGTTTTGTTATGTGTGATAAGGGCTCACCATAATAATCACATCCAAAAATGACAACCACACTTTTTTAGATATTGTTTCTATGGCTTTTAGACGGTGCATCTTTTAGTGACTAAGGTGTAAGATGTAACTTTCTTTGTTAAATTTCTAAGAGGCTCGGTTAAAAATAACTGTAATATATGAATAAATAATCTGTCAATCGATTATCAAAATAGTTGACAATTGATTGATCAATCAACTAATCATTGCAGCTCTAAAGTGGACTAACAGTAACAACAATGTATTAAACTTACTCTCTCCCCAAATGTACTTGCACTGTCTGTCTTTGGTTTTGCATCTGCCATTAAAACAGCGACCCTGAAAAGAGAAATAAAATGTCACCCCTTTCCAATCTTTTTTCAAAAATGTCACTTGTGAAGAAATGAAGGTGTAAATGTAAAATACTGAAATCTGCAATCTAATAAACATTTCACCTGGTCCTTTTCACACGTGTAGCCGTCCATCTTATGCACATTTGGTGGACACTGCAAAAAAAAAAAAAAAATAAACAAAATGAAATGAAGAAAACTAAAATCCAAACTACTGATTCTTAATATGGTGGAGGGAAACCTCTGTCCTCACCTGGCTGGAGTTTCCTGTGCAGTTTTCTGGGATGTCACAGTCATTCACTGCATCTCGACACACAACTCCCATGAATTCCATCTGCAGGAGCATATAATAAACGTCAGGCAGACTGTGTGTGTGTGTTATCTTCACATCTAAAACACACCAACATTCATGCATCCATAAATTGTGTAATTCAGTATGTAGGATTTAATCATGTTAAAAGTCAATCAAACCTGCCTGGTAATTCACAAAAGGACAATTTTAAAGTATTTTAAATAATCGCCTATTGTTCCAGTTGGTCTCAGATTATACAGCAGCATCTCTTCCATAATGTTTAAATTTACAAATACATTTTTGGAATGAATTTGTTTTTGCACCTGGCAGTTTTTGCAGCAGAGTCCGTTGCTACACTTGGATCCTTGGGTCAGGATGCACTTATTACAGCAACTATCCCCCTCTCTGGCACACTCCTGCGCCACAAGACACACAGTCAGAGAGACACACAAAAAAAGAAAAGCAGTGGTTCTCAAAGTGTGGTCTGGGGACCCCCAGAGGTCTTTAAAGAGGTGCCAGGGGGTCCCCAGAAAAAAGGAGAACAATTTATTTTTACTATAATTCCACATGGACAGAATATAGGACTGTTTGTATAGAGAATTGTCATAATTTAAAATAAATAAATACATTTATTTAATTTAGTACTATTTATTTAATATTATTTGTGTATTATTTCCCTTTTTCCCCAGAATTTATTTATTTCAAATTTTATTTTCCATTTTATATATTGAAGTAAGTAAGTAAATAAATAAATAAATAAATGTTAATTTTATGAAATAATAAATGGAATTAAATAAATATGGACATTTACTGGTATATTTACATATTTTTATTCATTCTTGATTATGGCAGTTTCAGTCTTCCATAATTTCCATAAAATAATCTTTGGGTTTCTAACATTTTCTTTATAAAGTATCTTAAAGCAGGGATGTAATGAGATGGGGTCCATAGACTAGTTTTATATTAGTTTAAGGGATGTGAAAAGGTTTGACAACCACTGCTTTAAAGGATACGCTCACATGTTTTCAAATCTAAACGAACAGACAGGTGCCCATATGATCCTGTTCATACAGACAAATTAAGACATTACTTTGCACTTTTACTCTCAAACCATATATTTCAAATTTTAAAGGTAATGTAATGCTTCAGCTGTCTAGTCTAGTTAAATCAAGTTAATGAATCTATCTCTATCAATATATCTGTTTTATTATCATCCTTCCACTGGAACTAAAAAGGAAAACTGTCATTGAGACAAAGTAGACAGGATATGTGGAGGATGGCTGAAGACTTATATAACCTTTGGATAAATTTGACATTTCTGCTCATTTACTTTGTTGACTTACATTTTAACCACATTTGGAGTGGATTTCTTAAGTAGCCATTGTAACCAGGAGGATGGATTACAGCAAAAAGAAAACTCTTTCAGTCTTCATTAGGACACCCGACTGTTGTATATGTGACACTCTCCTTTAAATTAAGTAGTAGTTATATTATCTATTTAAACAGAATTCTCTATGGAAAAACTATTCTCATACAGTAATAACAATGTGCATGCAGCTCTTCTTTCTGTGATTTCTGTGTTGATTACCTCATTAGTTATAATTACGTCTTATTAGACAAAATATGATATAGCAAGTGTTTTTTGTTGTTGGGTAATCAAGCACATCACTTTGATCTTGGACGATTATCAGGTTAACCCTTAGGCTACATCTCTCTCTATCCATAGACAATAACTCACTGCCGGGGAGCCACAGTCACACTCCTCTCCTGGCTCCACAAATCCATTACCACATACTGGCGGGTCCAACAACTGAAGGTAAAAAGGGCAAAAATAAACATTGAAACCACTGAGAAGATATACGTATTTCTATATATGTGTTTGTGTGTGAGTATTGCATACTTTCAAGGGTTTGTTGAACAGACAAGCTCCTCCGCCGCTGTTCAGGAAGTTGTGGTATTCCTCCACGTTGCAGTCAGAGAACCTCTTGGGCAGGTAGAAGCTGTTCAACACAACCAGCATATTATGTCGTTACCATGGCTACAGCACAGACAGCATCCCCAGACAACACTGGGACAAGAGAGGGTATGCTCCCAAAACACATTACAGGACATGATGTTTAGCAAAATAATATTTTAAGCCACACAAATTGACATTTTCATATGTTCATACATAAATACACCTAAACTTGTTACAGTCAGTTGTACAGACAAGTGAATGTCAGGTCTCTCATATATACTGAATGTTTCTTAGCAAATACCTCAAACCATAAATATGTATAGTTTTGTCACAGAGTCACTATACTCACAGTTCAGAGGAGATCCTTAGTATAACACAGGGGTAGATATACATTGTAGCTAAGATTGTGAAATGTGCATGAAGATACAGGATGAAAATGGATTCCACAATGCTTTTATGAAAATCATGTCCTGGAAAAAACGGAATATTGTGACTGATTCTCATTTGAGCAGTTATTACATTGTCATTTAATAATGTTCCCCTGAAGTCATTCATTTTTAACACATTTTCAATGATGCTCAGAGCACATATGAAGCTCATTGACTCTAAAATGCTCTTGATGACACATTCACATGTTTGACCAAATCTATTTCAATCCACTTGAAATCAAATGTCCCATGTTCACTCGTATGATTTTAATGACATTGTCCCCAAGCCTGAGCATTACTTGTATATTATTATCTTCTGCTGCAGGATTAGAGGGCTCATCAGGAGACAATGCAGTAACAGATGGACTCACAGAGAGCTCAGCCAAATGTGAATGGACATTAACATCATTTGATATGTCATGTGAATAAATAAAGCCACTTATGGAGATGAGGGTAGTATAAGGAATGAGTAATAGTCTTTAATGATGGATGAAGTACACTACAATATTTCAGGATGTTACTCCACTTATCAGGGTCAAAGTTCTCCCAACTTATCAAGCTCTTGTAGTGTTCATCCCCCTTTAAACAGGATAACATGGGGTGAAACAAAGACAAAATGGCCTTGAATGATCACTAGTCACCAGAAGAAGACACTATTATTTCAGCTTTCAGCTTATTCAGCTGTGAAAAAGTATAAAGGAGTCAAAATATGTATTCCAAAAGATGAAAATACAAATCCTGCTGTATATGTTTACCTGGTGTAGGACAAGATGCATTTCATAAAGTATGTGGGGCACCTCATGAAACCAGAAATCATTCACGAATTCATTCATGGTCAGCTATTACCATCTAGTGGTAGTTTGCAGTGTCTACAGTATCACAATAAATCACTTGTCTACAATACTACTCAACTGTGTAGGATATTTCATGCCTTTGTGTACTTGTTATATTTCACACTTCTCCAATTCATTAGATCAGACAGATAATTTTCTAATTTGTTTCACCCTTTAAAATACATATTTTGCTGGTTTGATCATAACAACATCCATCCTTTCATGGGAGGAAAACGGAAAGGAAATAAAAAAAAATAACAGTTGCAAAATCCTAACTGGACCTTAACACATCTTTATTTTGCATTTTTTCCCTCTAAGAACTGTGCTGTCTGTTAAGTCCATGTTAGGTGTAGTTAGGATTTCAGATGTCCATAAGAAGCAACCGCACACACCATGCACGCACATGTACTGCCTACAAATACGCATGTATACACAAACAGCGGACCCACACACACACAGATCAACACACAGAGTAGACACATCCTGTGAAAATAATGTGAGAATAGATAATAAAGTTTATTCACGTTAGGTTATTCACACATGCAGGTGCTTAGGGGATAAAAAATAAACTTCCGTCAATGGACATGACTGAGGTCGCGCATTGAATACAAGTGTCTGAAATACCATTGACTTGATTTTTTTTTTTTTTTTTTTTAGAGAAAACAGATCTCGGCTGGGTCCATTAACAGAAAACAGGCTCATGAGAGGTGCAGAGGCACCTGTCCTCTGCCATGTGACCTCATGACATTACGGCGGGTTTATTATGGTAACCCAATAGAGCAGGATCTGGATGGGGAAAAGTTAGGGGAGTGTGCTGCAGCTACAAGGAAATGAGGTAGACAAATAACGGCCTAAGATGAGAATGACATTGCAGACTGTATCAATCGGTTAGACATGGGTGAAAAAGAAGTAATGAAAAGTCCAGACATTACATTTCAAAGGGCAGGAGTGAGAAGAAGCCCTATTGTCAATAATCAGACGAATCAAATCAATAAAAGTTTAAGTTGATCAGCCGGTGACTTCGGCCAAAATGTAAAGAATATACATAAAGTATATGTGAAATTGTTAAAAAAATAAAAAATAAAAAAGATCATGAAAAATACAGCCAGTGTGTAAAGGGACATCAAGCTGTATTTGTTCATATCGTTTGCATAAAAAGCCGGAGGCTGCAGCGGCTGTAGTGCTGTCGGATGAAAATGGGAAAGGTTGTGATGACTGACAACCCTTCTTCCAAGGCAGCCAACTGGTCCAAAACCACACAGACAATGTTCTAGCCAAGCTTCTGCTCACCTGCTGTCCCATTCGGGATAGAGGAGGAACGCGAGAAGTATTTAAGAAGAGGGGTATACACACACAAACGTACATCACAGAGCCTCTCACACGACACCCACTTTCACATCCTTATGCTGCCAGTGGCATATGCCAAGCAAGCTTCCACAGTATCCATAATACACTGCAGATGTGTGAAACAGACAGATTCTAAGACAAACAATCATGACTATGAATATTGTATGAATCTGACAACATAAAATGTTCACAGACTGATTGATCCCTAGTATCTTATCTCAGCAGTGTACATAACTGCTGACGGAAACCCAATGAAGTTATATAAATGAACCTATAGCATATGAAAAATAAACCTTGGCTGACACCTAGTGGTGAATTGTCAAATAACAATAACATGTCAGTGGATAGGAATTGTGAAATTATAATACATAAATAATTATACTATACAATTAAGTGCTTCAAATCCAAAATACCCTCTGGTAGAAAGTAAATGACTTTTTTTAGAGATTGTAAGAATTTACAGGTCAAGATGTTGCGGTTAGTATTTGTCGGGGAAACTGCACCTATAGCTTAAAGAAGAAAATATAAATATATTAACTTACCCAACGTCATCCATGATACAGCCTGACCAACGATCATCACATTTACACTCGCCTGGAGAATAAAAAAAAACATATTGAAATGTTTTCATCACACAGAAAGGAGGCTTGTAATAAAGGCGTTGTTGATGGGGTGTGACTGTGTACCGTTAAGGATCCGCTTCTTGTCGGAGAAGATGCCGATGTTCTGCCCAAGAGACTGAGCCAGAGTTATGGCCATTTCATCTGTTTTTCCGTACTGATGATGAAGAGACCAACAGAGAGAGAGAGAGCATACAGACATACATACATACAGAGTGTTACAAAGTTGAATCTACTGAGACATAAAGATTAACAGACTACATAGATGTATTTATTACTAAATACTAATTGATCCATTGAGTGACAACTATTTTGATACTTGATTAATCATTTTCATTTTTCTTGCAAAAATGCCCAAATTCTTTGTTTCTGGCATACATTTTAAGATTTGCTTCGTCATATGTGAGGGTAAACTGTATATATTTGGATTTAAGACTGTTGATGGGACAAATTAATTATGTGGAGACATCACCTAAGACTTCAAAAAATTGTATTGGGCATCCTTCACTACTATAGACCAAATGCAATTAATTATTTACATTAATTAATAATAATTGAAAGATCAATTGATATGGAAAATACTTGTTAGTTGCAGTCCTAGATCTATTATATGTACAAAGGGACAACTGATGGTCAGTGTTAAGTTTTGGAATTAAATTTGTAATCATCCATCGAAGATCAAGTCTTACCTCATTGACTCCACCTCCTTTAGTGAGGGAACAAACTCCTCCCATATAGGAAGCTCCTCCCCAGCTGCTATGAAAGCGATTCCCTCTGATAAAAAGAAAAAAAAATAAGCATTCCATAAATTGATGAGCACCAAAAAAAAAATAATTTTTAAAAAAATATTTTGACTCACGAGAAGAGATGAACAGAGTCGCATTTCTCCTTGATGAAGTCCTTTCGATACTTCATGAACTCCCTAAGGGTCACCATGGGGTCCTCGTCGATGTTGAACTTGTTGTCGGCTGACCAGGTTTCCATGGCGACCAGCACAATGCGAGTATTAAGCTGCTCCTTGAAAATCTGGGGGAATCAGAGAAAGTTTGTGAAAATTATCTGTTAAAACGTCAGGTTTGAATTCTCCCGCTGGTCCTTATGACAGCAGCTGTCGAGCAGCCGATTACAGATTACAGCAGCACATTACAGACATTACAGGTGGCTAGACGGAGTCAACGAGAGATAACGGCCTGAAGGACACAGCAGGAGCATACTGGATGATAAATAATAGGCTAATGTTTGCCTTCATAGGTTGGAGATCTATCAGGGCTCTGGGCCAGACAAACACTGGCAAAGAGAGCAAGAGAAAAGCCTCTTTACTTAAACTAAATACCAACAGACTGAAGACAAAGCTGACAGAACGGAGAAGAAGAGTCAGTACAGTCTGTGTGTGGTTCAATCCCAAATAGATCAGATCAATAGTCAGATTATGGAGGAAACATTTCATTCATTTTAAGTTTTCAAATGTTGCAAATTTTGGTCATATATACATGAACCTTGATTTTTGAATATTTTTATATTCATTTACAGATTGTTTCTCTTTATCTTACTCCTGCATGTGTTTAGGTTGGATTTCAGAAATTGATTTTTGTGTGGTTTTTATGTTGGTATAAAAAAATCTGTCAATAAAATTAATAATTTTCTAAAACGTGCATAATATACTGTAACCTAACAGCTGAATGACTATATTCTAGGTTTCAGTGGTGGATGTTTCCTGCTTAGGTCAATATTATAATACATTATGATGTTATACTCTTAATTAATTTTGTCTGCACCATGTATGTACTGTAACTGTGTACTGTAGGTCATTTCATTTGTACACAAGCTGCCACTATGAATGTGATTTCAGTGCCGTGGCAGCAAGGCACGCTGGAGAAAAAAAGGCAACTGTATTCCTCCATGCAAATCAATGACTCCTTCCCAAAGACAGTCTGATTCATATGAACATTTTCAAGGGCAAAAAGACCTTTCTACAGCTTCAACCATCCTATCCACTTACAGACGTGACCCCGTAGCAGGTCAGATTTCAGTAGCACAGCGTACAGACGTGGCCACAAATAATCAAACGCTGATTTATTCCTCGGAAACCTGAAAACGCACGACTGGTTGGTAAAAGCCTCTCGTGGCATATTATAAGCTAGGAAAGGTTTTAAATGGAGAGGTTGAGGTTGGTTAAATGAGAAATCAGTGCAATGTGTGCTCAACTGCAATACCTGGGAGTGCTTGTGGCAAGCTTTCCAAGAAGAGGATCAATAAAATTCTTACCATGTCAGCCATATTGACCACTGACTTAGCATAGTTATTCGTGTGCCCAACGGAAAGCCGATGCTTCTTATACTGGAGAGAGAGAGAGAGAGAAACACACAGGGATACAGAATACACAGATAAACATGTGACTCATAATGTGGAACAAAGATTTTAAGACAGTGAAACATAAAAATGGAATGGAATGCCTGCATATTAAATTTGCTCTAAATATAATATTTATTGTGTGTATAAAAACAATTTCACTCCCAGTTTGATCTCAGTCATTTAGATCAAACTGTCTGTGTTATAAACAATAAAGGTACCATAGTGCATATATGAGTGCATATATAGTGTTGACTTTCAGCCTGCACCTGGCCCTCAGCAATTTAAAGGATCTGAGGGATGATGTCTGGTGATATTCTATAGTTTTCTGATTATCAGCAAATGCTGTGAAAAGACCCAAAACAGCAATGAATTGACCCAAAAGCAAGACTTGATATAGCTTGATATATCTCACTATTGTGACATAAATCTCATCTGTTATAAAAAAAAAAAAATATTATAAACACATCCAGGAGCCTTGATTTAAAGGTACAGTGTGTATTTTCAGGGTGCATCTAGTGGTGAGGTTGCAGATTGCAACCAACAGTACACCAGGCGTGTGGGAGAAATTACAGTGGCTGTGAAAAATGCAGAAAAAGCAAATGGCCATCAATAGACTCATTGTTTGTTTTGTCTATTCTGGGCTATTGGTAGTAAATGGTAATGTAACATGACAGCTTCACAGAGGGAGACTTGCCCCCCATGTAGAATAAAACATCTCCATCTAAGGTAATAAAAACAAAACAATTAGTATTTTGATTAAATTATATACTCATTAAAACACACTTCATACGTATGAATATTATATTGCATTTCTGCCAAGTCTGTTCTGCTTGATGCTGCTGCTTTTACACACTTGAACCTGGGAACATGGGACCTAGTTTATATTAAGTCAGTCCCACATACCATACACTGTCCTGTTGAAAAAAGTAACTCAGTATTGAGAGACACTTTGTTAGTTTTGGTCTTTTCAAGGTATTTGTTGACAATAAGAAGAATATTTAATAATTCCAGACATATCTTATCAATATACTGTATATATTTGTAATCTAAAATCTTTAAGGTCAGTGAATCCTAACTTGATGGAAAATAGGAAATCTTTTTGAGAAAATGTGCAGTTGTAACATATACTTTTGTCAAAATTGAAACATTTGTAGGCAGAGAACAGGATTTGAAGATGCAGACAAAGTAAACATGAGCAATTTCTGGCTTCATAATAATATTAATAGAAGACTGTTAACATTTTATAGTATACTGTCTATCATAAATTACAAGCTTACCATCAAATGGTCATTGATCACCATCAACTCAATGTATTTGGTCTCATCTTCTACACTTCGTGACATTCGTGGAGCCTGAGAAAAACAACAGTTTTCTAGTTCAATTACTTATTTACTCCAAAAAACACTTCTCACCATCAAGAGGAAGTTCAGAAAAGTATAAATTCAGAGTAAGCACAAAGATCAACTCATGTCTCATAAGACACCAAGAAAAGAAACGACAAATCAATAGGGATGAACTCTGCAATGCTGATGAACCAGATTTGTCAAATTCCAAATAAAGATGAGAGCAGCTCTCAGAGCAGAGAGACCGACAGCTGCAGACATCTGAGAAAACATCATGTTGGAACTGGCCTCTACTCACACGGTAAATATTTCATGAAGGAGAACGAGGGGAGAAGATGAAGAGGAAAAGTGAAGAGAAAGGTGGAGAGCTGCTGTGTGGGAGGAGAGTGAAAAAACTTTGCTCTGTCTATAACTTTGAATGAATTAACATAACACATATGGGCAGGGAACAGCAGGTTTGGGCAAACAGCATCTAGAGCAAATTTATGTTGCACTCACACACTCATGTGCTTCACACAAGTGTATCAACTGCTTATAATGATGTTTTGTAATGGATATGCCTGCAGAGGGGACATACCTGTCTCTTTTTTCTTCTGTGAACAACTTTGGACCCGGGAAAAGGAGGGCTGGGAAAAGGCGGCTCTGGAAGTTCACCTAGGAAATCATTGCTATCAGTATTCAAGGACCAGCATCTACCCAGAGTAATCAGACATACTTTTCTATCACAAACATGTATGACTTTACTACTACTATTATTAATTCTGCTCATATCCTTTAGCCATAATGTTACCATTGAGGAGATCATGAAATCCCTCTGGCCCTGCAGATTTGTAAATCATGTGAATGCGGACATCTCCCTGAAAGACAGAATAAGAGAAAACAGTGTGTCGTTAAAGTTAGGAAAACAATCAAATGCAGCAATGCAGCCATCACAGCAGGGTGTCTGATGTAAAGGCCATTTCTTTACTTTTGCTATGTTACTACATAAAGGTGCATGCAACATCTTAGAATGAATGTAAATGAGTAGGACACAATAAGTGTAATACTTCACTGTAAAGTCAATCAGTGTATGTATACTATAAATACTCTTCAGTTGGGAAGCGAGGATTGACAACCTTCAGCAAATATTTTAGTGGTCATGGAAATACATGACCTGATTTCACCTATTGATGATGCGTGTATAAATTTCCCTCAGGATCAATAAACTTTCTATCTATGACACATGACACATTAATCAAGGTCTTTGTCCTCTCCCGGGAAATTTTGAACATCAAACACTTCTTTTCCTCCACCTTTGTGACTTTTAATGCACCAGTGTGTGCCTCTTCTACATTACTTTATGGTGGAAATGCCTTCATCTATGTAAACACAAACAGAAGATTCAAGGCATCAGGTGACAGATCAAAACATAAAGTAATATAATACAGCGAGGCTCTCGTGGTGTGTTGCTTTCAAATATTTATTCTCCTGTAGGTCAACTTTTCTCATGTAATTTTATCCCTGCTGCTGAGTCAACACACATATTTAGTCTCAAGTTTTTCCAAATAAAAGTACTCTGCTTCTTTTATAGTTTTAATGAGATAAATGCAACACTTGTAAATATGGCTGTAATCCCTGTATCCACAACTACACCATATGTGTCAAACTCAAGGCCCGGGGGCCAAATCTGGCCCCTCAAGAGCTTCACAGACTTGTGTGATTTATTGAGAGATGGGAAAGTGAATAAATGTTTGAACTTAACAGAAACACGTTGGTCACGTTGTCTTTGTACGACTTCGTTAACTCCCAAATCTTTTCTCAATTGACCACGAAGGTTGTTTAAAAACAGGAAAGTTTCTGTTTTTCCTTATTTTCCTTTGTTGAAGTACATCTGTCATTACCTTCTTGTACTTTCTATTCTTTAATATTTAGCATAGCAACACAAAACCATAGATTCCAATCTTTGAAAGATCCATTAAATAAATCAAATAGTTAATAGTGGTTATCAACATATTCTTGTATGAGTCTCTAGATATCTATGATGATTTTACATGTTTTGCTGCAGCATTTTAATAATTAGACGCTATCAACAATATAACATTATTTCTGCATCAGTATATTTTTAAATTCTGTTTAAAAAACTTAAGCTAAACTAAACTAAATTGTCACCATCACTATTATGAGTAGAGGCAATTATCGAATATAATAAAATTTAATAATAATAATTATACATAGATATATAAATATGATCTTTATAATTGGCCCTTTGAGAGAAACTAGATCGGTGATGTGGCCTGAGTTAGTTGGTTATCACCATGGATCTACAATAATTTATCACCAATGATCTATAATAAGTTATCACCATGGATCTATAATAAGTTATCACCATGGATCTATAATAGGTTATCACCAATGATCTAAAATAAGTTATCACCATGGATCTATAATAAGTTATCACCAATGATTTATAATAAGTTATCACCATGGATCTATAATAAGTTATCACCAATGATCTATAATAAGTTATAGATCTAAATTAAGTTACCACCATTGATTTATAATAAGTTATCGTCATGGACCTATAATAATAATAGGTTATCACATCCTGCACCACCGCCTCCTGTGAGTCAGCGCTGAGGGCTGGACAGCCTCCATCCTGTTTACTCTTGTGTCTGCTGTACTTTCAGCGCTGTGGTCTGACTTTAAATGAGTAAAAGAAAACGGGGCTGTAATGCTGCCAACCTCACCATAAACACCATCAACACACCGGGACTGCTGCAGATAAAAGGTACCGTCGTCTGTGTTTGTGGCTCAGATGTCATTTGTCTACAGGCTTCACATCTTAGGAAACAACAGGTTGCAGTCATGCTAACGTATTAGCCGTCAGCTAATTTCGCTAATGTAAAAATAAAAAAGGCGTTAAATGCTAGTTAGTTAATCTCTTCCTACTACACCTAATGTACTTGTTACGTTCAGGCAACCGTTGTACGTAAAGTTTTGATATATACAACTATTAAATACGTAATATTTATCACGTTTAGAAAAAGCTACTGTAGCTAGTAACACAGTACCCGGATAACCCGGATGTTAGCTGAATAATAGCTGGTTAAAACCTGTTATGTAGTTAAGTTGCGTTTCATGTCTACGGAATTCCTGGATATTTAAAGTGTGAAATAAAAGTCAAAATAGGAAGATGAAACGTGGAAAGCATTAAGAAAGACATTTAAGAGCTATTTAAGATGAGGAGGGAAATGATAACAATGGTAATAAGCAAATTCGAGATAAAAAATAGAGAACATGCATTTCATAACCCTTCATTTGATCTTTATTCTATGTCTTGAGTTACCACTTACCAGAAAGACAATGTTAGTCAGACTTATCTAAAAAATATAAAAATGATAAAAAGAGTAAAAAGAATGGGATACTTTCATACAAATTCTGTGCTTTGAGAAAATGCTTTTATAGCTAGAGATTAGATTAGATTATATAGTAGGATTGACTTGATGCTTGCTGTTACAATAAAAAAAAAAGCCTGAGCATCTAATTCAATTGTTTATTGTTGAGCTGTCTGTGTAATACACTGCAGTATAGACACTCACCCAGCAACCTCAACTACCAAGTCATCCCCACTTTGTTTGCTAATGAAATGGGAGCATTGTTTCTTGGGGACAGTAGATACTGGGTCAACTACACTGTGGTGAATAGAAATACAGGGGGGTTGCCCGAAGCTAGGTCAGTCTGTGGTATAGTTAGCTCACTTCAATAGTAATAGGGCCATTTGGAGAAACTTATAACTGTGCCTTTTTCTCAAAACCAGGAGGTCCGTGTACAGTAAATTTGTTAATATGGCTCCATTATTTCCACGGTGCTAACCAGTTTCGTTATCTGGCCTTCTCTCCTCAATACAAGGAACTTTCCTAGTTGCTTCAGTTCCTGTCAGCATCAACCACCATGACGTGCCGGGACATCCACGCCACCAATGCTTTTTCCTTCATCATTGCCTTTGTGTCGGTGGGAGGGATTGCCGTGGCAGCGTTTATCCCACAGTGGCGTGTCACCAGGCTGGTTACCTTCAACCGCAATGCCAAGAACATCAGCGTGTATGATGGGCTGTGGGCTAAATGTGTGAAACAGGATGGCTATTCAGGATGTTACTACTATGATTCAGAGGTATCACTAACAAAATGTCCCTGTCCTTCTGCTCAGAAATTCTTTGTAAATTTTCCTTTATGTCGGGGGTGTCCAACATGCGGCCCAGGGGCCCAGAACTGGCCCGCTAAAGGGTCCAACCCGGCCCACTGGATGACTGTACAAAGTGTGAGAAAAATGCACTGGTTCCTGTTTCTTCACAGAAATGTGAAGTCAATGAGAATCTTTCAGGGCTCAAGGGTTAAAATATTTACAGTTTAGAATTGTAAATGGTCTCTAAGACAGGAGATAACTTCACCTGCTGCTTAAAAAACAAAATATTGTTCAATGACTAAATATTTTAAATTGCTGAGTGATTGAATATGGAATAACTGAGATATCATATTGTTGAAATTGCACTTTTTTCTTAAGCAACGTGCCTGTTTTGTAAATTTAAGGTTAATTCATCGCTGTGGTGCTCTGTGTGGGCCATGAACTAAATTGAGTTTGACTCCCCTGCTTTATGACCTAAATTATCTATATAACAGAAATCATGTCTTCTCATGTTTCCAGTGGTACTCTAAGGTGGATCAGCTGGATCTGCGGCTCCTGCAGTTCTGCCTGCCTGTGGGCATGCTGTTTGGATCTCTAGCCCTGCTGCTGTGCATGGCTGGGATGTGTAAAACCTGCTGCTGCTCAGACAAGCCCGAGCCAGATCTCAAAAACATCCAGTTCCTGGTGAACAGCGCGGGCTGTCACCTGGTAGCCGGAATGTTCCTGTTCCTCGGTGGCGCGATTGCCATCGCGCCCTCAGTGTGGTTCCTGTTCCGCACCAAGGAGATGAACGCCAAATATGACAACATTTTCTCCGACGGCTTTGCTGTGTATGTGTCCATAGGCTGCTCTGGGGGACTGATGCTAGCCGCCCTGCTGATGTTCATGTGGTACTGTATGTGTAAGAAGTTGCCATCACCCTTCTGGTTGCCACTGCCCAACATGCCGACCTCTCTGTCCGCTCAGCCGCTCACTGCCAACGGATTCCCCCCATCCCCAGTTTACGGTCCTCAGTCCTTCCCACCACAGAATTACCCTCCAACAGTGATCGACGCCCAGCCTTACGTGGCTGCACAGGCCTACGCACAAACCACGCCTGCCCCTGCACCACCACAGGTGTTTATGTCTCAGATTTCCGCTCCAGACGGTTACGGGTCAGAGGTGGGAGGGACCCAGGCCTACAGCTACGCTCCTTCACAGAGCTACGCTCCTTCCCAGAGCTACGCCCCCTCACAGGGCTACGCGTCCAGCTACGCTGGCCACCGCTACTCCTCACGTTCACGGATGTCTGCCATAGAGATAGACATTCCCGTGCTGACACAGGAACACTGAGAGAAGAGATGTTGATAAAATCACATCGAAGGCCTTCGTCTCTGTACGATGAATTTCAACACTGATAAAACTAAGAGGATGATAGATAAAAGTTAATAAGAGACATTTACAACCTGCAAGAATCAGGTCACTCAGTTCAGAACTGTAAATTGCTGATTATGGAAGATAGAGAGCCTGTCAAAAGACCTTTTATATGAAGGATGAGGATTTTCTCCACAATGAAGATCACTACAGTGCTGGCGTAAACATTGTATACTATACAAATCTACACTACACTTAGTACTGTGGGCAGGGAATTTACTCTAACTTGCAGCCAAAATATACTGAAAGACACCTTAATAAACCCGCCTTTTTCACTATTTCACCAGCAAAAATGATCAGAAATTATTTGCTCCTTGTCTGGTAGAAAAACTGTAACTAGCATGTGGTTAAATATAAATCCTCACTCTGACTTTAGATTAAATGAAACTGTTACATTGCTGCCAAACAAGTTAGCAAAATTATGTTTTTCTGTTGTGTTCTTATGTTGAATGAATCACAAATGATTTGTACCTTTTCTGTGCACAGCTAGTGTTCAGTCATTACTACTAAAATGTTTTTTTTGAATGGACACTACTAACCAACTTATTTTTGTATACTTGTGTGTGTTGTGTAATATGAATTGTGTCACAGCGCTCTGCAAAGAACAGCTGTTCTCGTTTTAATGCACTAATTATATGAATCCTGTGCCAGTTTACATTGCCTTTAACTGTCTTGTTAGTTGTGAGTATTGTTTTTAAATGTGTGGCCTCTAATGTGATATTGAATCATTTAATTGTTAACAAGCTCCAACATTGGTGTTTGTCACAAAAGATGGCAGTAAGAAATATGTTGGCTTTGTCAAATTTATGTACAGATGCAGATTTTATTATTGTTTAGAAGAAAGTGTTGGTGGTTTTAATACTAATTAAGCAAAAATGAACTTAGTTTATGTTTTGTATAATGAGCACTGAGCAACATTAGTTTTTTGAACTGTCATCTTGTTTTTAGTAAAATAAACTACAATGTAAGTGTGTGCATGTTATTAACATAATGACAACAAGAGGAGACACACAATCAGTCGAACTTCACCCACCTACAAAATGTTAAGAGGTGAAAGTGAGTGAACACTTCAGCCAGACTGAATTACAACCAGGGATGAGAGTCGTCTCTTATCTGCTCCTGTGATGGTTTTAACTCGTTATGTCTCCACATTTCCAGGTTAATTGATAAATTGTTTGAGAAATCAATGAACTGTGAGGTTCCGATTTCCCAGAAATATATTATCTTAAATATCCCGTCCAGTTCACATTTACTGTCTGGTACTTACTGCCTGAGTTCATTTCATAAAGGCTGCAGCCTACACTACATTTCCATAAGTGCAACTTTATATCAGCAACTTAATCTTTACTTGATATTAAATAGGTTCTGTGTAGGTTTTTGATAAGTTACAATTGTTCTGCTGCAACCCTTAACACTTAGCCAGGCTGCAGACCTCTTCAGAATCTGTAATGTGTAAAATATGTCCTAGATAGTCATTGAACTGAGAAAGTCTCTGGCACAATAAACACTTGGTAAAGACTTGGTATGCAGATCCAACACAAAATGAGGATGAAGGCTGCAGCTCGCAGTTATGTGAATAAATTGTTAAAATATACAGTATATATCAATATCAACAGAGTCGGTTCTATGTTTGATCATCGTCTTGCTGCACCCTCTCCTGTTCTGTGATTGGCTCCCTAGATCACTGATTCTCAAAGTGGGCTGCTATAATAATATGATATAATAATCCTATATTTCCCATTGCATTGATGGATTGGTATACCCAGGCTAACATTTAAGCAGATGGAAGCAGTTAAATTTGATAATTTTAGCTTGAGTAAATTTAAATAAATCAATAATCAAAACTTGGAGATTACATTTCTGCTCATAGACTAAAATGATTAAACGAATAATCGTCTATGCAGTGCGATGAAGTTATTTTTAGCCTTCATGGTCGATTTGTGCTGCATTCAACTCACTGTCAACGCACCATCAACAAGACAGAGCACTGTGAGAGCAACTTTGACAAAACAAATTCTCTGCTTTGCACTAATGATCTGCT
Organism: Lepturacanthus savala; assembly: GCA_030544235.1. Lineage (NCBI taxonomy): Eukaryota > Metazoa > Chordata > Actinopteri > Scombriformes > Trichiuridae > Lepturacanthus > Lepturacanthus savala. The sequence goes on from CM060467.1 coordinate 29,657,341, forward strand.
CTATTGGGTAAATATACACGATATGAATGACAGGCGATTAAGACAGACAGTGAGAGCTCTATTCAGACACAGATTTTAGCTTCTCAGTCAGCACTCCAGTGTTTTCTCTTATCTTTGAAGTAGTCTGAGTGGACTGAATTAACAGCCACCAGCCGAAACTGCAGCAGATAGAGCAGAATACTTCTCGGATGTGATGCTTTAAACGTTGGCTGAGAGTTTAATGGCTGCTGATTGAAAGTCCTTAAATGAAGAATTATATGACATGGCTGCTTTTGCAAAAACACACACACACACACACACACACACACACACACACACACACACACACACACACACACACACACACACACACACACACACAGCAGAGTCCATCATTATCAGAGCAGCTACTGCTGAATTAACGGTTATAATGTCATGTTGTCTTGAGCATTGTCATCTTTGTTACTTAAGATCATCTCTCCCAACAAATCATCTCTCTACACAAAAACAAATCCATGCAGCGTATAGCCTCAGCAGGGTGTGTGAAGTGATGGAGATTAAGGGTTTAAACACAGATGGCTTTCGTATGTTGTGCTACAAAGAGACTGGGGGGGGGGGGAGCCTGTGTTGCCTAGGGAGACGGTACCTCAGACACAGACCGCCGGCTCATGAATATAAAGCAAGGAGGGGTAAGGTGTTTTTCATCATCGCTCTCTCTCCCTCTCTTTGCATGTGTGAATGAACTGGTCCAGGTTTAGTAACATGAAGTTGGCTTCGGGCCACAGGGAGACCCTCTTTATTCTTCATCAGCTCCAACCCACAGCGCGCTCTCCAGATCCTTTTGGCAACTCATGCGAGCCACCCCCACTCTGCAACCTGCCACGACCCCCATCGACACACCCGTCTCTACATTTTTTAAAAACTCCCCACCCCCTCTTCCTCAGATGCCCTCCCTGCATCTACGTGTCCTCCCCCACAGGTCAGATTCCCCACAAGGGATCTAAAGCCTGCAGTTAAAAAAAAAAAAATGCAGGCCAGTTATGGACATAACAAGACAGGAAATTTGAGATTTGGTTTATAGAAATGAATAGATGCAAACAGTCTTGAGATATTTAATTTTAAATGATTTAAAACAAAGAAAAGATGCATATTGTCCCATTTGAGATGCTAGAATCAGAAATCTAAATGTTTTGTCTCTAGGGATGTGACGTTGCTTGGTCCACCACTGGTCCAGACTGAAATATCTAATAACTCATTTCCCAATGAATTTCTTCTAGTGCCACGATGAGACTCACATTTGTAATTTAATAGTGTCAATAATATTTTTTCATGTGTTTTTTAGGTGTGATTATTTTTTTTTATTTTACTATCTCTGTTTAAAATCTTTTGATTGTTATTTACATTGTTATAAAAAATTAATTTAATAGAGTCTGACTTTTAATTCTAATGCTACAAATTTGTCAATGGCATCAGGAAATTACAGATGAAAGAAATCTTTCTCCTTCTTCTTTTATTGAATTAACAGACTGAACACAGTTTTTGTGTGATGCTGCCCCCACAGTCTGAAGATGTATCTTCATTTCAGGGATGTCGCATTTCCAAGTCACCAAGTGATCTATACTCAAAATGAGTGTGCCAAGTTACTTTTTCGCACACTGCCCAGTGTGAACATACTTACATGCTTAAAATATTAAGTGTAAGTGTGCAGGTATGCGATTTGGGACACAACATGTGTGTTTTTAGTCTTAGTTCATAGTTGAAATGTGCTGCAACACTGAACTCTAGGTCATTGCACCATCAACAAAACAGAGCACTCTGCAAAATAGCAAATAGAAGTAGCTACCAGGATGTAGCTGCAGGGGCGCTGAGATGCAGGTGGGGTTGGAGAGTTGTCGGAGAGAACTAAACATATGGTGTTTTCTGCAAGCCAGCATCTCGCACACCCTCCCTTCAAAGTGTGCACGATCACACATACTTAGAAACACTGAAAAATTAAGATTCATCACTGGCTGTGCAGCACACGGGAACATCACACTTGTAGCTGGTGAATTTTAATTGGTCGCTGCTAATTACTCACTGCTGTAGTTTACTTTAGAACAAACCAGGGTTCATGTGACAGGAGAGGACAGTTTAGATGAGTTTAGCTGCATAAGGTGATGTGGGGAGCTTGTTCGGGACACACTTTGCTAATGTCCTGCATAACTTTTCTGCCTTGGCGGAAGGAGGGCAGATGGATTCACCATATGGCTGACAGGAGCCATGCCGGCTCTCCATCCCAATGCACCCACCCTCCTGCCATGTTTTTTTTTTCTCTTTATCACTTTAAACTAGACCATAGCAGCCAGAGTTAGTGGTGCATCACAGGGCACGTTGCCTCTACATTTAATAATATTTGATAAACCAGTGATAAGTGGCTAATAGTATAACTATCATCTCTTTAAACAGATCTGGATGTGCATATGAATATTTAGGTGTTTGCAGCAGACATCTGTAAACCTGTGTCTGACAGAGCTGCCTCACAGAATACAGATAAACCAAGAGGACGGCAGTGATACAGCAGGACAGACAGACAGACAGACAGACAGACAAACAGGCAGGCAGGCAGACAGACAGACAGACAGACAGACAGACAGATAGACAGACAAAGAGATAGAGAGACAGGCAGACAGACAGACAGACAAAGAGATAGAGAGACAGGCAGACAGACAGGCAGACAAACAGACAGACAGGCAGATATAGAGATAGACAGACAGGCAGACAGACAGACAGATAGACAGACAGACAGACAGACAGACAGATAGATAGACAGACAGGCAGGCAGATAGAAAGACAGACAGATATATATATAGAGATAGACAGACAGACAGATATAGAGATAGACAGACAGGCAGACAGACAGACAGATAGGCAGGCAGACAGACAGTCAGACAGAGACAGACAGACAGACAGACAGAGACAGACAGACAAGCAGACAGACAGACAGATAGGCAGACAGACAGACAGACAGAGACAGATAGACAGACAGTGGTGGTAGACCACCCCCCTCAGGGAGCAGACATCCAGAGCTCAGTGCTGACAGACTGACAGCCGCCGCTGGGCTCCAGGGCAGCGCTGTCCTTGGTATTGTTATGCAGACAGGATTTTCCTCACCTAACAAGCCAAAGCAGACGCTGCTAACAAGCCGTGTTGCCAAATGTTTGCCAAAACCGCATTTCGTGCTCACACTCCCTTACAGAGAATTATGATTTAATACTTATCCCCGGCAAGAGATTTGTAGATATGCATGGGATGGAAAATCTGTCTGGTTATTTTTCTATTTAATATTGTATATTAACATCTGTTAGAATTATATACAATGTGTATATGTGTAACAATGTAGACCTACATAATGTCTTCCTTTTGGCTTTGTTTATCTATTACCAGTAGAACTGCAAGATTCATTGATTAGTTGCAAATTGTTAAATTAATCACCAACATTTGATTGATTAATCGGTTTGATTTATTTTTAAGAAGAAAATTCAAACAAATTCTCTGGTTCCAGCTTCTCAAATCAGATTTTTTTCAGATTTCTTTAGTCTTCTATAATAGTAACCAACTGATATTTGGATTGTGGACTGTTGGGCTAGACATTTTATGAACCAAACACCTAATCAATTAATTGTTTTGATCAATAAATTAATCAACTTTCAGAAAAGTCATTACTTGCACCCCTACTTGGAATAAATCAATGTTTTATAAAATTATATAACCACATGTTTATTTAATTTAAAAAATTTATTTGCATAGCACTTTGCAGCCCTAGTTAGATAGATGTCCTGCAGTGCATTTAATGTTTACAGTGATGATTTGTAATCCTGAATAAAGACTAAATAAGTGATCTATACTAACGGATCTAATACAAACATTTACCTCAGAATTCATATTGTATCTATTTTACATCACTGTGTCTGTCTGAATGAGTGGCCAAGAAAAAGTGACCAAGATATTTAATCTGTAAAGAGTGTTACAGCAACGTTCTGAATTCTCTCTCTGCCTGAATAATTCAGTCTCTCCAGAAAACATTGGAAAGGACAGACGGCAGCAGAGGGGAGGCCAGTAAAGGAGGCAGTAGAGAAAGAGCTGTGGCAGATGTGAAATAAAGCCAGTGGAATGAGGCTTTGTTTTGGTTCTTCCTTTCTACGTCCTTCAGTTGTCAGTGTCGTTCCCATATATTATTATGACTGTGATACAGAAACTTTCATTACAAACTAACGAGTTCCTCTCATTTTGCAATTTCTCTGCAGAGGATATTGGCAATGTTGTCTTATTTTCTTTTTTTCCGCTATTTGCTGAGCTTAGCATATTATTGTAGAACTTCTCATCCTTTTTTTCCCGGGTAATATTCTTCCTCTCAACCTTTCATTTGCACTTTTAATCTGTCCGTCCTCTATTTTCTCTCCTGTGCCCATCCCATTGCACCGCTGGCACTAAAACCATCATATGGGAATGAATCTAAAGTGATTGTGTGTGCCAGGCTGTCCTACCAACACTCATGAGTGCACAAACACATTTTTCCATAAAAGAACACACACACACACACACACACACACACACACACACACACACACACACACACACACACACACACACACACACACACACACACACACACACACACACACACACACACTCCCTGACCCTCTCATCTCATCTCCTTATGATCATCTCATCTCATTCCTTCCTGATTAACACTAGATACACACACTTCTTCTGGACATTTTATAGAAAGTCACACACACAGTGTCTCTCTTAAGCTCAAGGTGAATCAGACAATCACAGATCTCTTCTTTCATTTTAACCATAATGCCTGTAATTGCTATTATCTAATTGGCTGTGGGCTTTTCTGCTTGTCTGCAGGCTTTAGGCAAATCTCTCCATCCTGAGAGCCCTGCAGGCACAATCTGGGTTCATTAGATGTCTCCTGGTCCACTCAGGACAAGAACTAACCTCCTGTTTAAATCTGCAATCCTGAACAACCAGGAAAACTCTCCTTGTTCATTATTTGCTGTGCATGCCATCTACCTGCTGATAATCCAACAGGACTGAGAGGCACTTGAATGTGAAAAGACGGAGGAGCAAAATGATTGTGGATCTGCAGAGTACTTACGTTGCCACTGCCCTCTCCTCCAGGTTCAATCATGTAGGTGTGATTTCCATCGAAAAACATTCCGCTGAAAAAGAGAGAGAGAGGCGGGGGGAGGAGAGAGGAGGAGAGCACATATTAACACCAGATTCTGTTGTTTTATTCATCACTAAATGGAATAATGGATCTGATTTCCACTTCTCCTCAGCTATCAGTGGGATTGATTAGCCATTTGCAAAGGGGGTTATTGTATTATTGGAGCCTTTCTCAGAAATAATACCTGTAATGTTCTCCTGCGAGGTGCAGTTTTGGACTGAATAGTCCGCCCTCCTTGCTCCTGTGTTTGGCACATGTAGTGTTTAGGAGGGGTGGAGGATAATGCGAAACAAAAGGTCATCCAATCATCTTAGAGAATTCCCCCATACAGCATAATCTAAAAGGTCACCTGAGCATTTTATCTCCAGAACTATTACAACACTATGTACTATTGGACCAATGTAGGCTTACTGAGTTGTAACGGCTTTTTAAAATGAGCATTTTGCAGAAAGTCAGTGGCCACCCCCTTTAGGAATTAATGAAAAATGGAATGACTTCAAATTAAAATTCTAAATACATTAATCACACACACAGACACACACACATGCACCTGATTCAAACAAGCGATCATTTTAAAAAGTCAAAGGTCAATTCCTCATTTAGCAGCTGGGTGAAGGTCTACTTGTCTCTGCCCACCTGTGTGTGTGTGTGTGTGTGCATATGTGCATGTGCTGACCAGACATCATCTGTTAATTAACGTTATCTGAACCTTTTAGGAGATTGCTCAGGTCAAACTGTGAAGTCAGGAGGGTAAACACTGCAGGTTCTCTGGCCTTCAACACACAATTCACCTTCATTCACTCTCTGTCCTGGTCCAGCATTGCACTTACAGCAGATTACACAGAGAGTCTATTTATATCTATTGATATATCAGTATGGAGAAGAATATCATACAAAGAATTGTTGAAAGTAAGATTTTAAATGCTATTGATTATAAAAAAAGGAATAATTATTGTATATTTTTCCATACATTAAAAGTGATGCACCCAGTTCCTATTCAGAAACTGTGCCTTAAAACAAGCAGTCAGGATTTTTGTGAGATTGTGATGTAAAACATTGAAATCAGCCAATCAAATCAGGAGAGGCTTATTAATATTAATGAGACAGACACAAAACAACCTTCTTATTTGCGTATGGTGTAAAATATATCAGATGATTTTTTTGGTAATAAAAAACCCCCAACACTAAGTATGTAAGGTAGCAGAATATCTAAACAATTTTAAATTTAGAATGAGATCTTTTTTTTTAACCAGGACGTTATCCAGATCCTATAATAAAACCATGGTGTGATGTCAGTGTGATTCAGTTGGAAAAAAGTTTTGTCGCATACTGATGAATCCACACCCACGCATTACTGATTTAGCTGATTGGATGAGTTTTGTATGTTACATGTAAGAATATTTAATGTAACTTTGTACAAGGAGCAACATCCAAAGTGTCCTAGATGATGAACCACTGTTGTTCTATTTGAAAGTTTGTGTTTCTGTACATATTAATCATCAATCATCAAATCAGTTTGAATATTCTTTTTCTGTCAAATGTTCTGTCAATTTGAAAGATGTTTTAAACAGGAATCTGAACCTGCTTTCCCTCTGTATACAGTTAAAAGGTTATTGTATTGCAGTGTTAAGTTTCTCTCTCTCTCTCTCTCTCTCTCTCTCTCTGTGTGTGTGTGTGTGTGTGTGTGTCTGTGAAAGAGAGCTAAAACAGACACAGGAAGGAGCAGGATGTATGTTATGGTAAATACCTGACTCAGCATAAGTGAAATAACCACATATACACCCTTAACTCCCTTCACCTTTCTCTATCCCAGCGAGAAGAGATGGAGGTGTGTGTGTGTATGTGTGCGTGTCCCAGACACACACATAGTGCAGGGCATATTCTGGGTGTGTCTCTATCTCCTTTATAATGTCAGCTTGCATTTTTTCTTTTCATTATTAGAAGACCAGCAAAGAAAAACACCTAAACCTTGAGATTTCAATCAAAGCAAGAGTATATACTTTAATAGTAGTACTATTATTACTACAAGCATGCTACAGTTTAGTGTTTTTTATTGTGTCCTATATACGAGGTGGTGCATGTGCAAAACATTTAACTTATTTGTGTTTGATTAATTTATGCCCTACTTTTCATTATTTTGTGCACACTGTTGTGTGTTGTGTGTGTCACCACAATCTCATGAAATATGCAAACGGTATTAAAAGCCTAAGCTTAATTGAGCTTATTCAGTAAGTATTAAATCTGATTTCACTCACTAACCGTAGTTAGCTTACCTGATGCACTGACTATTTTCTTTTAGCCTGACATCATGCTGAAGGATGACTGAGTTGAAACAAGATTTTAAATGAAACATAATCAACCAAGAATAATCATTCATTCAGAAACAATTGATATTGTAGAAATCACTGCAATGCAATGTGAAAATCTCTAGTTATAACAACAAAACATCAATTAACACACAGTCCTCAAGATCCACACAAGCATAATGAATAACCTATCATGGCTAAAAGGACTAATGAATGAATAAAGCAGTCACCAGTGCTTTGTTATTCAATAAAGAGTTGAAAATCTGAGGCTTGGGCGAAGCTGTTTTCCTTTTAGGAAATAATGTGTCAGCAAATGTGAAAACCTGCATGTTTTATATATATCTTAATATTCATAGGCACCTTTTTATGCAAATGTTGCATTGTCCGCTCACAGTAACATATATTTGTAGCATAAACTACAGTATATCTACCATGCCTAAACACACACACACACACACACACACACACACACACGCACGCACATATATATAACAAATATAACACATGTATACATGTACGGGTACACAAGGAGAGGAGAGGAGAGGTTTTCAAAGTCCATTTATTGCCCACTACAAGGACAGATTAACCCATTTCCAATATCAAAATTCCAAAGCAAAACAAACCTGTCAACCAAATACAGCAAACCTTCCTTTACAATCAGCTCCCCATCCTCCCCCACAGAACACAACAGCCCGCATATCACAGCTGAAACCAGCCTCCTCAGAACAGCCACTTGCTACACGCTACGTCCACCTTGAGTTTGGCTCTGTCATGTTAATCAAATGGCCAACCTGACAGAGCCAGACAGAAAGTTCATTAATGCGTGTGATAACCTTTTCCTGACGCTATATTAAGAAAACGATAAACAAAGTAAAGGAAAAAAAACTCCCGAAGCCTGTGAAACCAACTCAAGTAAATTAAACAGTGCTGACAACTGGGTGCAGAAGCTACACCCCTCCCCCCAGCCCTGGATCCAGGTGCGCTCTGTATCTGTTTGTGGCCAAGCCCCCATGTACAATCCTCCACTATCCAGCACCAACTGCCTGTCCTGGCCTGATGCCATCTGATTAACGGCCACTGTTAGCTCCAGTGTCAGCCCACAGTCCAGAGCAGCCCTCTCCTCTGGGCTGAGCTGAGGAAGCCTCTCCAGGATCTCCCCACGGCTCTCCATGCTGCACTGCTGTGCCCCAAATTGGCCCGTGTAAAAGTCCATGGTATGGCTCCTCATCTCTCTCAGGCTGATGGTCATCCTGCCTACTGGACGATTCAGGCAGGTCATCTGCTTTTTCCAGGCCTCAGTCCTTTCCAAGTTGAAAAAGAAGGAACCTGGGGCATCCATGTTAGTCAGCTGAAGGAAGCGGCACCTGACAAGAGCTGCTTTCATCTCTACTGCAGGAAGGCACTCAACTCCAACCGCAGTTGGTCTGCAGTAGGATTTCATTTCCTATGTAGACCCTCTTCAATGTTCCCAATGCGTATTTCTAGCTTCTGTACTGCTGCCCTGTTCCTAGCAGTGGACTGAGAAGTGTATTGCTGACAAGAGACTCATATTTGTGCCTTGCCCATCCCCCCCCGCAGCTTTTAAGAACTAAAATGAGCCTTCTCGGAAAGCGTTGTCTTGCAGAAGTTTGTTGTTAAAATGCCAACAGGACTTAAGTCTTTCATCAAGCCTATGCTGACAAAATTCAGCATAGGTGGTGTGGATCAGGTGTGAGTTAATTTCCAGAGATGTAAATCCGGTCTAACCTGGCCGAACTCACCTTGTTATTACTGACCCTCGCCTATTGATATTGTCTAGATTGTGGATGTTTGACCCTCCATGTGTCTAATAGATCCAGGTGTGTGATGATACTGTTCAGGCTCTAAGAGGACTGTGGATGAGGTTTCTCACCTGTCCTATCTAAATCTAAAGTGCAGTTAAAATTCCCACCAACAATAAGCTGATCTTGAAGATGATTCTGTAAATCAAGTTTTTAATAATGTGAACAGACCTACTCTTTCTGCCCTTTCATTCAGGGCTTATACATTAACAAAGAAGACCACAGAGCTGTTTATCTCCACCCTGACAACCAGCAGCTGGCCTGACACCACTTCAGTAAAAGCATCTGCAGACGTTCTAAACACAACAGCTACTCCTGCACTAGAGTTGGTGCCATGACTCAGGATACATGAACCCTCCCAGCATCAATGTTCAGAGACCCCATTCTAAAGCCTAGTTTATACTTCTGCATATGTAGCTACGGCGTTGATGCAAACCCCTATGTGTTATTTAGGGGGAAATGAGTTTATTGGATGTTCCAAACACACACTGCATTCCAGTACAAGACAAAAAGTCTGACAAAAAGACAAAAAGTCTGTTACATACAGTCCAGAATATGTTATTTGTGTGTGTGTTTTTTGCCTGTTATTTTCTTTCTTGTGCCAGATCCCTAGGTCCCAAACAAGGTAAGATAAGTAGAAAATAGTGAAAAGAAGAAAACACATTGTAAATGATTATGTTACCTCATCCTTTTTACAGATTTACCTTCTGTTGCTTTTCTCAGAGTTGTGGTATTTTTTTTTGTTTGTTTTTTTTACCATGAAAATGCTTCTTTTCATCCAATAGGTCAAACCCTACCAGATTCTTAAGTGCACCAACAGATCTGATGAACTTGTCACTGAAGTAATCAGTGATTCGACTTCTTGAATGTTTCATCCGGAAACTGATTGATCTCCTCTAGAGAGTAGAGATCTTTATTCCTAATGGAAGCATCACCAACAGTCATTGTATCTGACTCAGGGTCAAACTCCATGTCCCCTTCACCTGACACCTGACTGTCTGTGATCACATCAGTCTGTCTGTTTGACTGGTGAAGCTACCTCAGCGCTGTCTGCAGGCTACTACAGAGGCCTGTTGCTGCTCCGGCTGAGTCTGATCACCTCATCTTTTTCTTATTCTGAGGACGTGAAACTGCGACTGCATGATCTACTGTATCCGTGGGAGCGAAGCCGCCCACTGCGACCATGGGACACCCCCTGAACCACCATCAGCTGTCTATGTGGACATGCAAAACGTTTGTCCCCAAAATCTCTACATTCGAAACACTAGAGCTTCCCTGAGCTGGCATAAACCATGTAGTCCTCACCATGTTTCACCCTGAAAGACACCTCCATCTGTGCAGGTGAGTCCAGGAACATGAACACCTGCTGCCTCAGAGACTACATATACTTCAGTTTAGGATCCTTACATCCCAAACTCACAGTTTTAAAACCACTCTCAAAATTCCTGAACCTACAAAGCTCATTCTCCTGCAGCCTGTTGGGTATAGACGAAACACTGATTAACTGTGCTAAGGGAACTTAAGTGGAGAAACTTGCACAAACATGTCCCTAATAACCACACCACTCTCTATCAGCTGATACCACAAACACAACTCCTGCTTTGTTCATTCTGGAAGTGAAAGATAGTTTGTCATGTCCTAAATGTTTACCAACCGCCAACTATAATGTCATTATCCAGCGGTACTATCCATATTCCCTGCTGGACAATTCAAAAATGTGTGCTACTCAAGACTCCACCAATGTCACTCACACTCACACCGGAAACAGAGCAGAGAAAAGAGGAGAGGAGAGGAGAGGAGAGCTTTGCATGCTATTCATACTCACTGCAATCCATGACAAGTTGAGAGAGCCACGAAGGAGTGAGGGATGTCTCTGACCTTCCCCTGATAGTAGCAGTGCTCTCCTTCCTGTGAACAAAAACACAAATGCACACACACAGATTAACATCACATACATGCTCATGTAACTTTTTTAATTTACTGCATATTATATTATTAAATCTCATCAGGAAATGACTCAGTTTCACACATCTATGTTGGTGCAATGTGTGCACGTCATGTATCTGCGTATTTGTTTTTAACCCATTTGCTTCCTAATGTCTGCATGTTAACTGTGCCGTCAGTCGTCTCCATCCCAGCTTCTCACTTTTTTTTTTTTTTTTTTTTTTTTTTTTTTTACATCTGTCACTCCTTGACTATCACCCATGCATTTCCTTTCTTCAGTGCCTGTCTGTGGACTGAGCGTCTCTTCCTCTCAAGCAAGCGTAAAACACACTTATTTTCTATAGACGCAGATGATGTCTAAGTGTCTAAGTGCTCTGCAGGCTGTTTCTTCCTGGTCCATTTCTTGCTGCCTCACAGCCATTAGGCAGAAGCCAGTTCTCCCTGAGGAAACACAGCTTTTATTTGAGGATCAATTTCTGCTCTATGGTCTGATGCTGTGCGCAGCAATGCGCACACCACACATCCACTTCTACCTCCAACTCCCCCTGTGGGCTCCATCGCAATCCACCCTGGTCTTAGTTAGGGGTTTGAGTGAGGGGTCTGTGTATTTTCATAGGGCACACACACCATTCACTCACACAATCATATTTACAGGCAATTTAGAGTCTCCAACTAACATCAGTATGTTTTTGGACTGTAGAAGGAAGCCAGAGAACCTGGAGAGAACCCACACAGACACAGGGAGAACATACAAACTCTACAAAGAAAGGTCCCAGCTCAAGGACTTGAACCTGCGACCTTCTTACTGTGAGGCAACAGTGCTACCCAAATACGGGTAGAATTCTACAGTCACTTTGGGGGGGGAATGGCATTCCATGTTGTGAATTCTTTTGTTATAAACTTGAGTGGCACTAGACATCAATCTGAGAAAAACTCATGGATGAAGGGAAACCTGCTGACAGCTTTTCCTATAACCACTTAGGGCTCTTCTCCTTTCCTGCCCACACACCTGCTACAGCTATGGTCAGGTCATTTGTATGCACACGCACACACACACACACACACACACACACACACACACACACACACACACACACATGCAGAGACACAGATCATACTGCTGCATCAACACACAGTTCACTTTGAGGATAATAACCTATCCTTGTGTTAAACTGTGCCAGGGTTAAATTTGTGATGCTAGAGTTTCACGCTTGTATCTCCCACCACACGCAGACACAACCTCTGCAGAGATTTTTTTCTACTTAATATTATTATTGTTCTAAGGTTTTATCTGTTAAATTACTCTTCTACACGGTTATTATATAATAAGGAAAATTTAAATTTTTTTAAAAATCTTTTTTTGTATTTGTTTCCATACAAAAGGAGCTTTTATACACTTATCAGAGCATTTGTGATGAATGTAATGTTGCACATTTTATCGCCTTGGTTTAGGTGTTTAATTTTAAAGGGTTATAAATCTAGTTCTTCAACTAAATTGTTTTTTCAACAACTTTCCAACAACTGCTGCAGATAACTACTAGCCACAGTAGCTACAGCAGATTGTGAGACAAAAAGTGTCACTATTGTCTAAATATGATTGTTTGCTGTAGCATTAAGATTTTCCTTAAAGAATTCTTAAATTTAGGTAAAATTACTGCTGAGATTTAGATGAGAAAAATCTTTACCAAGTATGTCAACTGTGTCAACTCTGATGCTGTTCTTAGCTTTAGCTTAGCTTTGCATGAAGACTGGAAGCAGGGAGAAACTTAGAAATACACCAGCCAACATCTCAACGTCTCATTGTTTTAATGTGTGAACAATCAGTTATGTGAAATTTACAAATTACATACTGGAACTATTAGCAAACATTAGCTGGCTGCAGTGACTTCCTGGAGTCACTGATGGTTGCCACGCAACTACACAGCGATAACAAGACTCCATTTTTAAATTGAGATAATGTTATGTTGAGATGCGTCCAGGTATCGTATTGGTCACATAAGTCACATAAATAAACATAAATCACACACATCACATAATTGCTCTTGCTTCTTCTGTTCCTGCATTTTTTTAGTTGTTAGGCAAAAGGCATAAATGCCCCAGAAAGAAAAAAAATAATAATGTCAATGTGTGTCTACATAATGATTTCACAGTATTCATTTTAGTTTTCAGGAATCATAGTTTGATATACTTTTACAGTTAAGATTCTAAAAAAAGAGTCCCCACAAGTCTGTAGTCTGAATTATGGGAGTGAAATTGCATCAGTCACTGAGTTGAGTTGATTTCTTCTTGTTCTGAAATGTTCAGCAGGCTTTCCATCTTCTCTATCTGATTCTTAGAGGACAAAAAAAACAAGATATAAGTTCGTGGCTTGTTATATTACCCTGCTTCTCTCTGTCTCTCCCTGTACCCACAGTGCCATCCAAGATGAACCGAATTGGCAAATGCAACTACAATATTAAAAAGGGTTGCAAAAAAAGGGATTAAAGTTGCTGAAAGCAAATTGGTGCTACAGATGAAAAGAGAGCAGTTGGGTAAGGAGAGGTTGAGTGAGAAATAAAGAAACTGAGAGGTTGAGGGAGAGAGAGAAGCTATTTATAAGTGGCGCTGTGCTCTACTATCCCAGCGTCTCTTCTCCGCCTGTCACCATGAACCTGCTGCTCCACTTCTCATCAAAGCAAGAAACACCCAAAACCCAGCGCTGTGGGTACATCCTCAGTGTGTGTGTGTGTGTGTGTGTGTGTGTGTGTGTGTGTGTGTGTGTGTGTGTGTGTGTGTGTGTGTGTGTTGCTAATTTGGTCTGATCTGTGATCTCTAAAGACCCATATAGGAGTAATTAATCATTTAATCTGGACCACACAATGCACAATGAAAAGGTCAGGGTCAGACACTTGGTAAACAAATAGGACACTCTGCCCTCTGAATGTCTGTGAAGGTTTGAGTAAGTTAGGAATATGTAAGATAAGGAAAGTACACAAATGTACTTATACTTACTTATCTTATTCTTATTTATATATTATTTTAACACTGAGGGCAGTTGAGATTTTTATGACTTTTGCAACAATGTGATGAAATACATTGAATTTTGGGGCATATGAAGGGAGCCTATTTTGTCACTTTCCTACATTAATATTAACATTTTTGTCATTCATTTTTAAAAATTATCATGTATTTATTGTAGAGACAGTTCCAGAGTCAAGGTTTTTAAACTGGGACCTTTCTGTGTGGAGTTTAATGTTCTCCCCATGTCTGTGTGGGTTTTCTCCAGGTTCTCCGGCTTCCTCCACAGTCCAAAGACATGCTGAGGTTAATTGGAGACTCTAAATTGCCGGTAGGTGTGAGTGGATGGTGTGTGCACCAAGACAGGCTGGCAACCTGTCTGTGGTGTATCCCTGCCCCTCACCCTCAATACGCTGGAATTGGCTCCAGCAGACCCCCGTGACCCTAGTGAGGAATAAGCTGGTTTAGAAAATGACTGATATTTATTGTCCAAAAGCACCTAGTTCTACCTGCAGCAGCAAGACAGTTTGCCTTCTGATACACTCACTCTGAAAAACCCTGCAGACTTGAACCTTAACTTTGAATGGAAAGCACTAACTGTTACTTCATCTTACAGTTTTGTACACATCTACTACCTGTATGTTCTACATGAACAGTGAGGAATGAAATAAAAGCTTTAAGGCTTGAAGGAAGCGGCACAGCAGTACGATAACATTTTGACCTGGAAAAGCAGCCGCAAATGAAGAATCTCCTATTCTTTCGACTACTTATAAAAGACAATTGTGACAATAGAAAACTAAAGACACCCTGTATATTCTAAGATGGATTAATTCACAGAAAGATTGCTTTATAATAAGTGCCATAATTACAAGTGACCACATGATATAATACGAGGAGTAATAATTTGTATCATTCTCTGAAAACTATCTAATATCTCACTAATCTGCTGCTTAGTTGAGCAAATCCTGACCATTATGATCCCTCAACTCCACTTATGTTATGTAACACAACGCCTCGGTGGGTGTCCTGTAATGGAAGTCCATATTCTTATAGGATTATCACAGCAATATTATTCTTACATCAGTTGAATTTTCAGACCACAGTTCCACAGAAATCCGAAGCTAAACAAAGACCAGAGGGTTTGGATGTCTCTCTGTGTGCAAACGAACACATCGATTAACCAATAAAAGGCTCAGAACTTGCAGAGTCTACAGGAAACTACAGCGGTGCAGAAGACAATGCTTCAGATGAGCTGATTCTACTGCTCTGTTTTTTTGGAATTAGATATTTTTACAAGACATTAATCATCTGTTACTGAGGCAAAGGGGTGGTATAATATGTGATTGGTATTTGGATGACATCGTTGCACTTATACTTAAGTTGAATCTTGTAAACAAAACACTAATGTATAAAATACTAATGTTTTTGATATGGTCCCATAGCCTTTGTCCCATCCACAACTACACTCTCCCATAGAAAAGCTGGTAACTTAATACATTTACCTAACCAATCAGTTAGTCCTCATCCTTAAAGTATTCTCTTTTGCAAAACTGAAAATGATGTTCCTGAATGTGTCTGATTCCAAATCATAACAAATTCATTATTGGCTCTGAGGTCAGAATCAGCCTCTGGTTGTTCTTCTCCTCAACAACATACAAACAACAACAAATGGCAACCAACAATACACTAAATACACTAAAGCTCTTAACTTCGCTTATGTTATAGCTACAGTGACAAAGTTGATGTGTAACTGTACATTATTAAGGTCTAGGAATCCAAATAAATAGCTTTATCCATACTGAGATTTTAGAGGCAAATTGTGCACATTTGTATTCAAAGTAAGTTCAATTTTAAATGTGCACTCAATGAAATAACAACTGTACAATATGAAAAGTATTTTGGATGCAAAGGTATTGAGTAATGAGGTAGCAAATTTATATCTATATTTACAATTGTATTGGGACACAATGACAGATATCATTACTAAGACAAATGTTTTTGGTTAATTTTATATGTATGTATACTTACAAGACTATGGCGATTTATTACTATTTCCTTGACTCCTGTGGATCTCAATATAAAGGTGTGACCTATTCAATATCAGTAATGTTTCCAAACAGCACTTTTCATTTTACAAGGGAAAAGATTTGAAGGGTAAGGACTATGTGGTTAGTGTTGATAGTGTATTTGTCAGTGGCAAATAATGTAAATGTACATTGTGTGTTGGTTTCTTGTTATTTAAAAGTCCATTTGTATCATTTTTTTTGACACAACATTTTTTTTAAAGCTTTTAGGGTTACATGGCAGTCTGAGACAGGCGTCTGGCGTCTGAGACAGCCCTTAAACATAGCCAGGTTTCCCATTGACCAAACTTTCTAACAGTGTGGGTGTGAATGAGCATTGGGAGGAATGATTTGCAGAATCTTACATTGGTGATGACAGTCTTCCCTTTCTCTGACAAATGCTTCTCCACGTACCCAGACGAGAGCAGATCACTGGGAACAGACAGGAAAAAAAGGGAGGAAAAGTTGGAAAATTTGTGATTTTCATTCAAATGATACTCAATTACCAAGCATGTCAGTGTTTTATAGAACGATTGTATTCTGCCTTGGCAGCACAGACCTTCAGAACATCGGCTCGGCTAATTATGACCAGCGTACAGGGACAAGGCTATTTCCAGCATGCACACAAACTCCCACAAACACAATTATACAAATCCAGCCTTCTAAGGTCTGGGGTGTGTGTATCTATCAGTGTAGTCAAGGACAAATGAAGGGCAGTAAGAGGTAAAAGAAGCAGCACAGGCAGAAGAGGAAAGAGGCAGGAAATAAATTGAGAGAGTAAGGAAGAGAAGGAAGAGAGAGAGAGAGAGAGAGAGAGAGAGAGAGAGAGAGAGAGAGAGAGAATGAGAGGAAATAAATGAGAGGGAATCAGTCCGCGTGTGCTTTCTCAGCAGAGCTGGACCGAGAGAATCCCAATGGAGACACACACTGCAGGTCCAATCTAAGACAGAGATGTATGAGGTATGGTGCACACACACACACACACACACACACACACACACACACACACACACACACACACACAGAAATGCCGCATATGAATGGGGATTTTGTCCTCTCTTCAACTGAGCTGGAAATTTTTATTATCTCACAAACAGGTGACCGGAACACACGCAAAAACAAACACACACACACACACACACACACACACACACACATACACACACGCATATGTAAACATAGTGAAATGTGGGAGTGTGGGTTTATTTCTTCATATATACTAACACTCGATGTGGAGTGTTCAGTAACACTCACACACAATGCAAATGTTGAGAAAAAAAATGCCACAACCAGAATTAACAAGTGGAATCAAACACCACAATCACCATAACACACATACAAAAAAAATCTAACCCTGAATCAGCGTCCTTGATTAATACCTTCCAAAAAAATCCAAATCACTTGACTCACAAATCAGGACTGACGTGTTTATTAGCCAGGACTCAACAAAAACAGCTGAAACGCTGCTAATCCAGAACCAGAGAGTCATCAATCAACTCCAACTTCCTGTCAACATCCAGACATTCAGACACAGGGGACACGATTTTCACCAGACAAATTACACTCTTTTTTTTTCAGTACCACATGAACTGTTTGAAGACAGTGATGATGGATGGAAAATGTAGGAGAAAGTAGGAAGAAAAAAATATTTTACCTAACAACGAAACGTTTAAATTGAACATGCAACGTGACAATAAAGATGTCACTGAATTCCTTAATATTATATGAACAACGCCCTCCCTAAAGAGATGATTACTATACAAAATGAAAGAAATTTCAAAACCCACAATAAATCATCCAACCCTTACCCTTTTGATATTTTTTAATTTAAGTATTATTTATTCTATTTTGTTCAGATATAATTCTATAATTTTATTTATTTCTCTTTTGCTTATTTTTTGGGTGACATGGTGGAACAGGGGTTAGCACGATTGCCTCACAGCAAGAAGGTTGTAGGTTCAAGACCTTGGTCTAGGACATTTCTCTGTGGAGTTTCATGTTCTCCCTGTGTCTATGTTGGTTCTCTCCGGGTTCTCCAGCTTCCTCCCACAGTCCAAAAACATGCTGAGGTTAATTGGAGACTCTAAATTGCCCGTAGATGAATGGTGTGTGTGCCCCATGATAGGCTGGAGACCTGTCAGGGTGTATTGCTGCTTCTCGCTGGGATTGGCTCCAGCAGACCCCTGTAACCCTAGTGAGTAATAAGTGGGTATAGAAAATGACTGTCTAACTGACATTTAATCTGCAAAAACATACAGCAAAAATTGCATGGTTGCATTGGTTCATACAGATAAAATATAGCCTTTAATATCCACTGTGCTTTCCTCTCTGGCTTCGCTCAATGCTGCTGCTGAGTGATCCGCCTCATTACCCCCCTGGAGCTACTCTGATCAATTTCTCAAAAATGAAACAGAACACAGCGAGAGCATTTATTCACAGTTATAAATTAAAACAAACAGGTCACACCAGATTGAATTCTGTAGTTATGACTTTTTGACAAAGGCCTCAAATGTACACTGACATGTAGCTTTTTCACTTTCACTGCAAAAAATGAAATCTTATCGTAGTCCATTGGCAGATAATGTAATTTATTCTTCTTCTTTTTTTCTTTTCTTTTTTTTAATGTGAGCTAAAATGACATTAAGATTAAAAAAAAGTCTAACAGTTTATTCTTGTCTTAAGAAAACAAGGCTAACTAACGAGGCTAATTTTGCAAAAGCAAAATCATTAGTTACTTCAAGATAATTCTACTCAAAACTGGAATAATGGTACTAAAAACAAGATGTTTTCATTTGCTAAGAATTCATTTTTTGCAGTGTTGAAACAGATGTTAATAATTATTTTTTCTTTACGTGTTTTATGTCATGTTTCAACCTCTTGCAGCAACATCTTCATCTATTCCGACCATCTATGTGTACTAACAGTTTGATTTATATGTCCAGTGGTTTAAAAATGGTGACGTCATGACTGCAGAAAGTAAAGAAACAAACTGTTATTAATAGTGAGAACGGTGAGATATTGTGTTTTGTCAAGTAACTGCTTTCTTTTAGGAAGCAAACATTATTTTTAAAAAAATATGATATACAGTATATCAACCAAATGAAAGCCCTGACATCAGCACACATGGGCCTGCAGAGGAAGGAGGCTCCTTTCTAAGACTAATGGCCTGTTTGCTGTGGCAATAAAAAACATGCAGGGAAAGAGGAGAGAGAGCGAGATAAAATGGAAAGAGGGAGGGAATGAGTGCCAAGGGGGGAATAATGAGACAGAGAAAGGAAGAGAGGCACTGAATGTTATAGAGAGGTGGGGGGGGAGGGCAAAGTGTGAATACAGACCTCTAACAGATATCCCATCATGCACTCCTTCCTGAAAAAAAAAAACTTATGATGTCTATCTTGTCTGTAAAACAGGCAATCCCTATTCTACACATCACCTCAGACTGACAACTTAGCCTCCGTCATACAAATCAAACGGAGGTGGGAATGTTTGATCCCTCATTTTTTCGATCAAAAAGAAGCCGTCGTATTATTCATACACTCCTGTGATGAAGACGTTCGGTGTGTGTGTGTGTTTGTGAATGAGTCGCTGGGGTCACAGCCACACTGTTGTGGCCTTTGTTCTTTGGGGATGTGTGTTTAAGATTCAGAGCTTGTGATCTTTATCCGGGCCCCCATGCTGAGCCCAGACAGGGGGAGCATACTGAGGCAACAAGGCAGACACACGGGACTCTAATGGAGGACGCTGATAACAGATTTCGGCTTTAATTGTTAGGGGATTTAAATAATTTAATTGACAGACAAAGACGCAAACTCAGCCTCTCGCTCGTACCGTTTGTCGCCGACCCCCCCATCCCCCCATGGTTCTCCCTGCAGAACACATAGACCTGCAGTGGACCCCCCCCCCCCCCCCCCCCCCCCTTTCTGTTAACATGCGAGGGAGAAATGTATAAATGCACGGATGTGACACATCTTTGTAGTTTCGCTCTGATATACTGTATCAACAATCAGAAGACTGACATGAATCCACGTTAATGTTCATGTGTCATTTTCAAGTGATCCATCTCCCTGTAGATGAAAATGCTGCAAACTGAGGATTGACAAAAAAAAAAAACATAAATAGAGGCAATTTGACTAACAAGAATGTAAGTGAATTATCACATCAGCATCACAATATTCAAGTGACTATTCTGAACTACGTGAACCTCAAGCCTAGTTTATACTTCTGCATATGTAGCTACATGGCCAACGCAACAAAGACCTTCTGCAAACGCCAGGAAAAAAAAACAAACAACATTTATCTGGACTGTATGTACTGTATGTACATATTCTAGACTTTTTTTTCTTTTTCTTGTACTGCACTTCTTTTTTTGCCTGGCCCTAATACTCTTTATCAATATCAAAGAGCAAATGCTTTTATTGCAAATGTTGAGGAGCACAGGTGACAGAGAAGTCATTTGCGGAGGTAAGCTGAGGTTAACTGACCAATCACAGCGCTTGTGGTTTGCACATGGATGTATTATAAAACTGGATAATGGACTGAAAAATGGCCGCCACTCATTTCAATTGTCACTCATTAGCTACGTACGCACAATTATAAACTAGACTCAATTTCTGTCTCATTCGGTGTCCTGTTACTCTCGTTCTCAGTTCCTTCTTCTTTTTTTAAAGATGTTTTAAGGTGTATATGAAACTGCTATATGAAACTATGAAACTATTTTGGTAGTCAAATAATCCATTGAATATTGAAATGATTAATCCTTAGTTGGTTCATAAATGTTTTTAGCAACTTTTTTTGTCCAGACCAACAGTCCACAACACAAAGATCACCAGTTTACTATTATAGAAGACTAAAGAAACCAGAAAATACTTAGAACTGAGAAACTAGAACCAGAGAATTTGGATTTCTTCTTCTTGATGATTCAAATTAATTAATCTATTAAACAAAACAGTTGGCGATTTTTCTAATAGTTGGAAATGGATTAATCAACTAATCGTTGCAGCCCTATACTCTACCTTGAATCATACTTTGTCTTATATGTTTTTTTTCCACAAAACCTAACTCAATAAACATTCTAAAACCTAAAAAATATGCATAAAGTTTAACTGTAAGATGTCTGCATCTAAAAACCCCATCCTCAGAGGCTTTACGTTTCCACATCACACTTTAGTTGAACCAGGAACGGCTTCAAACTAGTGATAAATCGTGCTCGTAGACCTGCCGCATAAATTTGGATTTTCAATGAGCTCAGAGAAACTTTCCACTTTCAGCAGATGAAATTGCTAATTTAAAGAACCTTTTAAATATCAGACTCTGCAGATAAATCTTTCTGCACAGTGTGGCTCAAACATTCAACTGTAGGAACAAGCAGAAAAACATCTTTGAGCGGAGGAGGACTTTAAATATTCTGCTTATCCTCCACCATACTGGAAGAGGGTTTTCTTGGCTCCGTCGCCGTGGCAACATCTGTCTAACGAGCTGGTGTCCAGCTGTCAATCAGGCCCAGAAGAAATTTTGGAAGTGGATTCGCAGACACTTCACTTCAGCTCACAACGTTTCATGGCCAACTCGGAACATAGTAATCACATCCCTATCTCACACACACACTCACACACACACACATACACACACACACACACACATACACACACACACACACACACACACACACACACACACACACACACACACTAATGAAAACCTAAGAGCTTTAGCTGGGAAACTTTTGCACTGAAAAGACTTATTCAAATTCACAAAGAGGGTCTTCTGGAGGTAAGAAAACAACTCGAAGCAGTTTGTTGTCATTCACATCAAACTTCATCCTCCCTTTAAAGCAGTTTTGTTTGTGAGTTGCTCTGGGCAATGACATCTACTGTGGCAACCTGGTTCAATCTCCTGAAGTGAAACACACACAAACACACACACACACAGACACACACACGTGCATACATAAACCCGAGTTTCAGTGTGGTCTAAAATTCCTCTCATGGTCTGTGTCGCCAGGCACCGCCGTAGCACCAGGATGTAAAAGGAGCATATAAAGAAGGCTAGATTGGGGGACTAATGGTGTGTGTGTGTGTGTGTGTGTGTGTGTGTGTGTGTGTGTGTGTGTGTGTGTGTGTGTGTGTGTGTGTGTGTGTGTGTGTGTGTGTGTGTGTGTGTGTGTGTGTGTGTGCGTGCGTGTGTGTGTGTATGCTCATATTGGCACAAATGTTGAGGTGGCAGGGACTTCCATTGCTTTCATATGGGCCAATTAATCTGTTTTCAAACACTCTTCTTAATACATTCTACATCCAAAAACACAAAATATAAGGGTGCAATGTGCACACTGTGTGTGTGTATATATATATATATATATATATATATATATATATATATATATATATATATATGAAGCTTTGAATTTAAATGTAACTCATCTGTATGTCCGTACACATCTTCACACGGGGTGCTTCAGTCATCAAAAGGACTTCTACTCCATATATGGATTTGCCATTTAACCCAGGTAATAAAAGGGCACCCGCTACACAAAGGAGGGAACATGTGCTGTGTCAGGCGTTCATAATGAGGATGGGGGAGAGCTGAGGGAAAGAGAGAGCAGAAAGGATCGAATGGAAGTGCAGCGCAGAGAAAAGGGGGGAGGGGGGGTGCAGTAAGATGGAAAGTGGATAAGAGAATTAAAGATGTGAAAAGGAGGGAAGGAGAGAAGAGAGAGCGGGGGGGGGGGTCACTTTGGGGAAAGCTGCAGCTGTTCTCACCTGCCCACCAACCCCCCCTCAATCCCTGCCTCACTATCCCTCCCTGACCCCCATTGACACCTTATTAAAGGTCTCTGGGCTATAATTCATTCACTTTCCAATCAATTATTAGACGTGCAATTCCACTCGCAAAGATGCTTCCTCTTGTTGGATGGGAAATACTGTCACTGCAAACAATTAATTCTAACAGAACTAAAAAACAAAAAGAAAGAAGACAAAGCCGGAACCAGGAAGTGATAATCTGGTGTGCCTCATGTTCTGATGCGGCTTCCTGCAGCCTCCAGTCCATTATGCAGTGTATTATAACACGCAACATACAGGCCAAATAGAGTCGACTGCTGAATTATGCAGCGGCTAGGGATGTTACAGGAGAATGTGCGGATGTGTATCTGTGACATGTGGACTGTTAGTGAACGCCACAGCGTGTAAACAGGCTTTACAGAGACAGAGAGTGGAGACCCTATTTTCTTTTTATGTTCAGCGGGCAAGATCGTTTTTTTCTGTAACTTTACTTCTCACATACCTGTGTGTGGTTCTATCAGTCAGTGGAACATTTTGTTAAATGGCTAATCTCCTGACGGAAAAGCATACTTTGGATTGATTTTTATTCGGTGTGAAAGAGGGGAAAAGGAGTAATCTGTGAGAGACAATGGTCTTTAAAAGAGGCATTAGTATCTTTTCCTGCTGGGAGAACAACAGTCTACCTCCCGGTTTCCGTCTTCAAGGAGAGCCGGCTCCTTGGATCCCTCTTTGTTTCCGCTAATCCTCTGCTGTGCCGAGCCAGACGGCTCGATGGAGGGGGGTGGATGGATGAGTAGTGGTGGAGACGGGAACAAAATAAAGGAATATAACCAGATTGGAAGGAATAATGACGTAAAAAAGGGGGGAGGGGTTGATGATTGGAAGCAAATTCTATCAACAAAAATCCTGACCTTGAAAGGATGGGTTCACATTTTATATTGTCTGTTGAGGTTCATCCAGAGTGCAATAATGTATTTTGAATTTTAACGAATTACTGTAGCTGCCAAAAACTGTTTTAAAAAAAACTGTTATATAAGGACATGTGGGCATTGTTTTAATGGAGGTAGAGGCCCTGCATGGCCTCTGAAGTCTGACACAACTCTCAAACAAACCCCTAAAAGACACAAAAACACACATTTACACACTAGGGCTGCAACTAACGACTATGACAACGATTGTTGATTAATCCATCAGTTATCGAAACGGTTAATCGATTAGTTGTTTAGTCATAAAATCATGTAATGTGTCGATCGCTGTTTCCTGAAGCTGAATATTCAACCTGTCTTCTTCTTGTTCAGTCACAACCCAAAGATCATCAGTTAACTATTATAGAAGACTAAAGATTTGAGAAACCGGTACCAGAGAATTTGGAAGTTTTCTTTTAAAAATGATTCAAATCGATTGTGATAATAGTTGGCAACTAATCAATTAAATGACTAATTGTTGGCGCTCTACTCCCGAGAAATGTTTTTCCCCCCTCATAAGCTTGGCATAGAACAAAATTAACAACTTGTACATCCAATATTTCTCCTTCCCTTTCACTAACTTATTAAGCTGCTATGAAAATCAATTTGTATATTTTATTACTAGTTTTATTCTCTAAGATAGATCTCAAGTCTCTTGATCAGAATTTGTACATTTTCCCCTAAGAAATGACTCAAATCGATTGTCAAAACAGTTGTCGATTAATGTAATAGTTGGCAACAAATTGATTAATCAACTAATCATTGCAGCTGTATTACACGCTGCCGTTGTGACCATCCACGCTACTAATTGTTCTATACTTATTATTCTGCTATATTGCCTCAGCAAAGTGACTCTGCATTCCCCTTCAAGACACACAGCAGAAACCCTGCAATAACACACTCAGCTACAGGCAAACATTCACTCCCTCCTTGAGGGAGCTACTTGGCAAACACCTTCAGTAATATACGGTTGGTGAACAGTGCATTAGCCCACAGATTGACACACTCACTCAGACAAACATAAGCGTATGTACTTGTGTGTCTGTGTGTGTGTGTGTGTGTGTGTGTGTGTGTGTGTGTGTGTGTGTGTGTGTGTGTGTGTGTGATCGGACATCACACACTTATAGGTGGAAATCCCGGGGTGGACAGAGGACGTAATAAAATATAATATTGTTAAATAAATATGGAACACTGCTATAACTATTACTTTCAATAACATTGTTTAATGCATTTGAACATGCATAGGCAGGTTGCAAACGAGTGTTAGAGAATAAAGGACCAGATTATTTAGAACTGTATTTTTTTTCACGTCCCCTCTAAAAATGATTCAGTGAAAATTTACTTTTCATTGCCCCCCCCCATCATTGAATGGTATTTTCGCCCCTGCACACACTGACCCGAGAGAGAAACCCTGCTTGAGGCGAGACAGGAGGAAGAAGAAAGTAGGAGATGGGATGGAGAATTTTTTTTTTTCAAGTGCCTACCACCCCCAAGCATGCACAGGCACATAACACCATCCCTCCCTATGTCCTGCACTTACTCAACCCACACACCAACACTCAAGGGTGCACGAAGGACATGCACACACCTCCCTCCTTCTCTCCTCTTTGGTTTATCTTCCTCTCCATCCTTAACCATTTCTGTCTCAAACTCTCTTTCTCGTTCTCTCTCTTGCGCATGCGCACACACACTCCCCTCTCTGTGTTTTTCTCATTAAGTTGGCAGTAAATCAGATCACGCCTCTCCGCAATAAATTACAGACCTGGGACCAGAAGAGGAGAGACAGAAACGGAGGTGGAAGAAGGAGGAGAAGAGTGGAGTTGTAGTTGTAGCTGTAGCGATGTCAGGGAAGCAGGGAGGGAGACTCGGACGGATGATAAAGACCTTCAACTTATACACAGTACAGAATGATATACCACATGTAAGGATGCAATTGTAGTACATACACAAGCGGCACACATATGCACGGTTCCTGGACACACACACCAATAACAGCATCAGCACCTTTTCACGGTCCAAGGCACCCGGACACCTACGCATGTTTTAGAGATCAAATGCCCAAAGTCACAGAACTCCACTCAAAGTCAGGACATTCACAAACCCAGGAGATAAACAGGAAAACACCATCAGCTGCATTTTGATGCACTTAGTGAACAACAGAAGGGGGGAATTTCTCAGAAGTAGAGATTAGCTGTTTTGATAATTGATTCATTAATTTGGGTCATTTTTAAGAAGAAAATGTCCAAATTCTCTGGATCCAGCTTCTCAAATCTGATCATTTTCTGGTTTCATTAGTCTCCTATGATAGTAATCACAATAGTAAATCTAGGAAATAGTAATTGACAGTTCACACCATTATATAAACCAAACAACTGATCGATTAATTGCTTCAATAATCAATAGATTAACTAAGGCAAAGTTAACAAAATAGAGTTGTTAAATTATTCAGGAAGTCTCATGTGTGTTTATGATGATGAATGTTGACATATCATGACCCGGAATTCAGGCAAATTTGTTGTGGTTTTAAAATGTGACCTCATCAGTATGGTGGGTGAGATTCAAAAAGGAAGAAACAGAGATAAGCCATTTGTCTATAATTTCATGGCTATTATAACTGTTGAATAACCTATTGATTATAGAAACAATTGATTGATTATCATTGATTGATATATATAATGGATTATAAAAGGGTGTAAAATGTTGATCACTGTTTCCCAAAGCTGAAGAATCGACTTACGTCTTTTTTGTCCACACCAACAGTCAACAACCCAAAGATCATCAGTTTACTATTATAGAAGATTAAAGAAACCAGAAAATAATCAGAGAATTATCAAAAAAAAAAAAAACCTGATTAATGGAATAGTTGAATAGTAGTCAGCTAATTGATTAATCAACTGATCACTGCAGCTCTACCTCTCATGTTCCTTTCAGTATTGATCCTTCCCTTTTCTGTTTGTTTAATTCCATTTATTTTTAACTACATTGCTTGATGTGCCTCATCTGTACCTGAGGCAAAATGAGACAACACACACGCACACACACACACACACACACACACACACACACACACACACACACACACACACACACACACACACACACACACACACACACACACACACACACACACACACACACACACAGACACACACACACACACACACACACACACACACACACACACACACACACACACAAAGACTCAGCAGAAGTGCCCTTTTCCAGGGTTGACAGCTTATTGACAACTGTAATGCTATTTCTCTCTCTCACACACACACACACAAACACACACACGTGTGCTTGGCCATGCACAGATGCACCACGACACATGCACACATTCATCAAACCACCGAGCTGTGGGATGTTTGGTTAGCTTCTTGCCCAGCATCGACAGTTGGGGGGGGCTACTTGTTTATATCACGCTCCATCCGTTACATCCCCCACCCTACTAATGCTGCACTCCTCATGCACGTGCACATGCACACACACACACACACACACACACATACACACACGCACACACACACACACCCAAACCCTCCCTTCACAGAGATGAATAATGCATTCAGCATTGCCAGTAATTGACCCCTCAGCATTAGCATAAAGAATGCTGGAAAGCTGACACGACACAGTAGTAGAAATAACAACACCCAGAGTGTCTGTCAGTGTCAACATTGCACTGGAGGAAGAGGGAGAAATCTTCTTCTCCTTCTGTTGCTGCAGCTCATTTCATAACACTGGAGGTTATGAAACTTCTCTAGTCCCAGGTGGACCTGCCCACCTGTCTGTACTCATACACCCATACATAACCTCTGTAAACATCACATAATCCTGATTTTCTACTTTATAAAAAATACTTCATAGAGCTAGAGCTGCAAATGAGTAGATTATTATTAATTTTGTTATTAATATTGTTTTTCAGAGAAAGGACCAAACATTTGGTGGTTGCAGCATGACAAATGTGAGAATACAATGAATTTCATGATACTAATTTCATCATACTGAATATCTTTGGGCTTTAGGCTGTTACGAAAAGAGACATTTGAAGACATTCATTCGTACAAGACCAGTGTGTGAGCTATTCCATCTGTACCATGACTAATCATCTAGTCATCGCAATAAGCCCAGCTGACTCATCAGAAATCTCACATACACATAAATATGTACAACACACAAGACATTAATCTATAATGATAATAATTATATGCTGCACCATACCATGTTTCTTGAATACATTTGGCTGAAATCTACCATCCGGACCACTAAAAATAAATCACTTTGGAACCTCATCCATGAATTTAAATATACAATATAATAAACATGAACAATCAATCTCATTACCGACAATAAAATGGGAGCATGTTTAACATATCCACAATCATCTATGATGAAATGTGTATACTCCTCCTGGCTCTGACTATGGCCAAGAAAACAATCACAATTATCTAGAGATCAAGAAGCTTCATACACACTTCACAAATTACTTTGGAGTTTATATTGCAAAGGTAAAAACAAAACAAAACAAAAAAACACCATAAAACATCAAGATTGACTAATTTGATTAAATTTAATCACAGCTGATCAACTTCATTCAAACATAACTCTCAACTACTAACATTACACACATTCTGCACACTCACTCACACACACACACACACACACACACACACACTGTAACACAGACTGTGTTCTTATCTAAAGGTCCACAAAGATTTGTTTGGAGAGGGATAGAGGAGGCACCTTATCACTGCTACTATTATTATTATTATCAAAATCATTGATATAAATTTCTTCTTAATTAATTTAGCCATTGATATTTCCCTTTTTGTTCCTATCTCCCACTTCCTTTTTTATTTTCATTCATTTTATCTTCTGGAGTTAAATCTCTCCAATTCTGCCTCTTGTTTTGTATATTAATGTCCTCTATGTTTTTGCATTGAAAACATCTATAAACATCAATTTTAAGACTGCGATCAGCCAACTTAGTTTTTTGTTGAAAAATACAGAGAAATGTGCATTATACCTTCCCTACCCTAAGATGACATCTTCAAATTGCTTCAAACTTTAAAACCAATGGTCAAGACATGGACAGCATTAAAAACACACACACAACGGGGCTGAACGCTCCTCTTCCCTCTTACAGCACCATCTATATATCAATTATTCAGTGAGAGCAGGTGGGAGGGGCGGGGTTGAATGGAGAGTGGGTGTGATGCGGGTTGGGGGAGGCCAGGAGTAGGGACACATGTGTGTGTTGAGGATGATTAAAAAAAAAAAGAGAGGCAACCCCCCAACCCTACACACATTTTCAGCTCACTCCTGTCCCATGAATAGTAAATTGCCATCCATTGAGGTAGAGGAGAGAGAGGAAGACAAAGAGCCCGTGACCCAGCAACCCCCTCCTGATTCCTGAGTTCCTCTCTATAGAGACGCTCACATGTCAGATAGGTGGCTACTGTCAATACCATGAAAGATCTGGCCATGAAAGAACACATTCACTTATTTGATTATCCTCAGTGTGCAGCACAGAAACTGTATAATACCAGTAACTGTCTTAACAAAATATCATATCATTCTGTCTATATGCTCTGATAAAATCCCTCACAGAGTGCAGAGGGCAGACCCCCATGACCCTAAGCAGGATCAGGTATATTTGAATGAATGAATGAATGAATAAATGAATGGATAAATGAATGAATAAATAAATGAATGGTCTAGGAGCAGTATTGCACAGTCAATTTAAAACTGTAATGCATTATTTATTACTTGTTACTGTCATTTTAAAGTAATTTGTTACAATATTACTGTATTTAAAATGTGAACTTTTAACTTTTAAGTTATCCTCACCAAAATAACTGGAAATGGCCTTGTCATCATTGCTGCTAGTCACAACAGGGATCATGCTGACAAGAGGTTGAGATGTTTCACTGCTGCTGATCTGAATTTTAGAAAATTTGTATGAAGAACAACAAAAAAATTAAAATACATTATTACTAATATCTTTTCTGTAATGCCTTACATTACTGCATTACAATGCATTACAGTAATTAGTTAATTTATAACATGTTACTCCGAACACTGTCCAGGACCATGTAAAATATAAATGAATTGTATGTTTTACATATGACAGAATCACAAACATGTCATATGTAATTGCAGGTAAAAAATATAAAAAATGTGAGGAAAAGAACCAGCAAGTAAAGATTTGACATCTGACTGTAACAGCACTAAACTCACAATCAACATATAACTACCAACGTGTTTCCAAAAAACATGTGCTTTAAATTCACAAGACATATGACTAATAAAACACCTACACTCTGATTATTCACATTCTAGGACACAAGCACTGACTCTCATGACACTGAAAAACTGCTCAAAAGGGGATGATGATGATCAAGTAGTGAAGCACCAGGAACACGAGCGACAACTCAGCCCTGACACTAACACTGCTGTTGTTTGTTCATGGTTGCAACTAAACACACAGCGTCAGAGTCACTTACTGATCAAACTGTTGAGAACCAGGCATGGGAGCCAAAAACACTGCTTTGTCTATTCAGCTAAGATACCTCCCACTTCTGCATGCACACACACACGCACGCACATCAGACATGAAAGCTATCTGTGAATAAAATTGGTATGGCTGTCAAGCGGGGGATGGCTTGTGTGTTAGTGGAGGACAGAGAGGTGAGACAAGGGCAGCAGGAGGAGGAACTTGAGGGGAAACTAGAGATCGGTCTTTATGAGGGATGGAAGTTCAGTTTGTTTTTTCAATGACATCGATTGACTTCCTGCCTTTTTCCTCCCGAGAACATAGCAAGAGCAAACTCTCCCAGAAAGAGGATATATATATATATATATATATATATATATATATATATATATATATATATATATATATATATATATATATATATATATATATATATATATATATATATACTACCTGGGATAAATGTTGTTGTGTTTATGGGCATCAAATATGATTAATATGAGCGTCAAATCCTCACAACTGAGAAGCTGGAACTATGGGAATGTTTAGTATATTTGTGTTTGTGAACAAAACTAACCGTCAACTAAATAAATAGTTGAAATTGTTGTTAGCTATTTTTTTCTTTCTACTGGTGAATCAATTATTCAACTAACAGCTTCTGTTCTAATAATGCAAAGATTTTTAAAATTAACAGATAAACGTTACATGGTGGAATTCTCTCTTGCACTTGAGTCTCTCATTCAGAACCACGTGTCAAACTGTTGCCCAGAGCTGCCTGGTCCGAGTCTAATTCACTCTTGGTGAGCTTTAAAGAGTATTTCACTCAAGTGTTCCCTTCAGCTGATGTTGTGATGGACTTTCTCCACCACATCCAGTTAAGAAGGATGCTGTAAACACAAAATGTCACATGGATGAATAATGACTCTTCATCACACCAAGTGCTGATGAAACTGTGTGTTTGTGCACGACAATGTTTATGAGTGACAGCATGTTAATATATACAGTGTGTGTGTCTATGTGTATGTGTGTGAGAGAGAGAGTGTGTGTGTTTTATGCGTTTATGTGTCACGCAGTGAGCTGCAGGCTTTGCAGTATCATATCCTCTAAACGTGGGTATTCCTGTGATGTAACGCTTCAGGGGAGTGATTTCTGCTGTGATGAGCAAGCGGCATCACTGTGTGTGTGTGTGTGTGTGTGTGTGTGTGTGTGTGTGGCTAGTTTGCAGGCTTTCAGTATTTGGGAATAAATGAGACAAACAAGCCAGAGTGACAAAGCAAAACAGGAATAAAACAAGAGTACAGAAAAAGGTACAGAAAAAGGTTTAGATTGGAAAAGAGGGAGAGGGAGAGGGAGAGGGAGAGAGAGAGAGAGAGAGAGAGAGAGAGAGAGAGAGAGGAAAAGAGAGAGGGTTTCTTGCTTTCCATCAGCAGTGCTGTGATCAATATCAGTGTCTGACAGGGCAGCGCTCCAGTCTTTACCGTAAATCACTTCCTATTATGATGGAACCTCTAAATCACACACACATACATAATAACTGATATCCTGCAAACATACACATACACAGATACATATACATTCATTCATACAATGGCCAACTTCAGCACACACATACAGCTTTAGATATTCATGTGCCAATGTGTGTTTTCCCTAAAAACAGTCTATAAACAGCTCAGTAAAGAGCAGGTGACATAAAATGACAACAAACTTCAGTTAAAACACTGCAATAGTTCAATGAGGAATATGTGACACAGATTTACATTTAACTATAGCACATTATGTGAATTTTCTTACGGAAAGTGTTGTTGAGGCCAGAGAGAATATCTGCTGCTCATTTTAACAAGCAGCCATGTCAACCAGCCTACAAACACACAGCTAGAAATGTAGCGTTAACAGGTCAATACTCAC
This sequence comes from Lepturacanthus savala, assembly GCA_030544235.1. NCBI lineage: Eukaryota > Metazoa > Chordata > Actinopteri > Scombriformes > Trichiuridae > Lepturacanthus > Lepturacanthus savala. Next base: position 29,689,807 of record CM060467.1, read on the forward strand.
TGATTCAGTTCCACATCCAAGACGAATGTTCTACCAAAAGCCTCAACTTGAAAGCTTGCCTGCGCCACGTGGTTCACCTGAAAAATAACAGGTCGTAAAGTTAAACTGAAGAAAGCATTAATATGTTCATAGATCAATGTATTATCAGGTGCAGGCAACGATTCTCATCTGCATCGACGGATATTACTGTCTTATTTCAGTGCTGCTTAAAACTCGAATGAGTGAATTGAGTTGCAGCAATAGACTGAGTGAATATGGAATAACTGAGACATCATATTGTTTAATTGCAGTATTTCTTATATCATCTCTCTTGTATTGTAAATTGAATATTATTTAATAATATAAATAGTTATGTATTTCTTTACATAAAATGTAAAAAAAACAAACATAAAACCCAAAAAAGAGTTGACCCTTAATCTCAGCCCTCGTCTTAATATTCTGAGGATGGAGACAGCACTCACACTTCACAAGAACGCATGTTTTTGAGATTGAGGTTTAAGATTGAGGGTTAACGGGGGAATTTAAATTTAATTCATGGTCCAGGTCAATACTCGCCCTGGAGTCAACGAGAAGTCCCCACAGTCATTCCTATGCAGGTCCAGGGGAGGCCCACTGGCTTGATTAGAAGCTGCATGACACTGAGGGGAGGAAGTGTGTGTGTGTGTGTGTGTGTGTGTGTGTGTGTGTGTGTGTGTGTGTGTGTGTGTGTGTGTGTGTGTGTGTGTGTGTGTGTGTGTGTGTGTGTGTGTGTGTGTGTGCGTATTGTTTCCGTAGAAGTGCCCCCTGTGCTCACCCGATGATGACCTTAGCCCATGAAGATGAAGTCCCTCATGGCAATAGGCTCTATTGTTTGTAGGAGTGTGTCTATTCATTGCATATATGACTGGGTACGAGAGAGAGAGAGTATGTGTGTAAGTGTGTGTGTGTGAGATAGCTAGAACATATATTAATTTTAAATATTTTTTATCAGTAGATCCGTGATCATTTTAAATGATCTATTTTTAATATTGACCTGGAAAATGCTGAATGCTGCTGAATATAATATATATTAGTGCTGTCATTTTAACGCGTTAATTCGATTAATTAATTGTGCCGCAATTTAACGCACAAAAAAATTTTACACCAATAATTATGAGTATCAATGATGGCGAGCCAATGCTTGCGCATTTGAATTTCGGCCCATTGGAGGACCCGTAGTCTTCTCGGTCATGCTACATCACCTGCGCCGGCAAATTAACAACAATACCAGACATGGAACAGACTCAGGAGGATGAGGCAAGTGCGTCTTCAGTCACTGAACGACAAGTTTATTTACAAAAAGAACAGAGACGGAACGATAAATAAAAACAAAAAGGAGTTCTCTGACCACCGGAGCAACTCCAGCCTGACATATCATTTATATGAGAAACATGTTCAGGCAAGTGAGTGTGTGAGTGAATGGTGTGTGTGCCCCACGATTGGCTGGCGACCATCTGGGGTGTATCCCTGCCTCTCGCCGTAATGCGCTGGGATTGGCTCCAGCAGACCCCTGTGACCCTAAAGAGGAATAAGCAGGTATAGAAGATGAGATGAGATGAGATGTTCAGGCAAGTTAGATTTCAGAGGTTGATACTGAAACCACAGATCATCTTTTGGGGTTAAGGTGTTGTTCCTCTGATTTTTGTTAACCTCTGGTAAACTATGTCATGTTGTCCTGACTTACCTGCTGTGTCAGCAGCAGATGTGGCCTCAGTGAAAGGCCTAAAGAAATGCCTGTTGGCATCTTGTTCTTCATTTTGCCTCATTTAAAGGAGTGTTATATTATAACACATATTATTCACTTTTTAATTGCTATATTGAGCTTAAGCACTTAAGCTATTTGAGACAGCCTTATTTTATTTCAGAATTTTATTTATTTAACTGATTCGCTGTATTTGTTTTACATTTTTGAAGACAGCTTTATTTTATTGATTTAACTGAATTGCTGTATTTGTTTTACATTTTTGAAGACAGCCTTATTTTATTTATTTAACTTAATCGCTGTATTTGTACATTTTTGAGTAATGCATCTGGCCTAACTGGTTTAATGTGCTTGACCTTTACCTTTGGATTTAATTCATGAAGCAAAGTTCTTGGATTTCAAATCTTCTCTTCTTACTGTATTCAATTGATTAGTCATGCACTACAATTTTTTAATATCCTAGAATTCAAATTCTTTATCAGGAGACCTTTAGCAGATATGACATTAAAATGTGATTAATTCGATTAATTAATTACAAAATCCTGTAATTAATTCGATTAATTTCTTTAATTGACTGACAGCACTAATATATATATATATATATATATATATATATATATATATATATATATATATATATATATATATATATATATATATATATATATATATATATATATATATATATATATATATATATATATATATATACATTTACTATCATTGGATAACAATGATTATAGATCATTTTTATGTATTATTTATTTATCATTATCTAATTGCTCAATGTGACTGCATTATATTAACCTATGTCCATTAAGTGACTGGCTGTTTGATTTAATGATTGATCCACTACCAAGGAGGATCTTTATGAGTCAACTAGGAAGTAGCATTGTTTTGTTTTTTTACGCAGACCTTGAGTGAAACTATATTGAACTATTTTTTGTTGTATTGATAGTGTAGTTATTGACAAAATATATCATGTGTTTACATATAAAAGGGCAATCCCTTTTCATGGCAGCTTCTGATGAAACCTAATCTGGCAGATTGAATTCGTGATGGGAGGAGACCAGTAATTGTGTTTAATAAAAGCACATCCCAGCTCGACTGAGACCACCACTGATGCTTCTTCCATCGATTTCCAAGTTACAGCAGGGCCTGATTTTCCACTCACGACATGTTGGATATGACTGCAAGCGCTGTCAAAGCAACGGTCAGACACACACGCAGCGGGCAAACATCCACACCAACACACTCCTTCTCAGACTGATTCCACTCCCAGCGTTTGTTTATCCACTGAAACAACAAGAGCACTTTACTGAACTCCCGACTGCTCATTCAGCAGTGGAGCTACAGCGTGCAAGCCTGAAAATAGGCGATGCAACAGAAGCCTATAAATAACTTCCTGCAAGTCACACGTTTTCAGAACCACTTGACGGGTTTGTTTTTAGGCTGTTGATCTAAAAACAGATGATAAACTGATCAAGCGTTCTTCGAGTGACATCACGAATGGTTGCAGAATAGTTTCAACTCTCCGGAGAATAGACTCGGAACACAAATCAAATCAAAGACTCTACCGCCCGTCTCCTCCTCCTATCCTGGATCTATTGCTCGCTTGTGATGCTTTTTTTTTACCACTTGAAACCATTGCTGATTCCTTGTATGTAACACACAGGCTTTGGAGAAGATAAATCATGAAAAAATCAATTTAGGCATCATGATAATCACTGAAACAAACCTTGTGAAGATTCTTTCTATATAGGTAAAAACAATGTTAGCCTTCAGTGCTGTGAAGTGTTTCATGTGGAGATAATTATCAGCTCAGAAAAGAAAGTATTAAAATGAAGTCTGACAGCAGATGGTTCAGTTCTGTTAGCTTGTTTATCCATCGAGCCGCAGGTCTGTCTGAGGTGTGAGTGAGACAAAGGGTTAACACCTCCCTGCCTGCTGCCATCTGTAGCCGCTCCACTCTCCGGGCCCTGAATAGGCGAAGCCTAAGCCGCACAAATTAAAAACGCATGACAGGTTTGCACAATGCTAATTGACTCTTCCCTTGAAATGAACCCGGCAGACCTGCTGCTTCACTGAACTCAGGGAACACAGTTACAGAGATTAGGATTATTATTACAGCACTGGATCGGATATTGCAGATGCTATAGCAGAGTGGCTGTGACAATTTTTTGCAGAACTATATTTTGATGCCAATGAATTTCCAAAACTGGTTCTGGTTCTGGTTCAGCATTCTGGTTCTGTGTTATATGATGACGATTTTGAAGGTGATTAAATCTAGACCAAGATTATAATCTTTTTTTATTATTATTATTTTTTAAAATACCTTTTAATCTGGTCTGAAATTGTTTTAATTTTTTTCTACTTTGTTTTATTATTATTAATTATTAAATTATTGAATAATAAAAACTAAACAACACATTATACCATTTGAAATAAAATGTTCTTGCTCAGCACAGATGAAAAAAGACAACTAACAACATGTTCTCTATATTAATAATTTTACTTTTGCAATAACAACTCAGTTGGCTTTAATTTTTGTAAAGCCAAGTTTTTTAGTTTTATTTCAGTTGGCAAAAATGTCTTTTTTTAGTTCCAGTTTTCTTAATAACCTATAAAAGTATTCATAAAGCCACTTTATTAAAACATTCTGTTAAACAAGTACCACTAGTAGTCTAGTGTTCAAACTAACATATATTACCTAGTAAGTCATACCAGCATTTAATATTAATTAATTAATAATTTCTGAACTATAGTTTTCAAGACCAATGTTTTTAGATTTGTAATTGAACAGAATACAATCATAATGTATCTGCATTTTTTTTTAATTAAAAAATTTTTAAAACACTTAAAATAAACCAATATTTTTATAAGGATTCTTAAGAATCATGACCATCTGCGCTGAGCAAAAAGAAACAAAACTAAACTTGTCAGTGCTCTCTGGTGGATGGACTGTGCAAAGCAATATATAGCCTTAAAGGGATAGTTTACTATTTTGGACATCCAGCCCCATTTACCATGTTCCTGGCAGAAATTTGAAGCATAGAAACCATAATTTTATTGATCATCCAGTATTGAGCTTTGTAGCAATTTCCCTCCTACTGTATTTTCAATATAATTAAAGTGCACAGATTTGAATCCTAGGAGAAAAACCTAGTTAACATTGTGAAAAATTAAATAAGCATTAGTTGAAAGCACACTGTGTAGTAGAACCCATCTCTACACGTTCATGTATTCATTCATTTGTACTTAAAATGCCTGGAAATGAACGTTGCAATCCTATTTGCGACATAGCAGTGGAGGTTTACTAGAGCTGTACTGTGGTCTTCAAAATAGTTCCAGAACAAATCAAGCTCTGGTTTCAATATTCCTTTAACAAGTCATCCATTAATTGCAGGACAATATATTGACAACAAATATAGTGGTGCTTCCCCTTTGGGAAAAAGCTACTGTAAATCTGCCCTGTGCACTTCCATTATATTGAAAATCCAGTGTGACGGAAATTGGTACGAAGCTCAGTACTCATTGAAATTATGGTAACATGGAAAATGGGGCTATGTGTCCAACATACTGAACTATCTCTTTGAATAGGACATGTGCTTTTTGCAGTCAGTATATTTAAATGCACAGTTAAGTTGAGCTATGGTTACAGCATTACGCTGCGTTCACACCAGACGCTACAAGTTTCCAGTCACAATCAATGTAAATGGCACAATGACACGTGACAGCGATGCGAGAAACACGACACAATGAGCGAGACGGTCGCTTCATTACTTTGTTGCTTGAAATCGAAAAAAAATTTAACTTTTGCAGCACCCAACATCCGATCAGTGTTGATGAGGCGAACCACATCACTGTAGAAGCTACACCAGGCATTCATTTAGAAATCAATGTGGGTTCCTGGAGCTATTTTCTTTACCTCCTATCATCACCTATCATCACCTTCTCCAGGAGCTGCATCTGGATGACGGTAGTTTCCAGAGGTACTTCAGGCTGAGCTGTAGCAACCTCCTCGCTGACTTCCCGATGGTACGACGAAGTGCTGTACAGCCTCGACGGATCCATGTGCGCTCACAAACAAAATCCCTTCCTACTCTGTTCTGCTTTCTATTAAATATTCCCGGAGGTGTACGACACTTCTTCGTACTTTTACTGGAACGCAAGAAAGAGGATACAGCAGGGAAGAAAGCCAGCGAGGAGGAACAGCTCAGCCTGAAGAACCGCTGGAAACGATTGTCATCCAGACATCGCTCATGGAGAAGGTGATGATATTCACGTTCACAACAAATAAAGTGCAGCTACCTCAGCCATTGATGACCACAGAACAGAGCAGGAAGAAGGAGAGGTAAAACCAGGCCGAAATGATTAGCCAGTTTAAGATAAATGAGGAGTAAGCTATAAATCATAGAAAGATATTCCAGTATAAAAAACACAAACCTTTAAATGTGCTAACATATCGTAGCCAAACGCTACTACAGAATAGGATATTTTTTTCCTTTGCTCCAATCATAATGAAAATTAAATAATAGTTAAAAAATAGTTAAAGTAAAAAAATTATTTTATATTTAAAATTATGTCATTTTTGTATTACAAATGTTCTAAATTAACAAATACAAATATTCAAATGAGGTAAAAACCTATTAAATATGGACTAATTTGCATATCTCACTGAATCTATCCATTATAATTTTTTTCACAAGCACATTCATCAGACTTCTATGAAGGGATTTGTCATTTGTTATTTTATTGAACTATGTTAAATCCAATATATATGTAACCATTTTGTGTATATTTAATGCATAAGGAACAGTGAAATGTCACTTAAAATCTAAAACACTCTGAGGTATTTAAAAAAGCCTTCATGAAAGTCTGGATTATAAATCCTATGAACCATCATGTGAAATTCTATTGATGTGCCTTCTTTGAAGTCTGAGAAAAATGATGAAATAAAATGTGATGAAATGATGTTTGCAATTTATTTGTATATTTTATAAAAGGTATAGTAGTTATTGATGCAAAATATTTTTAAAAATCTAAAAATGTACAATTTTATGCAAAAAAAATGCAAATTATGGAGTGGTGTCTGTCCTTTTAAACACACATTTTGCTTTTCTATGTTCACAATTTACTCATCACAGCACGCAGACACACGTTTGCCATGCGCTAACATCATCCATTCCAATGCATCACTCACTTACCCTCCCACCACTTCCATTTATGTTGTAAAGTAGGAAAATGCTTCCTAATGGGTCTTGATGTGAGCTGGTAGGTGACGCGTTTTTTCTTGGAGGAATTATACTATCACATAATTACTAATCACACTGATCCAGCATTAGCCAGACGACTGGCTCCTGAATTTATAAATGCACAGGAACAAACAGAGATTATTAATTTCACTAAACTGCAATATTTCAAAAATCAATTTAAAGGGAGCAGAGTATCTTAATGATGGCCCACATAGCACCTGCAGACAGTCTAATTAGTTAATGTGGCCTGCTCCAACCTAATTGTTTCAAGATGCTATTTTTTCCTGTTTTTGGCTGGTAATTAACTAATTATCAATTTCCCCTTCAAAGGAGGAGCAGAGGAGACTAAAGGGGTGAGTCAACGCAAACATAAACAAGGTGGAAAACGTAGATGTCTCCCTTGAAGGCATCATTGATAACGGTTACTCTCCTCCACCATCCATTTATCTATCTATCCATCCATCCATCCACCCACCCACCCATCCATCCATCCATCCATGCTACCTGCGTGGAGTCTGAGCTGGCTTTCACCCTGGTGCTGAGCTCCTCCTCGGTGATCTGGCTGCGGTTGTGTCTGCTGTAGAGCAGGCGGAGAGGCACCGTGTCCTGCTTCCACACGAACCTGCCTGCATCACGAAGAGCCCTCGAGGCGTCTCCTGCACGGAAACACATACACACGCACGCACGCGCACACACATACACACAGAGAGAGATTTTTCCTACACTTAACATAAATTCATCACAAAAAAACAAAAACAAAAAAAAAATTCCCTTGAACGTGACACAGCCTCTAAGCCTGCATGTATATTTTAGAGGTAAAAAAAGGTAGAGATAGATAAATATATAAACACAGGCCTTGTTGTGATGGTTTAACTCTTTAATTGCGTGTTGTTCATTGATGTGTTATCTCAAATAGCGCCAGTTACCGTTCCGGGAATCGGGGCTGCTCGGATGACCGACGTGCATCAATCCACAGACGCACAAAAGGGAAATCCACCATCTCGGGCGCATCATCACCTTCCTCTCTCGCTCTTCTCTCTCTCTCTCTCTCTCTCTCCCTCTCCCTCTCTCTCCTTTTCTCTGGCTGGGAATTATAAAACAATGCGGTATTCCAAGAGGAAGGCTCGCGGCGTCCTGCCTTCGCTAGGGATGGTTAACGCAGTCCCTCCGGATGGGATCCATCGGGGGTTCTTATAAGTCCGAACGCCGAGCGCGTCTGAGCGCACCGAGACCCCGGCGGATCAAGACGGAGGAAACAGAGAGTGAGAGAGAGAGAGAGAGAGAGAGAGAGAGAGATGGGGGGAGGAGAGGAGCGGGGACACCTCCTTAAAACACATCAATATCCAGCGGCTCACTGCAGAAACGCCTAATGCATAAATATGAGCAGCTATGTGGAGACAGGATGGAGAAAAAAGCCTCAAGCCCGCCTCCTCCTACTCCTCTTCGTCCCTCCTCCTCCTTCTCCATGTTAAATGACTGCAGGAGGGCCATCCTCTTGCCCGGTTTTGCCCCTTTTTATCCTCATAACTCACTCATGTCAAGTCATTTGCAAGTTTTCCAAAAAAGCTTAACGCTTTACAGTACACATACCGATATGTTTTTGTTTTGTCTTAAAATAAACCAAATAAATATAGGGTGATATCAGGTGAATTGGGCCACATTTTGGTAAATCAAATGGGACAATAACACAATACCAAATATGCCAAATGCCATTTATTATTAATAATGACTATTTCTGATCATTTTGCATTTGAATTATATGATAAAATATATATATGATATAATATATCATTTAGGCACTATAAATCTTGAAACATCTGCTGTTTTTTTTATGAGCGGTTTCAGCTAAAATGGGCCATCTCATCAGGTAAAATGACAAAGGGAAATTCAAAATTATTTTAATATCAGTTTTAATATTAAAACGCAACTGCTTAGAACCACAAAACGTTCATAATACATTAAACAAACTTATTGCTTCTATTAAAACAAGAACAGATCAGTTATGTGTTGTACACACATGCTAACACACCTTTCTATACAAGCTAAGATAGCGCTACACAAAAGCTAGCATCCAGTCATATGTAACAAGCTTACACAAGCACAGTAAAAGTAGTGACTACTTTGAGTTCACTAATTTCACATAACAATCAACATACTGTCGATGTTTTAGATGAACCACATGTCATACACGTGTTTGTGAGTGACACAGGGTTAGGCCCATTTTAGCTTAGGGGGTTATGGTAAATTAGGCCACTAAACATCACCTTTCCAAATGCCAGCAAGACAGATATCATGCATAGTTTTTATGTGCATTTTTTATTGGATTCATCATCCTTATAATAGTATTAATAGTTTAGTTAGATTTGTCATACCAGGCTACTTACTATGCAGTGTTTATTTATCTTTATTATATTATATTATTTTTTTATCTCTATTTGTTTTTTATTTTATTTTCGTCTCGTCTTCTCCCGCTTATCCGTTTACTCGGGTTGCGGGGGCAGCAGCTTCAGCAGGGAAGCCCAGACTTCCCTGTACCCGGCTACTTCCTCCAGCTCTTCTGGGGAAACCCCAAGGCGTTCCCAGACCAGCTGAGAGACGTAGTCACTCCGGCATGTTCTGGGTCTTCCCTGGGGCCACCGCCCGGAGGGACGTGCCCGGAACACCTCCCCAGGGAGACGTCCAGGAGGCATCCTCATTAGATACCCGAGCCACCTCAACTGGCGCCTCTCGATGTGGAGGAGCAGCGGTTCTACTGAGCTCCTCGCAGATGGCCGAGCTTCTCACCCTATCGCTAAGGGAGAGCCCAACCACCCTGCAAAGGAAACCCATTTCGGCCGCTTGTATTCGCAATCTCGTTCTTTCGGTCACTACCCAAAGCTCGTGACCATAGGTGAGGAACGTAGATCGACTGGTAAATCAAGAGCTTCGCCTTTCGGCTCAGCTCCTTCTTCACCACGATGGACCGATGCAGGGCCCACATCACTGCAGACGCCGCACCGATCCGTCGGTCAATCTCCTGCTCCATCCTCCCCCGACTCGTGAACAAGACCTCTTGAACTTGAACTCCTCCACTTGAGGCAGGATCTCATTCATTGCATCGACACTCCACCCTTTTCTGGTCAAAAACCATGGCCCCAGATTTGGAAGCGCTGATTCTCATCCGAGCTGCTTCACACTCGGCTGCAAACTGCTCCAGTGAGAGCTGCAGGTCATGGTCCGATGAAGCCAGCAGGAACAGATCGTCCGCAAATAGCAGCGACCCGATCCCGAGGCCACCAAACCGCAGCCCCTCAATGCCCTGGCTGCGCCTAGAAATCCTGTCCATAAAAGTTATGAACAGAATCGGTGACAAAGGGCAGCCCTGACGGAGTCCAACCCCCACTGGAAACAAGCTTGACTTATTACTGGCAATGCGGACCAAGCTCTGGCACCGAGCGTACAGGGACCGGACAGCCTGTCTCAACGGGTCCAGAACCCCATACTCCCGAGCACCCCCCACAGGACTGCCCGAGGGACGCAGTCGAACGCCTTCTCCAAGTCCACAAAACACATGTAGACTGGTTGGGCGAACTCCCATGCACCCCCCAGGACCCTGCTAAGGGTATAGAGCTGGTCCACAGTTCCACGACCAGGACGAAAACCACACTGCTCCTCCTGAATCCGAGGTTCAACTATCTTACGGACCCTCCTCTCCAGTACCCCCGAATAGACTGAGGAGTGTGATCCCTCTATAGTTGGAACACACCCTCTGGTCCCCCCTTTTATAGAGGGGAACCACCACCCCGGACTGCCAGTCCAGATGCACTGCCCCCGATGTCCACACGACGTTGCAGAGACGTGGACACCAAGACAGCCCTACAACATCCAGAGCCTTGAGGAACTCCGGGCGAATCTCATCCACCCCCGGGGCCTTGCCGCCGAGGAGCTTTTTGACTACCTCGGCGATCTCAGCCCCAGAGATAGGCGAGTACACCACTGGTCCCCCAGACTCTGCCTCTTCAACCAAAGACGTGCTGGTGGGATTGAGAAGGCCTCGAAGTATTCCCCCCACCGATCCAGGACGTCCCGAGTCGAGGTCAGAACCACCCCGTCTCCACTGAACACAGTGTCAACGGTGCGCCGCTTCCCCCTCCTGAGCCACCGGATGGTGGTCCAGAACTTCCTTGAAGCTGTTCGAAAGTCTTTTTCCATGGCCTCACCGAACTCCTCCCACGCCCGAGTTTTTGCCTCAGCAACCACTGAGGCTGCGTTCTGCTTAGCGCGCCAATACCCATCAGCTGCTTCAGGAGACCTACAAGAAGGTTCTGTAGGACTCCTTCTTCAGCTTGACAGCATCCCTTACCACCGGTGTCCACCAGCGGGTTCAGGGACTGCAGCCATGACAGGCACAGACGACCTTATGGCCACAGCTCCGATCAGCCGCCTCAACAATAGAGGCGCGGAACAAAGTCCACTCGGACTCAATGTCCACTCGGACTCAATGTCCACTCGGACTCAATGTCCACTCGGACTCAATGTCCACTCGGACTCAATGTCCACCGCCTCCCCCGGGACGTGAGTGAAGCTCTCCCGGAAGTGCAAGTTGAAAAGTTGAAGCTCTTTCCGACAGGAGATTCATCCAGACGTTCCCAGCAAACCCTCACAGAACGTTTGGGTCTGCCAGGTCTGACCGGCCTCTTCCCCCACCATTGGAGCCAACTCACTACCAGGTGGTGATAAGTTGACAGCTCCGCCCCTCTCTTCACCCGATCAGGCCGCAAGTCCAACGACACAACAACAAAGTCGATCATCGAACTGCGGCCAAGGGTGTCCTGGTGCCAAGTGCACATATGGACACCCTTATGCCTGAACATGATGTTCGTTATGGACAATCCATGACGAGCACAGAAGTCCAACGAGACACCATTCAGGTTCAGATCAGGGGGGCCGTTCCTCCCAATCACTGTCATTGCCCACATGAGCATTGAAGTCCCCCAGGAGGACGAGGGAGTCCCCAGAAGGAGCGCCCTCCAGCATCCTCTCCAAGGACTCCAAAAAGGGTGGGTATTCTGAACTGTCATTCGGCGCATAGGCACAAACGACAGTCAGGACCCGTCCCCCCACCTGAAGGCGGAGGGAGGCTACCCTCTCGTCCACCGGGGTGAACTCCAATGTACCGGGGGGAAACAAGCATTCCCACCCCAGCTCTGCGCCTCTCACCAGGGACAACTCCAGAGTGGTAGAGAATCCAACCCCTCTCAAGGAAACTGGTTCCGGAGCCCACACTGTGCGTTGAGGCGAGCCCGACTATATCTAGTCGGTACCTCTCGACCTCACGCACCAGCTCAAGCTCCTTCCCCGCCAGAGAGGTGACATTCCACGTCCCCAGAGCCAGTTTCTGCGGCCCGGGGTCGGACCGCCAGGGTCCCTGCCTCCGACTCAAACTTTGAGCTGCACTTCGTCTGGTCCCTCACCCAGGATCTGATTGCCATGGGTGACCCTACCAGGGGCATAAGCCCCAGACAACATAGCTCCTGGGATCATTGGAACACGCAAACCCCTCCACCGTGATAAGGTGGCAGCTCCAGGAGGAGGATATATATAATTATATACATTTTTTTATGCAAAATAATACATTGTAAATATTAACACTATTAATTAACTTTCAATTTACAAAACATTTATTCCATTCGATATTTAAATTAATTAAATATTACCAATGAAAGTATCTTGGTATTTGGTGAAATTCGTCCAATACTGAGTTGAGCTATCTTGAAATATTATAATCTATTGGAAGAAAATGTTGCTTATTTATATTTTTGTTGTTGGGTTTGGACAATTGAGTCTTGTTGTCTTAAAACAAGACATATTTGGGACTTTTTCTCCCATAATTATGAATTATTTCATATTTTGGAAGAACTTGAAATGGTCAAAATGATCTGCCAATTCATGATAATTCTGCTCAATATTAAATAATAATATTAAATAGAAGATGTTTTCTCCTAATGAGATTTCATTGTTTGCAGTGGACTGAACAATATTTTGTGTTTTAAGTAGCAGGTGAAGTTTTGTCCTGCCTTACAAACCATTTACAAATGTAAATAAAAACTAATTTTTAATTAATTTTGTTTGTTGCCAATGAACTAAATTGAGTTTAACACCAATTTAATTGATGCTTATCTTACTACAACTAACACTAAATTTATATCTGTCAAATTAATGTATCTGAAAACATAACTATATTATTCTACATTGTTGTGGAGCCTGTGTTCATAAAGTTTATAATATGCTTTTTGGACAATGTGACAATGTATAATCAAACACAATGTTAACAACATTCTAAGAGTTTTCCATTAATAAACAATTAAATACAATGCAATAGATTACATAAAATGAACTTAACTCACATATTATTCAGTATATCTATTTTTTCCCATGTGTCTATAAAAAAAGACCTTGCATAAGATTTTTAAACTAAATTAATGGCTCTCATGGCTTCACTTCTTTTGAAAATATTGCATTACAACTGGTGATGTACTGTGTGTATGTGCGTGTGTAGTAGCATAAAATAGTTTTGTTGCCATATCGCATCTTACCATAGAGGGATAATATACATTATTATGGAATTATGGCCTTTGCACCATATAATTAGGTTTATATTTTACTTTTTAATAATAACCCGTCTGTCTTCTAAATCTGAATCTGTATGTTTTCTTCAGTTTTCCTACTTTCACGTTGCCATGACTCTTGGCTTGAAAAGTGCTATACAAATAAAATTTATTTCAATTAATGAGGGTGACGGGAAAAATGAGAATTAAGCATGGTTATATTATTTTATAAAAAAACAATTATTTATTCGAAGTAGTACTTCACCAAACGACTATTCAATCTATCAACGATTGAAATGATTAATCGATTAGTTTAGTTCATAAAATGTTAATCAGTGTTTCTTAAAGATGAAGATTCCAGCTAAAATGTCTTTTTTGTCCAGACCGACAGTCCACAACCCAAAGATCATTAGATTACTAACGAAACCAGAAAATAATCAGATTTGAGGAGCAGGAATTGAGAGAATTTGGACATTTTCTACTTACAGATGACAGGATCTGTTAATGATTATGAAAATGGTTGGCAATTGATTGATTAATTGGCTAACAAGTTTGTAATCAATTTGTTTTCTCCCATTCCCTGTTGTAAACAAATGGAACATGTTCTACAAATGTCGCACAATTAAAAAATAAATACAATGTGGTTTATGAATGCAAAAAAACAAATATTTATAACAAATTATAATTAATTATCACAATAATTCATCACTGCTGCTCTAGTTCCAGGTGCATTTATAGTGTTTCCAGTTGTATCAAATCTAAAAAGCAAATAATACTATGTGAAGTGTCTATTGATCTTTTTCTCATCAACATGAGGCCTCTTTCATATCTTTGTGTCTAAATGTGTTAAATAGTTGATCTTGTGTTACTGTAACACCCTGCAGTGTTTAGACAGGTCCAGCCGTTGTGGACTTGCCCCAGAGCCCCGAAGCAAATCCTCCAGTTTTTAATGATGAGAATTAATTCTTTTACCAGACATAATGACTGTTTACTCAAGGAGCTAATATGGCTCAGGGCCAAGAGTTCAACACAATCTGGCACATTGAGACTCCTGCAGGAAGTGATATATTACTCTTTTGCATGATTTGTTTTTTGTACCCACTGATTTCTGGGATTCTACAATGTTTCTACAGTTTTTTATTCTTAGGTACGTAAACATTTAAACAAATATTTTAACAAAAGTGTATTGGTGAAAAGTGCAGCAAAAGGTTAGTCAGGCATGGATTAAAAAAAAAATTAATTCCACCACACATTTTACAAGCAGCCAAGACAAGAACAATCAAGTCCAAAAACTGTTTGTCCAATGAGAGGAAATAGGTTTGAAATTTCAGAACCATAAAAGATATATATCATGTAATGAAATTTATGTTTTAGAGTAATTACAGTGATTGGATTGTTAGATGTGTGGGCTAAAGAAATATTTGGTCCATTGATTCCAATTAGGGCTATAAAAACCTTGCTTGATGTTCATTTTAAGGCTTTTATTCAGACGATCTTGTACTGTCTTGTCTGAACATGTACCTTCACCATCCGACTTGTCTGTAAATGTCAGATTTATAGCATCAATAAAGTTTTGTCATTGTTGGGTTTTTGGATTTTCCTGAAACACCAATTTACACTCTGGAAAAACTGCTTACTTTGTTTAGGTTTAATTAATTTGTTAGATTCTCTTTTTATTGTATATTTTAATATAGACAGAACAGCTGAGCAAATAATGAATACAGTTCATGTTTGCACAAATAATGCAAAGTACCAATCAACCAATCAATCACTTTACACATCTGGGTAGGGTAGATTACTGTGTGTATTGTCTTTAAAGCTGCTTTTTACCTGCATTCAATGACTTGAAATGATCATTTGAATGTTGTGAAAAGATGGCTCGCTGAAATTGTAAACAATGAAAATTCATACTTTTTAACTAATATTTTAGTGGCAATAAAATCTGTTCAACCCTGTGACATTTTACTTTTAAAAATCAACATATTTGGTTGGTGTTTGCTGGTGTTAATTTAGGTATATTCTGTTTGAAGAGTTCTGTAAATTTTCCCATGTTTCCCATGAACAACGCACAAATTGCATGTTCAAATGCAATTCATTTATCTCAAAGAAAGCCTTTAGCTTTTAAATGAATTTCTACGTTTCCAAATTGTGTAAGTTAAGTTTACTGTTCAATGTATAGTTTTGAAAAAATGCCAATCCATTTAGATGGTTCTTTGTGATGAGGTTCCAGTTAAAAAATGCCAATTAAATGTTTCACCTGCTAAATTTTTACTGGTGAAAAAGTGCAAAATGCCAGGTAGTGTATATTTTATAGCCACTATAATAATCATTATAATGTTTACATGTATTTCACTTCTTTTATATCTTATCCTACAAAATGCTTCAGCAAATAAGCAGCTGCCTTAAATCTCAAATAAGCTAATGTAGTTCATTCTGTCTTGGCTTCTTTTTTAGCCCATACCACATGAACTGTCAGGGTTAAAGTATTTGAAAGGCAATAATGACTCCAGTTTATCCCTTCAGTTAGTTCCTAGTTCTCAAACCCCAGGAATTCAATGTCCATGTCTTCACTTGACTGGAAAAGCTCCCAAAGCTTCAGCATGGAGTCATTTGGTTTTTTACATTCTTGACCTGTAACTTGTGTTTCCACTTTCCGTCTTTTACGCTTATAAACTCTCACCTTCCTTTGTATTTTATAGTCGGGAGAGGCACTTTGTGTGGGTTTGTATCTTCCTACTTCCTCTGAGAGGTTGCTTCCATTCCCTTTCTCGGGTAATATGTTTTCCTCCTGGACGGCGTCAAACAGTAAAGAATCCTTGTTTTTATCAGACTGCTCTTGTTGATTTGCTGCATCATTAAGCCGTCCTGAGGGTAATTGATTATGTCCATCAATATTATGGAAGTGGGAGGTTGAGCTGTTCATCTCCGTGTGAGATATTTGTCCCTCTGTGTCAACCTGAGTAACTCTGGAGGGAAAAGAGACGAGACATTCACCTTTAGAGGGGGCTGTTTCTGTCTTTAGCTGAAAGGTTTCCGCCTGCTCAGCTTTTTGAGTGCAAGAAGTCGTGGAATTTTGTCTGCATGGTCGTTTATATGTGAGAGATTTGTGCTTGGATCTGTCTGAGGAAGTGACGTCGTTTCCCCTGTCACTCTCTCTTTGCGTCAGAGGGGCAGAACCTGGAAGTGAACTAATTTTTAAATCATGTCCTGAATCCAATTCCCCACATTGTCCATCGTAGGTTTGGTGCTGCTTCTCTTTAATAATCTCTTGGGCATTGAGATTTCCCTCGTGCCTTAGCTCAGTTTTCCCACATGGTCCTGGGACAATCAGAACGGAGGAAACACTGCACTTTGGTCTAATGGGAACAAAGAAAAATCTGTGATGAGTTGAGTAGAGTATAAAGCTGGAGGGAAAAAGTAACTGATCTGGATTCATCAAAAACAACACAATGATGTCAGGTTTCATAAAAATGAGAACAAGACCTTTGAAAAATTACCTTTTGACTTTACGTTTGATGTGGATGAAGTTGCAGTGCATGGTGGAAACGAGTCTGTCCACCACGAGGTATTCTTTACTCCTGGAGAACGCCTTGTGACGTTCACTCTGTAGATGCTGAAAAAAATAAAAGACTGACAATAACAGCTGTCCAGTGGCCACCATGTTCTCTGTGTGAGGTCTGCCACATTCTGCAACAGATACTGATAGACGATTTAATATCAGAACTAGAGCTAGTCAGTCATCTTCTATATCCACTTATTTCTCACTAGGGTCACAGGGGTCTGCTGGAGCCAATCGCAGCATACTTCAGGCAAGATTCAGGGAAACACCCCAGACATGTCGCCAGCCGATCGTGAGGCACACACCATTCTCTCAAACACTCACACCTATGGGGAATTTAGAGTCTCCAATTGACCTCAGCATGTTTTTGAACAGTGGGAGGAAGCTGGAGTACCTGGTGAAAACCCACAGACACAGGGAGAACATGCAAAGTCACAGAGAAAGGTCAGAGGTCAAGGACAACTGCGCTACCCACTGAGTCACAGTGTCGCCCCACAAAAATGTACCAAAAAACTAATTGATTAACAGTTTCAATAATTAAAAGATTAATTGACTATCAAAATAGTCATTAATTTGCAGTTGTTGCAGCTATAATAAGAACATCAACTCTTTCACTTGTTCCAAATATTAATTGTGCTGAGATCATAATTGCTGTTTGGGTATATAAAAAAAAACTCCCCTCTCTTTCAGTCTTTCAAAAATGTAATACATGTTTGAAAATATATATCATTTTAAAATCTTCACATCTATAAATGTCAACACTTACTGTTGTCAAGTTTTCATATTTGATGATGCAACATTCGCAGTAGCCGCCTCGTTTCTTGTCTTTGTTCTTCTTTCGGCTCGGTGCCTTCTCTTCACTGGCTGAGGCTTTCGTGCCTCTGTTACCCAAGGACCCCAGGGTGAACAAATAAAATCAAAACCAAGGAGAAAAAGGTTTTCTTTTCACTACATTTCATTCAGGCTTCACAAACCAGGGACACTTTAGTTGCAAAAGTAGCTCGAATTGAATTAAATCATGCAAACAAAACACACTTTTTGTGAAGAATACAATGTTTTTTGAACACAGTGACAAAATGTGTTAGTAAGTTAGTTGTTTTCCACAATGTAGAGAAGTGTGTTGGGTTTCACTTTTTAGGTAGTTCAAATAAACTGATAAACTAATTTTGAAGTTCCTAAAAAAAAAAAGAAAAAAGTCTTCCTAAAATGAAAAATGTATTTCCAATCACATCTCTGGTCATATTGATTTATTTAACTATAATAGCCCCTCCAAAAAATACAACAAAAATGTTTCTTTCCATTTTTACATCAAAATCAGTTCAAAATTCACATTTTCTTCCAGTAAAAACAAAACTTTAGTATTCAAACTGGAAACATATGATAAGAAGTCAGGTGGAATTTGAGGGGCAAGTTAAGTGGCATGTTCCAGGGGTTAAAATGTGTAATGCTTTTGAGTTTTTTTTGAGTAGTCGCTGTAGTGTGACATATTGTACCATCCAAAAGTTACGTTAGCTTAAGTTAAAGCAGAGAGCCACTGTACCTGTGTCCCCGCGGTCTGCTCCCTGGATGATTTTTGTCCTCAAACCAGAAGGGGCTGCAGGGAGGAACTGTCTTCAGGTTCAACTCAGGCATGTTCGGCATATTGAGGCAGATCGGGCGGTAATGTCTGAGGAGGGAAAGAAACATCCTTATACTCTATGGATGTTAAGAAATTAAAGACAGTAACTGGATGTCTGCCTCTTTTATGTTTCTTACCTGCTTGAATCTTCAACCTTAACAAACGGTTTACTGATCCGGCCTCCTGCAAAAAAATAAATAAAAATTACAGACTGAGCATGGAATTGCAAAGTAGCAAGAACAAAAACAACATTTATGCCTGGAAATAAAAATAAATGACTGGGTAGTTTACTGCCGCTTTTATACAAGACATTCACCTTTGAATTTCTGAAAGCCTTGCTTTGCTGCTGGCTCACATTTTACCTGTAAAGAATAGCAATAGCATAAGCACTAATATACACGATATAATGTTATATCAATCATATTTAAGACAATAATCCCCAAACTGAACATTTTTACACAAAAGATGTTCAAGATTTTGAGCTTAAAACTTACGTTTGTTTTAGCAGCAGTGGTGACAGGACATTGGCTGCTGCTGTTCTTTTTTTTCTTCTGAATATATGCTTTTACATCTGCAAGCATCATAAACGTTTTCTTTTCATTAGGTCAAAACAAAACGAGCACAATCTCAAGCAAACAAATTTACAAACTGCAAATACTAACAAAATGAAAACAAACCGTCTATGTAGAGGATCTTCACACCCCACTCCAAAGCATTTGACAGGATCCTGTTCATTTGTACCCTCTTCTAAAACAAACAACAGACAAGTGTCTATTAGCATAGGGAAGCAAAGGAGCCTTTAAAGGAGACCATTTCAATATGGAAAACCTTACTCATTAGTGCTGAATTAACAAACCTGCTCTTTCACCACTCTCTCTACCAAAGACTTCCCCCGGCTTGTGACAAACTGAAGTAAAAACAGAAAACATAAAAGGACATTCTTACATAAAACAGCTGGCAAAGAAGAATCACAAGTTGCATGAACATTTATGTTATGTTTATGTTATGTTATGAAACAATGAAAGTGAACTCACTGCATCTGGTTGGCCCCAAGAATGGCTTTTGATGTTGTCGCCATGGCTCCCAGGCTGGTGAGGGTTTGAGCGAGGGTGAGGAGAACTGGGTCCGGACTCCGGGCTGGGGACCGGAGAGTCCTTCCTGAGGCACTGCACATATCGAGCCTCCCTCTTGTTGGATACCAGATACTTTATTTCCTTGCTGAAGAACTTCTCAACAGTCTGAATAACAGGCAAGAAAAGACAAAAAAGGTTTATTATAGGAATGTTCAATTGCATATAAATCACATAGACCTTTATGATAGTAGGAGACTATGAATTATGTTAATAACTCTGGATATCCAACATAAATGCATTTTTGGTGCTAAAAAAAAAGCATCCACAGTATAGCTGCAGCAATTAGTAGATAAGTCAGCAATTTCCTAATTGAATGTTGTTTTGGCTTATTTTCACAAAAAATACCAAATTCTCTTGTTCCAGGTTCTACAATGTGAATATTTATGTAATCTTTTATGAATAGAAACTGAATATATTTGGGTAGTTGTATTTTGGTCTGGACAACACAATCATTCAGAGGACATAATCTTGGCCTCTGGGAAACAATGATCAACATATTTTACAATTTTCTGACATTTTAAGAATATGTTGTGTGTGAAAAGCCGACATTGAATGTCTAGTTACAATTTATTCAGGTAAAGTTTTTTGTGTTTAGCTTAGAAAAACATTATTTCTCAAAATAAGGTATCAAATCTAAAATTGGTTGCCAACTTTTACATTAATTGCCTATTTTGATAAATCGATGAATGGCTTTGCTTCATTTTTAAGAAGAAAATGTCCAAAATGCCCAGATTATTTTCTGGTTTCTTTAGTCTTTTACAACAGTAATGTGATGATTTTTAGGTTGCGGACTGTTGGTCTGGATAAAAAGACATTTTATGTTGCATTTTATGAAACAAACAACTTATCCAATAATTGTTTCAATTGTTAGTTGCAGCCCTAATTGCAACCATTATAAACAGCATCCTAATAAAGACATAGAAGCAGCATAGTTTAATGGCTTGTTTATGGCAACCACTACATAATATAACATAATGATGAAATATCAGAAAACAAGAGTCAGGTATCAAATATACATCATGGGAGAAATGAAGCCTGATGAATTCTACAGGGCTGAGCAAAAGATTTACACAAAAATTATGACAACATCACATGTGAATAACTGTCTCCAAACTAAATGTCTCAATCATAGACATTTTGTCACAAGAGAAATTCAAAAGATTTTAAGCTAAAAAGGCCAAATGCAATTTTGTCTCACTCCTCCGAGTTCTTTGATGTCTCTCTCCAATGTCTCTACTGTTCTGTTTGACGGTAGATCAAGGTAAAACACTTTCCCACTGAAAGGTTTCACTTGGGTTGGGTGTGGCACACGCACTGCTGCAGTTGCAGTCTTGTCAACACTAGCGCCACCTTTTCCTAAGAGACAATCAATAAAGTCACAGGATAAGAGAAAGAGATGATCAATTCCAAGGGTTAATCAAAGTTCTTTTCAACCACATATTAATCCATTCATTCACCAACTGATTAATCAGTCGTTTGCCAAGTCAAACGCCACACTTTGAGTAGGCACTGCTTCCAAAGTGCAAACAGTTGCTTTCTTCTCAAGGGTTACTCATGTTTTTTTTGGCTGCTGGCTAAAATATATAAAAAAAAAAGTATAATTAACTGACTCACTTTCAGATGGAAACACTCAGATGGAAATTATCCATATTTCTTAAATTAAACAAGAAAATAAGATTTAATAATTACAGATATTAACATCCTCTACTTAAGTACAATTTTGAGG
Source organism: Lepturacanthus savala (assembly GCA_030544235.1). Taxonomy (NCBI): domain Eukaryota; kingdom Metazoa; phylum Chordata; class Actinopteri; order Scombriformes; family Trichiuridae; genus Lepturacanthus; species Lepturacanthus savala. The sequence continues at coordinate 29,711,405 of CM060467.1, forward strand.
TACTCTTTACTTACTGACGTTTTATGCTGTTTTATAATTCCACTCTCTCACATGTCAGAGGAATATTTTGCACTTTCTACACTATTTCTATTTTCCAGTTAGTTATCTAATAGTTATTCAGTATGAGATTTTACATAAAATAATATTTGTCAAGATTATACCTCATATTATTTTTATGCTTATAAAAAATGATGCATAAATGAAGCATATTATTAGAAAGTCATCATGCATTATTATGCATTACTACAGTATTAGTAGTAATATACAAAGTAAAAAAACGGTCTCCACAATGACAAACTAAGACAGTAAAATAATCTTTCATGCATCTGTTAGAGATAAAAAATAAACTATATAATTTACTATAATCATATATTACTCTAAAAGGAACTGCATAACGAGTACTTTTTATACTTTAAATACATTTTGAATGAAGGACTTTTAATTGTAACTGAATGAACTTTGACGGTAGCATTTACTGGAGAACTTTCACTTTATTATGTTAATACTTCGTAAACACTGAAGTAAAGGATAATAATAAGTAATACTACCGTGCCAGCCGGGCCGGGTCTGTCTCTGGTTTGGCTTCATGTCTCTGTCTTTCATTGAGAAAAAAGATGTTTCCAGTCGGGTCTCAACATTCCGCAGCAATTCCTGTGTGTAAACAACGAAAGATTATTTACCAAACAGCTGTTAGGGAAATAAAGACTGAAACAAAAGCAACACTGCCCATGGCAATGGAAGAAGAGTGTGATGTTAGTGATATATTGTTAGTGTTGTGTGTTTACGCCTTTATTTAAACCTTTAAATTTAACGTTACCGTTCAGAGTGTTGTTTCCACAGCGGACGAAACAGCTCGGTTATTTTATCTCTTTACGATACATGTCTTCATATTAACCCTAAATGTCTCAACAAGTACATTCCTATGTTGTTTACCGAGTGGCTGCTCGGTGGTAACGTTTTTTTACAAGAGTTTAGTCAAACTTTTAACTTCGAGAGGCGTCCATTTCCCGCTTCAAATACAATGGTGAAGGAGGTCTATGTTGCCATGTTTGACACGGAACCGCTATTACCTATCAAAACGTTACCGACATTACACTAACAGCAGTATTATCATCAAATTCTTACTTTCCGCATTTTAAACGGTTATCACACGCTACTAGTCAATAAATAGCCCTATTGTTGTCTTCTTCATGCCTTCGAGAAACTGAAACAGATCGCGGATGTACGGATCAAAACCTGGCAACACCGGAAATAGGTAAACGCCATAAACGCCCCTTTGTGTGTGAATAGGATGTTTCCGCATTTATAGATAC